>JASCYN010000036.1:1567874-1628473 GCA_030408155.1 Lophura swinhoii
CCCCCACCCCCACTAATTTACCCCCCCGTTTTCCCCCAATACCCCCAGGAGCCCCACCAGCACCGGACCCCCCCACTAATTACCCCCCCCATAATTAATTACTGCCCCCTAATTAACGCCCCCCAGAGTTCCACCTGCAGACGACCCCCCCAATCAGAGCCCCCCCACTAATTCCCCCCCCCTCTAATTACCCCCCCTCCACGACAATGTCCCATTTTCCCCCAAACCCCCAGGAGTCCCACCTGCAGCGGCCCCCCCCACTAATTACCCCCCCATAATTAATTACTGCCCCCTCATTAACGACCCCCAGCGGTTCCACCTCCAGATGACCCCCCCTCTAATTGGAGCCCCCCCCCTCTAATTACCCCCCCCCCCACTAATTACCCCCCATTTTCCCCCAAACCCCCAGGAGTCCCACCTGCAGCGGCCCCCCCACTAATTACCCCCCCCATAATTAATTACCGCCCCCTAATTAACGCCCCCCAGGAGTTCCACCTGCAGACGACCCCCCCAATCAGAGCCCCCCCACTAATTCCCCCCCCACTAATTACCCCCCTTCCACTAATTACCCCCCCATTTCCCCCCAAACACCCAGGAGTCCCACCTGCAGCGGCCCCCCCACTAATTCCCCCCCCATAATTAATTACCGCCCCCTAATTAACGCCCCCCAGGAGTTCCACCTGCAGATGCCCCCCCTCTAATTGGACCCCCCCCTCTAATTACCCCCCCCCCCACTAATTACCCCCCCGTTTTCCCCCAAACCCCCAGGAGTCCCACCTGCAGAGGACCCCCCACTAATTACCCCCCCCATAATTAATTACCGCCCCCTAATTAACGCCCCCCAGGAGTTCCACCTGCAGACGACCCCCCCAATCAGAGCCCCCCCTCTAATTACCCCCCTCCACTAATTACCCCCCCATAATTAATTACTGCCCCCTCATTGACGACCCCCAGGAGCTCCACCTGCAGATGCCCCCCCTCTAATTGGACCCCCCCCTCTAATTACCCCCCCCCACTAATTACCCCCCCGTTTTCCCCCAAACCCCCAGGAGTCCCACCTGCAGAGGACCCCCCACTAATTACCCCCCCATAATTAATTACCGCCCCCTAATTAACGCCCCCCAGGAGTTCCACCTGCAGATGCCCCCCCCTCTAATTGGACCCCCCCCTCTAATTACCCCCCCTCCACTAATTACCCCCCCATTTTCCCCCAAACCCCCAGAAGTCCCACCAGCAGCGGCCCCCCCACTAATTACCCCCCCATAATTAATTACCGCCCCCTAATTTAACGCCCCCCAGGAGTTCCACCTGCAGACGACCCCCCCGTTGCTCCGCCCGCTCTCTTTGCCCCCCGGCCTTTCGGTGCCAGCAGCCCTGGAGCGAGTGCTGAAACTGCCGGCGGTGGGCAGCAAGCGGTACCTCACCTCCAAGGTGCGTCATGCGTGTGTCATACGTGTGTCATGCGTGTCATATATGAGCCATGCGTGTCCCACGTGTGTGGTGTGTGTCTGAGTGGAGCGAGTGCTTGAACTGCCAGCGGTACCTCACCTCCAAGGTGCTTCATACGTGTGTCATACGTGTGTCATACGTGTGTCATGTGTGTGTGTCATGCGTGTGTCATACGTGTGTCATGCGTGTGTCATGTGTGTCCCACGTGTGTGGTGTGTGTCTGAGTGGAGCGAGTGCTGAAACTGCCGGCTGTACCTCACCTCCAAGGTGCTTCTTATATGTGTCATACGTGTGTCATACGTGTGTCATACGTGTGTCATGTGTGTGTCATGTGTGTCCCACGTGTGTGGTGTGTGTATGAATGGAGTGAGTGCTGAAACTGCCGGCGGTGGGCAGCAATGGTGACTCACTTCCAAGGTGCGTCATGCGTGTGTCATGCGTGTGTCATACGTGTGTCATGCGTGTGTCATGCGTGTGTCATGTGTGTCAGACGTGTGTGGTGTGTGCCTGAATGGAGCGAGTGCTGAAACTGCCGGCGGTGGGCAGCAATGGTGCCTCACCACCAAGGTGCGTCATACGTGTGTCATACGTGTGTCATGCGTGTGTCATACGTGTCATATATGAGTCATGTGTGTCGCACGTGTGTGGTGTGTGTCTGAGTGGAGCGAGTGCTGAAACTGCCGGCTGTACCTCACCTCCAAGGTGCGTCATACGTGCGTCATACGTGTGTCATGTGAATCACACATGTGTTGTGTGTGTCAGACATGTGTGGTGTGTGTCTGAATGGAGCGAGTGCTGAAACTGCTGGCGGTGGGCAGCAAGTGCTAACCCCCTCCGTGACCCCATATCCCCCTTCCTGACCCCATAACCCCCCTCCCAGACCCATACTCCCCTCCCAGACCCCATAACCCCCTCCCAGACCCCGTACCCTCCTTCCTGACCCTATAACCCCTCTTCTGACCCCATATCCCCCTCCCTGACCCCATATCCCCCTCTCAGACCCCAGACTCCTCTCACTGATACTGTATCCCTCTCCCAGACCCCATATCCCCCTTCCTGACCCCATAACCCCCTTCCTGACCCCTTAACCCCTTTCCTGATCTCATACCCCCCACCCAGACCCCATACTCCCCTCCCAGATCCCATATCCCCCTCTCAGACCCCATACCCCTCTTCCTGACCCCATGTCTCCCTTCCTGACCCCATACTCCCCTTTCTGACTCCATACCCCCTTTCCTGATGTCATACCCCACTCCCAGACCCCATATCCCCCTTCCTGACCCCATACCCCCCTCCCAGATCCCATAACCCCCTCCCAGACCCCATATCCCCCTTCCTGGCCCCATACGCCTCTTCCTGACCCCATATCTCCCTTCCTGACCCCATAGTCCCCTTTCTGACCCCATGCCCCCTTTCCTGATGTCATACCCCACTCCCAGACCCCATAACCCCCTCCCAGACCCCATACTCCCCTTCCTGACCCCTTAACCCCTTTCCTGACCCCATAACCCTGTTCCTGACCCCATACCCCCCTTCCTGACCCTATAACCCCCTTCCTGACCCCATATCTCCCTCCCAGACCTCATACTCCCCTCCCAGACCCCATATCCTCCTACCAGACCCCATACCCCCCTTCCTGACCCCATAACCCCACCCTCAGACCCCATAACCCCCTCCCAGTCCCCATACCCCTCTTCCTGACCCCACACCCCCCCTTCCTGACCCCATATCCTCCTCTCAGACCCCAGACTCTTCTCACTGACGTCGTATCCCACTCCCAGACCCCATACCCCCCTTCCTGACCTCATATCCCCCTTCCTGACCCCATACCCCCCTCCCAGACCCCATAACCCCCTCCCAGACCCCATATCCCCCTTCCTGGCCCCATACGCCTCTTCCTGACCCCATATCTCCCTCTCAGACCCCATACTCCCCTCCCAGACCCCATACCCCCCTTCCTGACCCCATAACCCTTTTCCTGACCTCATAATCCCCTCCCAGACCCCATACCCCCCTTCCTGACCCCATACCCCCCTTCCCGACCCCATACCCCCCTCCCAGACCCCATACCCCCCTTCCTGATCCCATAACCCCACCCTCAGATCCCATATCTCCCTCTCAGACCCCATACTCCCCTCCCAGACCCCATACCCCCCTTCCTGACCCCATAACCCTTTTCCTGATCTCATAATCCCCTCCCAGACCCCATACCCCCCTTCCTGACCCCACACCCCCCGTTCCTGACCCCATAACCCCTTCCCCCCCAGGTGGACCGTTCGGTGACGGGCCTGGTTGCCCAGCAGCAGTGCGTGGGTCCCCTTCACACCCCGTTGGCAGACGTGGCCGTCGTGGCCCTTTCCCATTTCGGGATTATAGGGGCAGCGACAGCGATAGGGGAACAACCCCTAAAAGGGCTCCTGGATCCCGCAGCCGGAGCCAGGCTGGCGCTTTGTGAGGCCATCACCAACCTTTGTTTTGCACGGGTCACGGATCTCAGGGTGGGTGTGGGGTCAGGGGGGTGGGTGTGGGGTCAATGGGGGCAGTGGGGTGGGTATGGGGTCGGTGGGGTGGGTGTGGGGTCAGGAGGGTGGGTATGAAGTCAATGGGGTCAGTGGGGTGGGTGTGGGGTCAATGGGGGCAGTGGGGTGGGTATGGGGTCAATGGGGTGGGTGTGGAGTCAATGGGGTGGGTGTGGGGTCAATGGGGGCAGTGGGGTGGGTGTGGGGTCAGTAGGGTGGGTGTGGGGGCAGTGGGGTGGTTGTGGGGTCAATAGGGGCAGTGTGGGGTCAATGGGGTGGATATGGGGTCAGTAGGGGCAGTAGGGTGGGTGTGGGGTCAATGTGGGCAGTGTGGGGTCGGGGGTGGGTATGGGGTCAGTAGGGGCAGTAGGGTGGGTGTGGGGTCAATGGGGGCAGTGTGGTGGGTGTGGGGTCAGTAGGGTGGGTGTGGGGGCAGTGGGGTGGGTGTGGGGTCAATGGGGGCAGTGGGGTGGGTATGGGGTCAGGAGGGTGGGTATGGGGTCAATGGGGTGGGTGTGGGGTCAATGGGGGCAGTGGGGTGGGTGTGGGGTCAGTGGGGTGGGTGTGGGGTCAATGGGGGCAGTGGGGTGGGTATGGGGTCAGTAGGGTGGGTGTGGGGGCAGTGGGGTGGGTGTGGGGTCAATGGGGGCAGTGGGGTGGGTGTGGGGTCAATGGGGTAGGTGTGGGGTCAATGGGGGCAGTGGGGTGGGTGTGGGGTCAATAGGGGCAGTAGGGTGGGTATGGGGTCAGGAGGGTGGGTATGGGGTCAGTGGGGTGGGTATGGGGTCAGTAGGGTGGATATGGGGTCAGGAGGGTGGGTATGAAGTCAATGGGGTCAGTGGGGTGGGTGTGGGGTCAGGAGGGTGGGTATGAAGTCAATGGGGTCAGTGGGGTGGGTGTGGGGTCAATGGGGGCAGTGGGGTGGGTATGGGGTCAATGGGGTGGGTGTGGGGTCAATGGGGTCAGTAGGGTGGGTGTGGGGGCAGTGGGGTGGGTATGGGGTCAGTAGGGTGGATATGGGGTCAGTAGGGTGGATATGGGGTCAATGGGGGCAATGGGGTGGATATGGGGTCAATAGGGGCAGTGGGGTGGGTATGGGGTCAATGGGGTAGGTGTGGGGTCAATAGGGGCAGTAGGATGGGTATGGGGTCAGTAGGGTGGGTATGGGGTCAATGGGGTGGGTATGGGGTCAGTAGGGTGGATATGGGGTCAATGGGGGCAATGGGGTGGATATGGGGTCAATGTGGGCAGTGTGGGGTCAGTGGGGTGGGTATGGGGTCAGTAGGGTGGGTGTGGGGTCAGTGGGGTGGGTATGGGGTCAGGAGGGTGGGTATGAAGTCAATGGGGGCAGTGGGGTGGGTGTGGGGTCAGTAGGGTGGGTATGGGGTCAGTAGGGTGGGTGTGGGGACAGTGGGGTGGGTGTGGGGTCAGTGGGGGCAGTGGGGTGGGTGTGGGGTCAATGGAGTGGGTGTGGGGTCACTGGGGTGGCTATGGAGTCAATGGGGGCAGTGGGGTGGATGCGGGGTCAATTGGGTGGGTGTGGGGTCAATGGGGGCAGTGGGGTGGGTGTGGAGGCAGTAGGGTGGGTATGGGGGCAGTGGGGTGGGTGTAGGGTCAATGGGGTGGTCAGAGGGGCAGTGGGGTGCATATGGGGTCAGTAGGGTGGGTATGGGGTCGGTGGGGTGGATATGGGGTCAATAGGGGCAGTGTGGGGTCACTGGGGTGGGTATGGGGTCAGTGGGGTGGGTGTGGGTTCAATGGGGGCAGTGGGGTGGGTGTGGGGTCAGTAGGGTGGGTATGGGGTCATGACCCCATAACTCCCTCCCGTAACCCCCCTCTAACCCCTCCATGACCTCTGACCCCTCTCTGACCTCTGACTCCTCCATGACCCCATATCCCCCCATGATCCCACACCCCCATGACCCTGTAACCCCCCACCCCTCCGTAACCCCTCATGACCTTTAACCCCCCCATGACTCCTGACCCCTCATGACCTCTGACCCCTCATGACCTCTGACCCCCCGTGTCCTCTGACTCCTCCATGACCCCATATCCCTTCCATGACCCCCCATGACCCCATAGCCCCCCACCGCCCATAACCCCCATGACCTCTGACTCCATGACCCCTGACCCCTCGTGACCTCTGACACCCCATGACCTCTGACCCCCCGTGTCTTCTGACTCCTCCATGACCCCATATCCCTTCCATCCCCCCATGACCCCATAACCCCCATGACCTCTGACCCCATGACCCCCGACCCACCATGACCTCTGACCCCTCGTGACCTCTGACCCCCCTCTGACCTCTGACTCCTCCATTACCGCATATCCCCCCCATGACCCCCCCATTACCCCCCGCCCCTCCATAACCCCTCATAACTTTTAACTCCCCCCATGACCTCTGACCCTCCCGTGACCTCTGACCCTCCCGTGACCTCTGACCCCGCAGGACGTGAAGTGCTCGGCCAATTGGATGTGGGGGAGCAAAGCGGGGGGGGAGGGGGCGGCGCTGGTGGCCGCGTGCAAGGCGATGGTGGGCGCCATGGAGCGGCTGGGGGTCGCCGTGGATGGAGGCAAGGATTCCCTCAGCATGGCGGCACGAGTGGGGAACGACACCGTCATGGCGCCCGGTGGGTCACGGGGTCAGGGGTCGTGGGGTCACGGGGTCAGGGGTCATCATGGTTATGGGATTATAGGGGGCTCTGGGGTCATTATGGGGTCATGGTGGAGATTCAACATGGCGGCAGGTGTTGGAACTGACACCGTCATGGCGCCCGGTTGGTCACGTGATCAGGGATCATGGGGTCACGGGGGTCAGAGGTCATCAGGGAGTATGGGGTTATAGGGGGTTATGGGGTCATTATGGGGTTATGGGGTCATGGTGGGAACTCAACATGGCGGCACGTGTTGGAACTGACACCGTCATGGCGCCCGGTGGGTCACGTGGTCAGGGGTCACGGGGTCACGTGGGTCACGTGGTCATGGTGGGGTCACGCGGTCATGGGGTCTTGGGGGGGTTATGGGGTCATTATGGGGTCATGGGGACTCAGCGTGGTGGCACGCATGGGAAATGACACCGTCATGGCGGCCGGTGGGTCACGTGGTCAGGGGTCACGGGGTCATACGGGGGTCACGTGGTCATGGTGGGGTCACGTGGTCATGGGGTCTTGGGGGGGTTATGGGGTTATTATGGGGTCATGGGGACTCAGCATGGTGGCACACGTGGGAAACGACACCGTCATGGCGGCCGGTGGGTCACGTGGTCAGGGGTCATGGGGTCAGGGGTCAGGGGTCATCAGGGAGTATGGGTTTATAGGGGGTTATGGGGTCATTATGGGGTTATGGGGTCGTGGTGGAGATTCAACATGGCGGCACACGTGGGAAACGACACCGTCATGGTGCCTGGTGGGTCACGTGGTCAGGGGTCATGGGGTCACAGGGGGGTCACGTGGTCTTGGTGTGGTCACGTGGTCACGGGGTCTTGGGGGGGTTATGGGGTCATTATGGGGTTATGGGGACTCAGCGTGGTGGCACGCGTGGGAAATGACACCGTCATGGCGCCCGGTGGGTCACGTGGTCAGGGGTCATGGGGTCATACGGGGGTCACGTGGTCATGGTGGGGTCACGTGGTCATGGGGTCTTGGGGGGGTTATGGGGTCGTTATGGGGACTCAGCGTGGTGGCACGCATGGGAAACGACACCGTCATGGTGCCCGGTGGGTCACGTGGTCAGGGGTCGTGGGGTCACGGGGGTCAGAGGTCATCAGGGAGTATGGGGTTATAGGGGGTTATGGGGTCATTATGGGGTTATGGGGTCGTGGTGGAGATTCAACATGGCGGCACACGTGGGAAACGACACCGTCATGGTGCCTGGTGGGTCACGTGGTCAGGGGTCATGGGGTCACAGGGGGGTCACGTGGTCTTGGTGGGGTCACGTGGTCACGGGGTCTTGGGGGGGTTATGGGGTCATTATGGGGTTATGGGGACTCAGCGTGGTGGCACGCGTGGGAAACGACACCGTCATGGCGGCCGGTGGGTCACGTGGTCAGGGGTCATGGGGTCATACGGGGGTCACGTGGTCATGGTGGGGTCACGGGGTCACGGGGTCTTGGGGGGGTTATGGGGTTATTATGGGGTTATGGGGACTCAGCATGGTGGCACGCGTGGGAAATGACACCGTCATGGCGGCCGGTGGGTCACGGGGTCAGAGGTCATGGGGTCACAGGGGGGTCACGTGGTCATGGTGGGGTCATGGGGTCACGGTGGGGTCACGTGGTCACGGGGATTAATGGGATATGGGGTCACAATAGGGAGATGGGGTCATGGTGGGGTTATGGGGTCATGGTGGGGTTATGGGGTCATGGGGTCACGGTGGGGTCACGGGGTCTCCACGAGGTTATGGGGTCAAGGGGTCGTGGGGTCATTTTGGGGTCATGGGGCTACCATGGGGTTATGGGGTCGTGGGGTCATTTTGGGGTCATTTTGGGGTCACAGGGTGACCATGGGGTTATGGGGTCGTGGTGGGGTCACGGGGTCATGGGGTCTTTGGGGGGGTTATGGGGTCATTGGGGGGGTTATAGGGTCATTGGGGGGGTTATAGGGTCATGGGGTCATGGTGGGGTTACGGGGTCGGGGGTCACAGGTCACAACGGGGATATGGGGTCATGGTGGGGTCATGGGGTCACCATGGGGTTATGGGGTCATGGTGGGGTTATGGGGTCATGGTGGGATCACAGGGTCACCATGGGGTTGTGGGGTCATGGTGGGGTTATGGGGTCAGGGGGTCAGGGGTCACAGGTCACAACGGGGATATGGGGTCATGGTGGGGTCATGGGGTTACCATGGGGTCATGGGGGGGTCATGGGGTCATGGTGGGGTCACAGGTCACCATGGGGTTGTGGGGTCATGGTGGGGTTATGGGGTCAGGGGGTCAGGGGTCACAGGTCACAACGGGGATATGGGGTCATGGTGGGGTCATGGGGTTACCATGGGGTTATGGGGTCATGGGGGGGTCATGGGGTCATGGGGGGGTCACGGGGTCACCATGGGGTCATGGGGTCACAGGTCACCATGTGGATATGGGGTCATGGGGGGGGTCACAGGGTCACCAAGGGGTTGTGGGGTCATGGTGGGGTTAGGGGGTCATGGTGAGGTCACAGGGTCAGAGGTCACAGGGTCAATACGGGGTTGTGGGGTCACGGTGGGGTTATGGGGTCACCGTAGGAATATGGGGTCAGGGCAGGGTTATGGGGGGGGGAGGGGAGGTCTGACCCCGTGACTTCTGACCCCGTGACCTCTGACCCCATGACCTTTGACCCCAGGCACGCTGGTGATCTCCACGTACGCCGTCTGTCCCGACATCACGGCCACCGTCAGCCCCGACCTCAAATGTCCCAACGGGAGAGGTGGGCGACCCTACAGCTGACCCCATAACCCCTATAGGGCCCTATAGGGCACGTCCCCACCCCATAACCCTTATAGGGTCTTATAGGGTCCTAAAGGGCACATCCCCACCCCATAACCCTTATAGGGCCCTATAGCGCACATCCCCACCCCATAACCCTTATAGGGCCCTATAGCGCACATCCCCACCCCATAACCCTTATAGGGCCCTATAGGGCACACGTACCCACCCTATAACCCTTATAGGGCCCTATAGGGTTTCTCCCCACCCCATAACCCTTCCATGACCCTATTGGGTTTCTCCACACCCCATAACCCTTCCATGACCCTATAGGGTTTCTCCCCACCCCATAACCCTTCCATGACCCTATTGGGTTTCTCCACACCCCATAACCCTTCCATGACCCTATAGGGTTTCTCCCCACCCCATAACCCTTCCATGACCCTATAGGGTTTCTCCCCACCCCATAACCCTTCCATGACCCTATAGGGTTTCTCCCCACCCCATAACCCTTCCATGACCCTATAGGGTTTCTCCACACCCCATAACCCTTCCATGACCCTATAGGGTTTCTCCCCACCCCATAACCCTTCCATGACCCTATAGGGTTTCTCCCCACCCCATAACCCTTCCATGACCCTATTGGGTTTCTCCACACCCCATAACCCTTCCATGACCCTATAGGGTTTCTCCCCACCCCATAACCCTTCCATGACCCTATAGGGTTTCTCCCCACCCCATAACCCTTCCATGACCCTATAGGGTTTCTCCCCACCCCATAACCCTTCCATGACCCTATAGGGTTTCTCCCCACCCCATAACCCTTCCATGACCCTATAGGGTTTCTCCCCACCCCATAACCCTTCCATGACCCTATAGGGTTTCTCCCCACCCCATAACCCTTCCATGACCCTATAGGGTTTCTCCCCACCCCATAACCCTTCCATGACCCTATAGGGTTTCTCCCCACCCCATAACCCTTCCATGACCCTATTGGGTTTCTCCCCACCCCATAACCCTTCCATGACCCTATAGGGTTTCTCCCCACCCCATAACCCTTCCATGACCCTATAGGGTTTCTCCCCACCCCATAACCCTTCCATGACCCTATAGGGTTTCTCCCCACCCCATAACCCTTCCATGACCCTATAGGATTTCTCCCCACCCCATAACCCTTCCATGACCCTATAGGGTTTCTCCCCACCCCATATCCCTTCCATGACCCTATAGTATTTTTCCCCACCCCATAACCTTTCCAGGACCCTTTAGGATTTCTCCCCACCCCATAATCCCTTTTGGGATCTTATAGGGTCGCTGCTGTGGGTGGCCCTAAATCCGGGCCGGCACCGTTTGGGGGGCAGCGCTTTGGCGCAGGTTTATTCCCAAATAGGGGATTCCTGCCCCGACCTCGACGACCCTACAACCCTTGGGGCCGCTTTTAGGGTCACCCAGGAGCTGCTGCAAGGTGGGCACTTATGGGGTCGGGGTGGGGGGCGGGGGAGGGGGAAATGGGGTGGCTGGAGGGGTTTTGGGGTCAGAAGGGGGGATATGGGGTCAGCAGGGGGGATATGGGGTGGGTGGAGGGGTTTTAGGGTCAGCAGGGGGATATGGGGTGGGTGGAGGGGTTTTGGGGTCAGCAGGGGGGATATGGGGTGGGTGGAGGGGTTTTAGGATCAGCAGGGGGGAAATGGGGTGGGTGGAGGGGTTTTGGGGTCAGCAGGGGGGATATGGGGTCAGTGGGGGGATGTGGGGTGGGTGGAGGGGTTTTGGGGTCAGCAGGGGGGATATGGGGTGGGTGGAGAAGTTTTGGGGTCAGCAGGGGGGATATGGGGTCAGTGGAGGGGTTTTGGGGTCAGTGGGGGGATATGGGGTGGGTGGAGGGGTTTTGGGGTCAGCAGAGGGGATATGGGGTGGGTGGAGGGGTTTTGGGGTCAGCAGGGGGATATGGGGTCAGCAGGGGGGATATGGGGTGGGTGGAGGGGTTTTGGGGTCAGCAGGGGGGATATGGGGTCAGTGGGTGGATATGGGGTGGCTGGAAGGGTTTTGGGGTCGACTGGGGGGATATGGGGTCAGCAGAGGGGATATGGGGTGGGTGGAGGGGTTTTAGGGTCAGCAGGGGGATATGGGGTGGGTGGAGGGGTTTTGGGGTCAGCAGGGGGGATATGGGGTGGGTGGAGGGGTTTTAGGATCAGCAGGGGGGAAATGGGGTGGGTGGAGGGGTTTTGGGGTCAGCAGGGGGGATATGGGGTGGGTGGAGGGGTTTTAGGGTCAGCAGGGGGATATGGGGTGGGTGGAGGGGTTTTAGGGTCAGCAGGGGGATATGGGGTGGGTGGAGGGGTTTTGGGGTCAGCAGGGGGGATATGGGGTGGGTGGAGGGGTTTTAGGATCAGCAGGGGGGAAATGGGGTGGGTGGAGGGGTTTTGGGGTCAGCAGGGGGGATATGGGGTCAGTGGGGGGATGTGGGGTGGGTGGAGGGGTTTTGGGGTCAGCAGGGGGGATATGGGGTCAGTGGGTGGATATGGGGTGGCTGGAAGGGTTTTGGGGTCGACTGGGGGGATATGGGGTCAGCAGAGGGGATATGGGGTGGGTGGAGGGGTTTTGGGGTCAGCAGGGGGGATATGGGGTGGGTGGAGGGGTTTTAGGGTCAGCAGGGGGATATGGGGTGGGTGGAGGGGTTTTGGGGTCAGCAGGGGGGATATGGGGTCAGTGGGGGGATGTGGGGTGGGTGGAGGGGTTTTGGGGTCAGCAGGGGGGATATGGGGTGGGTGGAGGGGTTTTAGGATCAGCAGGGGGGAAATGGGGTGGGTGGAGGGGTTTTAGGGTCAGCAGGGGGGATATGGGGTCAGCAGGGGGGATATGGGGTGGGTGGAGGGGTTTTGGGGTCAGCAGGGGGGATATGGGGTCAGTGAGGGGATATGGGGTGGGTGGAGGGGTTTTAGGGTCAGCGGGGGGGATGTGGGGTCAGTGGGAGGGATATGGGGTGGGGGAAGGCGTTTGGGGTCAGCAGGGGGATATGGGGTGGGTGAAGGGGTTTGGGGATCAGTGGGAGGTATATGGGGTGGAGGAAGGGATTTGGGGTCAGTATGGGGTGATATGGGGTGGCTGGAAGGGATTTGGGGTCAGTTGGGGGTCCCACTCTTCCTTTGGGGCCCCCATATGAGTTTTGGGATCCCACTCTTCCTTTGGGATCCCTGTATGGGTTTTGGGGCCCCCATGCTGTGCTTTGTTGTCCCACTGTTCCTTTGGGGTCCTATATGGGTTTTAGGGTTCCCATACTGGCTTTTGGGGTCCCCATATGGGTTGTGGGGTCCCACTCTGCCTTTGGGGTCCCAATAAGTCCTTTGGGATCCCCATGCTGGGTTTTGGGATCCCATTCTTTCTTTTGGGGTCCCTCTATGGGTTTTAAGGACCCCATATGTGCTTTGGGGTCCCTATTTGAGCTTTTGGGGTCCCTACCTGAGCTTTGGGGTCCCTGAGTTTTGGGGTCCCACTGTTCCTTTAGGGTCCCCATATGTGCTTTGAGGTCCCCATATGGACTTTGGGGCCCCTATTTGAGCTTTTGGGGTCCCTACCTGAGCTTTGGGGTCCCGCTGTCCCTTTTTGGGGTCCCTACCTAAGCTTTTGGGGTCCCTACCTGAGCTTTTGGGGTCCCACTCTTCCTTTGGGGTCCCTATATGTGCTTTGGGGTCTCACTCTTCCTTTGGGGTCCCCATATGAATTGTAGGGTCCCACTGTTCCTTTGGGGTCCCCATATGTGCTTTGGGGTCCCCATATGGACTTTGGGGTCCCTACCTGAGCTTTTGGGGTCCTTATATGTGCTTTGGGGTCCCCATATGAGTTTTGGGGTCCCACCCTTCCTTTGGGGTCCCCATATGGACTTTGGGATCCGTATCTGTGCTTTGGGGTCCCTATTTGAGCTTTTGGGGTCCCTACCTGAGCTTTGGGGTCCCGCTGTCCCTTTCTGGGGTCCGTACCTGAGCTTTTGGGGTCCCTCTGCCCCTTTTTGGGGCGTCCCAGGCCGCGCAGTGGCCGCGGGTCACGACGTGAGCGACGGCGGGGTGCTGAGCTGCGTGCTGGAGATGGCCTTCGCCGGGAACTGCGGGATCCGCGTCGACTTCAGCACCGCCGCGACGGACAGCGACCGTACGGCACGAGGCCCTTGGGGGCATCCCATAATAATCCGCAGCCCTTAATGACATCCCATAATGACCCAGAGCCATTAATGACCCACAGCCCTTCGTGGCATCCCATAATAATCCGCTGCCATCGATGACATCCCATAATAATCCGCAGTCATTAATGACATCCCATAATGACCCGCTGCCATTAATGACCCACAGCCCTTTGTGGCATCCCATAATAATCCGCTGCCATCAATGGCATCCCATAATGACCCACGGCCATTAATGGCATCCCATAATAATCCGCTTCATCAATGGCCCACAGCCCTTCATGGCATCCCATAATAATCCGCTGCCATTAGTGGCATCCCATAATGACCCAGAGCCCTTCATGGCATCCCATAATGATCTGCTGTCATTAACGACATCCCATAATGACCCAGAGCCATTAATGACCCACAGCCCTTCATGGCATCCCATAATAATCTGCAGTCATCAATGGCATCCCATAATGACCCACTGCCATCAATGACATCCCATAACGACCCACAGCCCTTAATGGCATCCCATAATAACCCACTGTCATTAATGGCATCTCATAATGACCCACTGCCATTAACGACCCACAGCCCTTCGTGGCATCCCATAATAACCTGCGGTCATTCATGACATCCCATAATGACCCGCTGCCATGAGTGGCATCCCATAATAATCCGCAGTCATCAGTGACATCCCATAATGACCCAGAGCCATTAACGACCCACAGCCCTTCATGGCATCCCATAATGACCCGCAGCCCTTAATGACATCCCATAATGACCCACTGCCATTAATGACTCACAGCCCTTAATGGCATCCCATAATAATCCGCTGCCATCGATGACATCCCATAATGACCCACAGCCCTTCATGGCATCCCATAATAATCCGCTGTTATTAACAACATCCCATAATAAGCCGCAGTCGTTAATGACCTGCAGCCCTTAATGACATCCCATAATGACCCGCTGCCATCGATGACATCCCATAATAACCCACAGTCATTAATGACATCCCATAATGACCCAGAGCCATTAATGACCCACAGCCCTTCGTGGCATCCCATAATAACCCACTGTCATCAATGGCATCCGCTGCCATCAATGACATCCCATAATGACCCACAGCCATTAACGACCCACAGCCCTTCGTGGCATCCCATAATAATCCGCAGTCATTAATGACATCCCATAATGACCCAGAGCCATTAACGACCCACAGCCCTTCGTGGCATCCCATAATAACCCACTGTCATCAATGGCATCCCATAATGATCCGCTGCCATCGATGACATCCCATAATGATCCGCTGCCATCGATGACATCCCATAATAATCCACGGTCATTAATGACATCCCATAATGACCCGCTGCCATTAATGACCCGCAGCCCTTTGTGGCATCCCATAATAATCCGCTGCCATCGATGACATCCCATAATGACCCACAGCCCTGTGACCCCACTCTGACCCCATCCTGACCCCTGAATGACCCCGTGACCCCATCCTGACCCCTGACCCTGACCCCGTGACCCCACCCTGACCCCGACCCCTGAATGACCCCGTGACCCCACACTGACCCCACTCTGACCCTGTGATCCCACCCTGACCCCTGACCCCTGAATGACCCCGTGACCCCACACTGACCCCACTCTGACCCCGTGACCCCACCCTGACCCCTGACCCCTGAATGACCCCGTGACCCCATCCTGACCCCACCCTGACCCTGTGATCCCACCCTGACCCCATGACCCCACCCTGACCTCACCTTGACCTCTGAACCCACACTGGCCCCATGACCCCTCTCTGACCTCCTGACCCCACAATGACCCCTGACCCTGTGACTCCTCCATGACCCCCAAAATCCATGACCCCACCTTGACCTCTGACCCCATAACCCCTCTCTGACCCCGTGACCCAAGACCCCGTGGCCCATCCCTGACCCCATGACCCAACCTTGACCCCACCCTGACCTGTGACCCCTCCCTGACCCCATGACCCCACCTTGACCTCTCCCTGACCCCGTGAACCCACCATGACCCCATCCCGACCCCATGACCCCTCCCTGACCCCATGACCCCACCTTGACCCTGCCCTGACCCCATGACCCCTCCCAGCCTCTATGACCCCACCTTGACCCCAAGACCCCTCCCTGACCCTGTGACCCCACCTTGACCCTGTGACCCCTCCCTGACCCCGTGACCCCTCCCTGACCCCATGACTCCACCTTGACCCTGCCCTGACCCCGTAACCCCTCCCGGCCCCTGTGACCTCACCTTGACCCCGTGACCCCTTCCTGACCCCATGACCCCATCCTGACTCTGTGACCCCACCTTGACCCCACGACCCTTACTTGACCCTGTGACCCCTCCCTGACCCTTGACCCCACCTTCACCCCGCCCTGACCCCGTGACCCCTCCCGGCCCCCGTGACCCCACCTTGACCCCTCCGTGACCCCTGTGTGACCTCTGACCTGTGACCCCGGCAGCGCTGGCGCTGCTGTTCGCGGAGGAGCCGGGTTTGGTGCTGGAAGTGGAGGAGGGCAGAGCGGCGGCCATCTTGGAGCGCTACAGGAGCAGCGGCGTCAGCGTCAGCCATCTTGGCACCAGCGGCCCCGTGGGGCCCAGTGCGGAGGTACGGGGCTATTATGGGATGGCCGCGGGGTCACGTGGGGCAGCCATGTTGGTGGCCATGTTGCCGGCCATGTTGGAAGCCATGTTGGCGGCCATTTTGGCAGCCATGTTGGCAGCCATGTTGGTGGCCATGTTGGCGGCCATTGGAAGCCATATTGGCAGCCATGTTGGCAGCCCTGTTAGCAGCCATGTTGGCGGCCATGTTGGAAGCCATGTTGGCGGCCATATTGGAAGCCATGTCGGCAGCCATATTGGCAGCCATATTGGCCGCCATATTGACAGCCATATTGGCCGCCATATTGGCAGCCATATTGGCGGCCATGTTGGCAGCCATTTTGTCAGCCATGCTGTCAGCCATGTCTGCAGCCATGTTGGCAGCCATATTGGTGGCCATGTTGGCGGCCATTGGAAGCCATATTGGCAGCCATGTTGGCAGCCCTGTTAGCAGCCATGTTGGCGGCCATGTTGGAAGCCATGTTGGCGGCCATATTGGAAGCCATGTCGGCAGCCATATTGGCAGCCATATTGGAAGCCATGTTGTCGGCCATTTTGGCAGCCATGTTGGCAGCCCTGTTAGC
The DNA here is from genome assembly GCA_030408155.1 of Lophura swinhoii. Taxonomy (NCBI): domain Eukaryota; kingdom Metazoa; phylum Chordata; class Aves; order Galliformes; family Phasianidae; genus Lophura; species Lophura swinhoii. Next base: position 1,584,614 of record JASCYN010000036.1, read on the forward strand.
AGCCATGTTGGCGGCCATGTTAGCAGCCATGTTGGTGGCCATGTTGGAAACCATATTGGCGGCCATTTTGGCAGCCATGTTGGCGGCCATGTTGGAAGCCATGTTGGCAGCCATATTGGCAGCCATGTTGGAAGCCATATTGGCAGCCATGTTGTCAGCCATGTCAGCAGCCATGTTGGCGGCCATGTTGGAAGCCATGTTGTCGGCCATTTTGGCAGCCATGTTGGCAGCCCTGTTAGCAGCCATGTTGGCGGCCATGTTGGAAGCCATATTGGCGGCCATTTTGGCAGCCATGTTGCCATGTTGGCGGCTATGTTGGAAGCCATGTTGGCAGCCATGTTGGTGACTATGTTGGCAGCCATGTTCGCGGCCATATTGGCGGTCATGTTGGCAGCCATATTGGAAGCCATGTTGGCAACCATGTTGGCAGCCATATTGGAAGCCCTGTTAGCAGTCATATTGGCGGCCATATTGGGGCCATATTGGCAGCCATGTTGTCAGCCATGTCAGCAGCCATATTGGCAGCCATATTGGCAGACGTGTTGGCAGCCATGTTGTCAGCCATATTGGCAGCCATATTGGCCGCCATATTGGCAGCCATGTTGGCGGCGATGTTGGCAGTCATGTCAGCAGCCATGTTGGAAGCCATGTCAGCAGCCATATTGGCAGCCATATTGGCAGTCATGTCAGCAGCCATGTTAGAAGCCATATTGGCAGCCATATTGGCAGCCATTTTGTCAGCCATTTTGTCAGCCATGTTGTCAGCCATGTCTGCAGCCATGTCGGCAGCCATGTTGGCAGCCATGTTGTCCGCCATATTGGCAGCCATGTTGGCAGCCATGTCGGCAGCCATATTTGCAGCCATGTTGTCAGCCATATTGGCAGCCACGTTGGCAAGCGTGTTGGCAGCCATGTTGTCAGCCATGTCGGCAGCCATGTTGTCCCCCAGGTGTCGGTGTCGGTGGGCGGCACGGTGGTACTGCAGGACGCGGTGGGATCCCTGCGGGCCCTGTGGGAGCAGACGAGTTTCCAGCTGGAGCGGCTGCAGACGACGCCGCGCTGCGCCGAGATGGAGGAAATGGAGCTGAGGCACCGCCAGGGGGCGCAGTTCTGCCTCAGCTTCCGACCCATTGCGGGGCTGCCGGCGCCTGTCGGTATGGGGGGGTGTGGGGTTGTGGGGTTGTGGGGCTGTGGGGTTATAGGGTTGTGGGGTTGTGGGGTTGTGGGGTTGTGGGGTTTTGGGGTTATGGGGTTGTGGAGTTATGGGGTTGTGGGGTTGTGAGGTTGTGGGGTTGTGGGGTTATGGGGCTGTGGGGTTGTGGGGTTGTGGGGTTTTGGGGTTGTAGGGTTATGGGGTTATGGGGTTGTGGGGTTGTTGGGTTGTGGAGTTGTGGGGTTGTGCGGGGGTTATGGGGTTGTGGGGTTATGGGGTTGTGGGGTTATGGGGTTGTGAGGTTGTAGGGTTGTGGGGTTATGGGGTTATGGGATTCTGGGGTTGTGGGGTTATGGGGTTATGGGGTTGTGGGGTTGTGGGGTTGTGGGGTTATGGGGTTGTGGGTTTGTGGGGTTATAGAGCTATAGGGTTGTGGGGTTGTGGGGTTTTGGGGTTGTAGGGTTATGGGGTTGTGGGGTTGTTGGGTTGTGGAGTTGTGGGGTTGTAGGGTTATGGGGTTGTGGGGTTATGGGGTTGCGGGGTTGTAGGGTTGTGGGGTTGTGGGGTTGAGGGGTTGTGGGGTTGTGGGGTTTTGGGGTTGTGGGGTTGTGGCCTTTTGGGGTTGAGGGGTTGTGGGGTTGTGGGGTTATGGGGTTGTGGGGTTGTGGGGCTATGGGGTTGTTGGGGTTGTAGGGTTATGCGGATGTGGGGTTATGGGGTTTTAGGGTTATGGGGTTGTGGGTTTATCAAGTTATGGGGTTATGGGTTTGTGGGGTTTTGGGGTTGAGGGGTTATGGGCTTGTGGGCTTGTGGGGTTTTGGGGGTGATGGATCTATGGGGTAGTACTTCTATGGGGCAGGCAGCACATCTGTGGGGTAGGCAGTACATCTATGGGGCAGCCGATCTATGGGGCAGGCAGAACATCTATGGGGCAGGCAGCACATCTATGGGGCAGGCGGTATATGTATGGGGCAGAACATCTATGGGGCAGGCGCTACATCTATGGGGCAGCCGATCTATGGGGAAGGCAGTACATCTATGGGGCGGCACATCTATGGGTCAGGTGGCACATCTATGGGGCAGCCGATCTATGGGGCAGCTGATCTATGGGGCAGGCGATGTATGGGGCAGGCGGCAGACGTGTGGGGCGTCCCGCAGGCGCCGTGGGGCCGCGCGTGGCGGTGCTGCGGGAGGAGGGCAGCAATGGCGACCGGGAAATGGCCGCCGCCTTCCATATGGCCGGATTCCAGGTGGGGCCCACGGCGGGGGGGGGTTGGGGTTGGGGGGTTGGGGTGGGGGGCTGCCTTTGGGGTCCCATGGAGATCCCACTGAAATCCCATAGGAATCCCATAGGAATCCCACTGAAATCCCATAGGAATCCCACTGAAATCCCATAGAAATCCCATTGGAATCTCATAGAAATCCCCTAGGAATCCCATAGAAATCCCACAGGAATCCCACTGAAATCCCATACAAATCCCACAGGAATCTCACTGAAATCCCATACAAATCCCATAAGAATCCCATAGAAATCCCACTGAAATTCCATAGAAATCCCACAGGAATCCCACTGAAATCCCATACAAATCCCATATGAATCCCACTGAAATCCCATACAAATCTCATAAAAATCCAGTAGAAATCCCCTAGAAATCCCATAAGAATCCCATAGGAATCCCACTGAAATCCCATAGAAATCCCACAGGAATCCCACTGAAATCCCATAGAAATCACATAGGAATCCCACTGAAATCCCATACAAATCCCTTTGAGATCCAATTGAGATCCCATAAAAATCTCATAGAAATCCCGTAGAAATCCCATGGAAATCCCATAGAAATCCCATAGAAATCCCGCTGAGTTCCATTAAGTTTCCTTTGTTTCCCATTGGTTCCCATTGAGGTTCCCTTTGGGCGCCATATTGGTTCCCATATTGGTTCCCATATTGGTTCCCATTGGGTTTCCCTTTGGGCGCCATATTGCTTCCCATATTGGTTCCCATATTGGTTCCCATTGGTTTCCCATTGGGTTTCCCTTTGGGCGCCATATTGCTTCCCATATTGGTTCCCATATTGGTTCCCATTGGTTTCCCATTGGGTTTCCCTTTGGGCGCCATATTGCTTCCCATATTGGTTCCCATATTGGTTCCCATACTGGTTCCCATTGGGTTTCCCTTTGGGCGCCATATTGGTTCCCATATTGGTTCCCATTGGGTTCCCATTGGGCGCCATATTGGTTCCCATTGGGCGCCATATTGGTTCCCATTGGGTTCCCATTGGGTTTCCCATTGGGGTTCCCATAGGGCGCCATATTGGTTCCCATATTGGTTCCCATTGGGTTCCCATTGGGCGCCATATTGGTTCCCATAATGGTTCCCATTGGGTTTCCCTTTGGGCGCCATATTGGTTCCCATTGGGTTTCCTATTGGGCGCCATATTGGTTCCCATTGGGTTTCCTATTGGGCGCCATATTGGTTCCCATATTGGTTCCCATAATGGTTCCCATTGGGTTTCCCTTCGGGTGCCATATTGGTTCCCATTGGGATCCCATTGGTGTTCCCATTGGGCGCCATATTGGTTCCCATTGGGTTCCCATATTGATTCCCATTGGACGCCATATTGTTTCCCATTGGTATTCCCATATTGGTTCCTATATTGGTTCCCATTGGATTTCCCTTTGGGCGCCATATTGGTGCCCATTGGGATCCCATTGAGGTTCCCATTGGGCGCCATATTGGTTCCCATATTGGTTCCCATTGGCTTTCCCTTTGGGCGCCATATTGCTTCCCATATTGGTTCCCATTGGGTTCCCATTGGGCGCCATATTGGTTCCCATATTGGTTCCCATTGGTTCCCATTGGGTTTCCCTTTGGGCGCCATATTGGTTCCCATATTGGTTCCCATTGGGTTTCCCTTTGGGCGCCATATTGTTTCCCATTGGTTTCCCATTGGGTTTTCCTTTGGGCGCCATATTGGTTCCCTTATTGGTTCCCAAATTGGTTCCCATATTGGTTCCCTTTGGGTTTCCCTTTGGGTGCCATATTAGTTCCCATTGGGCGCCATATTGGTTCCCATATTGGTTCCCATTGGGCGCCATATTGGTTCCCATATTGGTTCCCATTGGGCGCCATATTGGTTCCCATATTGGTTCCCATATTGGTTCCCATATTGGTTCCCATTGGGTTTCCCTTTGGGCGCCATATTGGTTCCCATTGGGTTTCTCTTTGGGTGCCATTTTGGTTCCCATTGGGTTTCCCTTTGGGCGCCATCTTGATTCCCATTGGTGTTCGCATATTGGTTCCCATATTGGTTCCCATTGGGGGCCCCATTCCGTTCCCATTCCGAATTCCCGTTTTGGGGTCCCCCCCCACCCCCAGAGGTCTGACCCCATAACCACGACCCCGCTGTGCCCCCCAGGTGTGGGACGTCACCACGGAGGACCTCTGCAGCGGGGCCGCGACCCTCGATGGCTTCCGGGGGCTGGTCTTCGTGGGGGGGTTCAGCTACGCCGACGTCTTGGGGTCGGCCAAAGGTGAGACCCCAAAAGGGGTTGGGGGCCATTTTTGGGATTTCCCATTGGGCTCCCGTTGGGCGCCATATTGGTTCCCATTTGGGTTCCCTTTGGGCGCCATATTGGTTCCCATTTTGGATCCCATTGGGGTTCCCTTATTGGATCCCATTGGGTTCCCATTGGCTGCCATATTGGTTCCCACTGGGTTCCCATTGGGTTCCCATTGGGCGCCATTTTGGATCCCATTGGGGTTCCCTTATTGGTTCCCATTGGCTTGATGTTGGCTGCCATATTGGTTCCCATTGGGTTCCTATTGGACGCCATATTGGTTCCCATTGGGTTCCCATTGGGCTCCCGTTGGGCGCCATATTGGTTCCCATTTGGGTTCCCATTGGGTTCCCATTGGGCGCCATTTTGGATCCCATTGGGATTCCCTTATTGGTTCCCATTGGGTTCCCATTGGGCGCCATATTGGATCCCATCGGGGTTCCCATATTGGTTCCCATTGGGTTCCCATTGGGCGCCATATTGGTTCCCATTGGGTTCTCATTGGGATTCCCATTGGGCGCCATTTTGGATCCCATTGGGGTTCCCCTATGGGTTCCTATTGGGCGCCATATTGGTTCCCATTGGGTTCCTGTTGGCTGCCATATTGGTTACCACTGGGTTCCCATTGGGTTCCCATTGGGCGCCATATTGGTTCCCATTGGGTTCCCATTGGGCGCCATATTGGTTCCCATTGGGTTCCCGTTGGGCGCCATATTGGTTCCCATATTGGTTCCCATATTGGTTCCCATATTGGTTCCCATTGGGTTCCCGTTGGGCGCCATATTGGTTCCCATATTGGTTCCCATATTGGTTCCCATATTGGTTCCCATTGGGTTCCCGTTGGGCGCCATATTGGTTCCCATATTGGTTCCCATATTGGTTCCCATATTGGTTCCCATTGGGTTCCCGTTGGGCGCCATATTGGTTCCCATTGGGTTCCCATTGGGTTCCCGTTGGGCGCCATTTTGGATCCCATTGGGGTTCCCTTATTGGATCCCATTGGGTTCCCACTGGGCGCCATATTGTTTCCCATTGGGGTTCCCTTATTGGTTCCCATTGGGTTCCCATTGGGCGCCATTTTGGATCCCATTGGGGTTCCCTTATTGGTTCCCATTGGGGTTCCCACTGGGCGCCATATTGTTTCCCATTGGGGTTCCCTTATTGGTTCCCATTGGGGTTGTTATTGGGCGCCATTTTGGATCCCATTGGGGTTCCCTTATTGGTTCCCATCAGGATCCCACTGGGAGCCATTTTGGATCCCATTTGTGTTCCCATACTGGTTCCCATTGGGTTCCCATTGGGGTTCCCTTATTGGATCCCATTGGGCGCCATTTTGGATCCCATTGGGGTTCCCTACTGACTTCCCATTGCGCCCCCATTGCATTTCCCACCAGGATCCCCTTTTAGGGTCCTATCAGGATCCCCTTTTGGGGTCTCCCCCGTGCCCCCCCCCCTGATTTTCCCCCCTCCCCATACAGGGTGGGCCGCAGTGGCCCGTTTTGACCCCCGGGTTCGGGGGGTCCTGGAAAGGTTCCGCCGCCGCCCCGATTCCTTCAGCCTGGGGGTCTGCAATGGCTGCCAGCTGATGGCGCTGCTGGGGTGGGTGGGTCACCCCCCGGGGGACAACGGTGAGTGGAGGACCCATGGCTGGGGGTCTTATGGGGGTTGTGTTGTGGGTAGGGGTCCCATGGGTGGGGGTCTTATTGGGGGAGGCTCTTGCAGGGGGGACTTGGGGGGGTTTGGGAGGAGGGGTCCCATGGGTGGGGGTCTTATGGGTGGGGGTCCTTTGGGTGGGGGTCCCATGGGTGGGAGTCCCATGGGTAGGGGTCCCGTGGGTTGGGGTCTTATGGGTTGGGGTCTTATGGGGGGGGGGGTCCCATGGGTGGGGGTTTGGGAGGGGGGGTCCCATGGGTGGGGGTTTTATGGGGGGGGTCTTGTGGGGGGAGCTCCCATGGGTGGGAGTCACTTGGGTGGGGGTCTTATGGGGGGGGGGGGTCACATAGGTGGGTGACTCATGAGGGGGGTTTTATGGGGAAGGGGGGGCCCCAAGGGTGGGGGTCCCGTGGGTGGGAGTTTTATAGTGGGGGTCCCATGAGTGGGGGTCCCATGGGGGAAGTGTTGTGGGTGGGGGTCTCATGGGTGGGGGTCTTATTGGGGAAGGCCCCTGGGGGGGGACTTGGGGGGGTTTGGGAGGCGGGGTCCCATGGGTGGTGGTCTTATGGGTGGGGGTCGTTTGGGTGGGGGTCTTATGGGGGGGGTCCCGTGGGTGGGGGTCTTATTGGGGGAGGCCATTGGGGGGGTTTGGGAGGAGGGGTCCCATGGGTGGGGGTCCTTTGGGTGGGGGTCTTATGGGGGAGGGGTCTTATGGCGGGGGGGGAGTTATGGGGGGGTTCCCATGGGTGGGAATCACTTGGGTGGGGGTCTTATTGGGGGAGGCCCTTGAGGGGGGCTTGGGGGGGGGCTGGGAGGAGGGGTCCCATGGGTGGGGGTTTTATGGTGGGGGTCCCACGGGTTGGGGTCTTATGGGGGGGGTCCCATGGGTGGGGGTTTGGGAGAGGGGGTCCCATGGGTGGGCGACTCATGAGTGGGGGGTGTTATGGGGGGGGGAGTCTCATGGGTGGGGGTCTTATGGGGGGGGGTCCCGTGGGTGGGGGTCTTATTGGGGGAGGCTCTTGCAGGGGGGACTTGGGGGGGTTTGGGAGGAGGGGTCCCATGGGTGGGGGTCTTATGGGGGGAGGCCCATGGGTGGGGGTTTGGGAGGGGGGGTCCCGTGGGTGGGGGTCCTTTGGGTGGGGGTCTTATGGGGGGTCTTAGGGTGGGGGTCCCATGGGTGGGGGTTTTATGGTGGGGGTCCTGCGGGCTGGGGTCTTATGGGGGGGTCCCGTGGGTGGGGGTGTTCTGGTGGAGGTCCCATGGGTGGGGGTCTTATTGGGGGAGACCCTTGGGGGGGGACTTGGGGGGCTTTGGGAGGAGGGGTCCCATGGGTGGGGGTTTTATGGTGGGGGTCCCACGGGTTGGGGTCTGATGGGGGGGGGTCCCATGGGTGGGGGTTTGGGAGAGGGGGTCCCGTGGGTGGGGGTCCTTTGGGTGGGGGTCTTATGGGGGGTCTTAGGGTGGGGGTCCCATGGGTGGGGGTTTTATGGTGGGGGTCCCGCGGGTTGGGGTCTTATGGGGGGGGGTCCTTTGGGTGGGGGTCTTATGGGGGTTCTTAGAGGTGGGGGTCCTTTGGGTGGGGGTCTTATGGGGGGTCTTAGGGGTGGGGGTCCCATGGGTGGGTGACTCATGAGCGGGGACCCCTTTCATTTTGGGAACCCCTCTCATTTTTGGGACCCCCCCCCCTCATTCCAGCCGATTCCGACGTCTCCGCCCCCCCCCCGGTTCTGCTGAGCCCAAACGAATCCGGGCGGTTCGAGTCCAGGTTCGTCAGCGTCCGCGTGGAAAAGGGGCCGGCGCTGATGCTGAGGGGGATGGAAGGATCCGTGCTGGGGGTCTGGGTGGCACACGGCCAAGGTAGGGGGGCTATGGGGTCGTGGGGGGGTTATGGGGTTGTGGGGGGGTTTATGGGGTGGGTATGGGGCTGTGATGCTGAGGGGGATGGAAGGATCTGTGCTGGGGGTCTGGGTGGCACACGGCCAAGGTAGGGGGGTTTATGGGGTTGTGGGGGGGTTATGGGGTGGGTATGGGGTGGATATGGGGTGGTTATGGGGTTATGGGGTGGGTATGGGGCTGTGATGCTGAGGAGGTGCTATGGTTGGGCTATGGCGCTGGGGAGGGGCTATGGGGTGGGTATGGGGGTGTTATGGGGTGGGTATGGGGGGGTTATGGGGTTGTGGGGGGTTATGGGGTGGGTATGGAGTGGATATGGGGTGGTTATGGGGTTATGGGGTGGATATGGGGCGGTGATGCTGAGGAGGTGCTATGGTGGGGCTGTGGCGCTGGGGAGGGGCTATGGGGTGGGTATGGGGGGGTTATGGGGTTATGGGGGGGTTATGGGGTTGTTGGGGGGGTTATGGGGTCGGGATGGGGGGGTTATGGGGTGGTTATGGGGTTATGGGGTCGGGATGGGGGGGTTATAGGGTTGTGGGGGGGGGTTATGGGGCGGTGATGCTGAGGGGGATGGAAGGATCCGTGCTGGGGGTCTGGGTGGCACATGGCCAAGGTAGGGGGGGTTATGGGGGGCTTATGGGGTTGTGGGGGAGTTATGGGGTGGATTTGGGGTTGTTATGGGGTTATGGGGTTGTGGGGGGGGTTATGGGGTGGGTATGGGGTGGATATGGGGTGGTTATGGGGTTGTGGGGGGGGTTATGGGGTGGGTATGAGGCGCTGATGCTGAGGGGGATGGAAGGATCCATGCTGGGGGTCTGGGTGGCACACGGCCAAGGTAGGGGGGCTATGGGGTCGGGATGGGGGGGTTATGGGGTCGTGGGGGGGTTGTGGGGTGGGTATGGGGTGGATATGGGGTGGTTATGGGGTTATGGGGTGGGTATGGGGCGGTGATGCTGAGGGGGATGAAAGGATCCGTGCTGGGGGTCTGGGTGGCACACGGCCAAGGTAGGGGGGCTATGGGGGGGTTATGGGGTCGTGGGGGGGTTATGGGGTCAGATGGGGGGGTTATGGGGTTGTTGGGGGCTTATGGGGTCAGATGGGGGGGTTATGGGGTGGTTATGGGGTAATGGGGTGGGTATGGGGCGGTGATGCTGAGGAGGTGCTATGGTTGGGCTATGGGGCTGGGGAGGGGCTATGGGGTGGGTATGGGGTTGTGGGGGGGTATGGAGTCAGGATGGGGGGGTTATGGGGTTGTGGGGGGTTATGGGGTTGTGGGGGGCCTATGGGATGGATAAGGGGCTATGGGGCAGCTATGGGGGGGCTATGGGGTGACTGTGGGCCATCGATGGTGCTGCCAACCCCACCCCATAACCCCTCAACCCCATAACCAACCCACAACCCCAGAACCCCCCATATCCCCCCGTGACCCCCCATAACCCCATATCCCCCCATAACCCCATATCCCCCCATAACCCCATATCACCCCATAACCCCATAACCCCATATCCCCCATCCCCCCCATATCCCCATATCTCCCCATATCCCAAAAATCCCATAACCCCATACCCCCATCCCCCCCCATAACCCCATATGCCCCATGACCCCCCATAACCCCCCATAACCCCCCATAACCCCATATCCCCCCATCCCCCCCATCCCCCCCCATAACCCCATATAACTCCCCGCCCCCCCCCCCTCCCCCCATTCCAGGCCGCTTCCGCTTCCGCCACCCCCCACCCTCCGCGCGCTGCAGACTTCCGGTCTGACTGCCCTCCATGACCCCACATAACCCCACCCCCCTCCTCCCCCCCATTCCAGGCCGTTTCCGCTTCCGCCATCCTCCCACCCTCTGCGCGCTGCAAACTTCCGGTCTGACGCCCCTCCACTTCCGCCAGCCCCCCACCCTCCACCCGCTGCAGACTTCCGGTCTGACGCCCCTCCACTTCCGCCACCCCCCCTCCCTCCACGCGCTGCAGACTTCCGGTCTGACTCCCCTCCACTTCCGCCACCCCCCCTCCCTCCGCGCGCTGCAGACTTCCGGTCTGACTCCCCTCCATGACCCCACATAACCCCACCCCCCCTCCCCCCCATTCCAGGCCGCTTCCGCTTCCGCCACCCCGCCTCCCTCCGCGCGCTGCAGACTTCCGGTCTGACGCCCCTCCTCTACACCGACGACGGCGGCCGCCCCACGGCTTCGTACCCCATGAACCCCAACGGTTCCCCCGGGGGGGTGGCGGCGCTGTGCTCCCCGTGCGGCCGCCACCTGGCCGCCATGCCGCACCCCGAGAGGGGGGTGCTGAGGTGGCAGTGGCCCCATTGGCCCCACGAGTGGGGGGGGGAGTTCGGGGCGGCCGTGGGGCCGCGGTGGGGCGGGGAAAAGGGGGCGGCGGAGGGGGGGGCGGCGCCGTGGTTGAAGATGTTCCTCAACGCCAGGGAGTGGTGTGAGAAAACGGGGGCTTAGGGGGCACGGATCGACCCATAGATTGACCCATAGATTGACCCATAGATGGACCTCAGACCCATAGATTGACCCATAGGTGGGCCTCAGACCCATAGATGGACCCATAGGGGGGGCTCAGACCCATAGATGGACCCATAGGTGGACCTCGGCCCCATAGATGGACCCAGAGATTGACCCATAGATTGACCCATAGATTGACCCATAGAAGGGCCTCGGACCCATAGATGGACCCAGAGAGGGACCCATAGGGGGCCTCAGACCCATAGATTGACCCATAGATGGGCCTCAGACCCATAGATTGACCCATAGAGGGACCCATAGGGGGCCTCAGACCCATAGATGGACCTCAGACCCATAGACTGACCCATAGATGGACCCATAGGGGGCCTCAGACCCATAGATTGACCCACAGGGGGACCAGTAGGGGGAGCTCAGACCCATAGATGGACCCATAGAGGGACATCAGACCCATAGATGGACCCATAGATGAACCTCAGACCCATAGATGGACCCATAGATGGACCTCAGACCCATAGATTGACCCATAGAGGGACCCTTAGGGGGCCTCGAGACCCATAGATTGACCCAGAGATGGACCCATAGGGGGACCCATAGAGGGACCCATAGATGGACCCATAGGGAGCCTCAGACCCATAGATGGACCTCAGACCCATAGACTGACCCATAGACGGACCCATAGGGGGCCCCAGACCCATAGATGGACCTCAGACCCATAGACTGACCCATAGATGGACCCATAGGGGGCCTCAGACCCATAGATGGACCTCAGACCCATAGATTGACCCATAGAGGGACTCATAGGGGGCCTCAGACCCATAGATTGACCCACAGGGGGACCAATAGGGGGGGCTCAGACCCATAGATGGACCCATAGAGGGACATCAGACCCATAGATGGACCCATAGATGAACCTCAGACCCATAGATTGACCCATAGATGGACCCATAGGGGTGCCTCAGACCCATAGATGGACCTCAGACCCATAGATTGACCCATAGATGGGCATCAGACCCATAGATGGACCTCAGACCCATAGATGGACCCATAGGGGGGGCTCGGACCCATAGATTGACCCATAGATGGGCATCAGACCCACAGATTGCCCCATAGGTGGACCCCAGCCCCATAGATTGCCCCATAGGTGGACCCCAGCCCCATAGATTGACCCATAGATGGGCCTCAGCCCCATAGATGGACATCAGCCCCATAGATTGCCCCATAGAGGGACCCATAGGGTGACCCACAGCCCCATCGATTGCCCCATAGGTTGCCCTATAGATTCCCCCATAGATGGATCCCAGCCCCATAGATTGCCCCATAGAGGGACCCATAGAGGGACCCATAGGGTGACCCACAGCCCCATAGGTTGCCCTATAGATTCCCCCATAGATGGACCCCAGCCCCATAGATTGCCCCATAGGTGGACCCCAGCCCCACAGATTGCCCCATAGATGGACATCAGACCCATAGATTGCCCCATAGAGGGACCCATAGGGTGACCCACAGCCCCATAGGTTGCCCTATAGATTGCCCCATAGATGGACCCCAGCCCCATAGATGGACCCCAGCCCCATAGATTGCCCCATAGAGGGACATCAGACCCATAGATTGCCCCATAGAGGGACCCATAGGGTGACCCACAGCCCCATAGGTTGCCCTATAGATTGCCCCATAGATGGACCCCAGCCCCATAGATTGCCCCATAGGTGGACCCCAGCCCCACAGATTGCCCCATAGAAGTACCTCAGCCCCATAGATTGCCCCATAGATTGCCCCATAGATGGACCCCAGCCCCATAGATTGCCCCATAGAGGGACATCAGCCCCATAGATTGCCCCATAGAGGGACCCATAGGGTGACTCACAGCCCCATAGGTTGCCCTATAGATTCCCCCATAGATGGATCCCAGCCCCATAGATGGACCCCAGCCCCATAGATTGCCCCATAGCTCGGCCCCACGGCCGGCCCTCGGCCCCATTGTGTCGCCATTTTGGGGTGAAAAAATCCGTATTTAATAAAAAATGCGATTTCTTCCCTCGCGGCGTCACGTGACATCGAAGGAGCGACGGAAAAAACGCAGCGGCGCCGAAAGGGTTAAGCTGGGGTGGGGGGCGTGGCTTTTTGGCGTGACGTCACCGCGCGGTGGGCGGGGCTACGGCGCCGCGCTCCGCCCGCTCGCTCAGAACCGGAAGCGGAGCCTTCAGGGCCGGAAGTCGACGCCTTAGGACAGGGATCCGCTCCCGGAAGTCGGATCCGAGGACCGGAAGTCGACCGCTGAGGGGGATCCGTCCCCCCGAGAGTCCGGAAGTCGAATGCGCGGCCGGAAGTCGGCCCCCGAAGGACCGGAAGTGGGATGGGGGACCGGAAGTCGACCTTGAAGAGAGGGTCCGCCACCCGAATGACCGGAAGTCGGATCCGGGGAACCGGATGTCGACGCCTTAGGAGAGGGATGCGTCTCGAGAGACCGGAAGTCGGATGGGGGACCGGAAGTCGACCCCTGAGGAGGGGGATGCGTCCCCGAGAGACCGGAAGTGGGATCCGGGGGACCGGAAGTCGACCCCGGAGGAGGGGGATGCGTCCCAGAGAGGCCGGAAGTCGGATCGGGGGACCGGAAGTCGACCCCTGAGGAGAGGGATGCGTCCCCGAGAGACCGGAAGTCGGATCAGGGGGACCGGAAGTCGACCCCTCAGACCGTTAACCGCCCCCCACCCCCCACCCCGCAAGCCGTAACTCAGCACTTCATGACCAAAAGTCGCCTTTTTCGCACCAAAAGTCGCCTTCTGGGAGCCGAAAGCCCGGTCCGCCGTCCCGGAAGTATTTCTTTCCAGCCTGGAGCCCGCCTACTTCACTACCGGAAGCGGTGGGTCGAAAACTGGAAAGCGGAAGAGGAAGTGCTGATCCAGCGGCACTTCCGGCCGAGCCGCGCCAAGATGCCGGCGCTGCTGGAGCGGCCGAAGCTTTCCTCGGCCATGGCCAGGGCGCTGCACCGCCACGTCATGATGGAGCGCGAGCGGAAGCGGCAGGGTGAGGGGGGGGGGGCGAGGGGGGGGGGCAGTGCGGGGCGTCACCGTGGAGAGCGGGGCGGCGTCTCCATGGCAACGGGGCCTATGGGGCCTGTTGGGCCTATGCGGCCTATGGGGGCTGCGGGGGAAGTGGGGGGGGCGTCGCCATGGCAACGAGGCCTATTTTGGAGGGAGGGGGGGGGGCAAAATGGGGGGCGTCTCCATGGCAACGGGGCCTATGGGGCCTATAGGGCCTATGGGCGGGGGGGGGGGGAGTAGGGGGCGTCTCCATGGCAACGGGGCCTATAGGACCCATAGGGGGGTTGGGGGGGGCAAAGTGGGGGGCGTCTCCATGGCAACGGGGCCTATGGGGCCTATAGGGCCTATGGGGGGGGGGGGGGGGGAGTAGGGGGCGTCTCCATGGCAACTGGGGGGGTGGGGGGAGGCGTCTCCATGGCAATGGGGCCTATGGGGGGGGGGAGGCGAAGCGGGGGGGCGTTTCCATGGCAACGGAGTCTTTTGGGGGGAGGTGTTGCCATGCAATGAGGCCTGTAGGGCCCATAGTGGGGGTTGGGGGGGGGGGGGGTAAAGTGGGGGGCGTCTCCATGGCAACGGGGCCTATGCGGCCTGTTGGGCCTATGCGCCCTATGGGGGCTGTGGGGAAGTGGGGGGGGCGTCGCCATGGCAACGAGGCCTATTTTGGAGGGGGGGGGGGGGCAAAATGGGGGGCGTCTCCATGGCAACGGGGCCTATGGGGCCTATAGGGCCTATGGGGGGGGGGGGGGGGGGAGTAGGGGGCGTCTCCATGGCAACGGGGCCTATAGGACCCATAGGGGGGTTGGGGGGGGCAAAGTGGGGGGCGTCTCCATGGCAACGGGGCCTATGGGGCCTATAGGGCCTATGGGGGGGGGGGGGGGGAGTAGGGGGCGTCTCCATGGCAACTGGGGGGGTGGGGGGAGGCGTCTCCATGGCAATGGGGCCTATGGGGGGGGGGAGGCGAAGCGGGGGGGCGTTTCCATGGCAACGGAGTCTTTTGGGGGGAGGTGTTGCCATGCAATGAGGCCTGTAGGGCCCATAGTGGGGGTTGGGGGGGGGGGTAAAGTGGGGGGCGTCTCCATGGCAACGGGGCCTATGCGGCCTGTTGGGCCTATGCGCCCTATGGGGGCTGTGGGGAAGTGGGGGGGGCGTCGCCATGGCAACGAGGCCTATTTTGGAGGGGGGGGGGGGCAAAATGGGGGGCGTCTCCATGGCAACGGGGCCTATGGGGCCTATAGGGCCTATGGGGGGGGGGGGGGGGGGAGTAGGGGGCGTCTCCATGGCAACGGGGCCTATAGGACCCATAGGGGGGTTGGGGGGGGCAAAGTGGGGGGCGTCTCCATGGCAACGGGGCCTATGGGGCCTATAGGGCCTATGGGGGGGGGGGGGGGAGTAGGGGGCGTCTCCATGGCAACTGGGGGGGTGGGGGGAGGCGTCTCCATGGCAATGGGGCCTATGGGGGGGGGGAGGCGAAGCGGGGGGGCGTTTCCATGGCAACGGAGTCTTTTGGGGGGGGTCGTTGCCATGCAATGAGGCCTATAGTCCCTATAGTGGGGGTTGGGGGAGGGGGGGCAAAGTGGGGGGCGTCTCCATGGCAACGGGGCCTATGCGGCCTGTTGGGCCTATGCGCCCTGTGGGGGCTGCAGGGAAGTGGGGGGGGCGTCGCCATGGCAACGAGGCCTATTTTGGGGGGGGAGTCGTTGCCATGGCAACGGGGCCTGGGGGGGTGGTGAAGTGGGAGTCGTTGCCATGGAAACAGGGCCTAAGGGGTCACTGGGGGGGGCAAAGTGGGGGGCATCTCCATGGCAACAGGGCCTATGGGGGGGGGAGTCGTTGCCATAGCAACAGGGCCTGGGGAGGGGGGTGAAGTGGGAGTCGTTGTCACGCCAACGGGGCCTATGGGTCCTATGGGGGGTGAAGTGGGGGGCGTCTCCATGGCAACGGGGCCTAAGGGGTCAGTGGGGAGGAAGGGGGAACTGGGGGGCGTCTCCATGGCAACGGGGCCTATGGGGGGGGAGGGGGGGCAAAGTGGGAGTCGTTGCCATGGCAACGGGGCCTATGGGTCCTATGGGGGGATGAAGTGGGGGGCGTCTCCATGGCAACGGGACCCAGGGTCTACCTGGGGGATCGCAGCCTATTGGGCCTATAAGGCCTATGGGGGCCTATGGGCGCTGGGGCAAAGTGGGGATCGTTGCCATGGAAACGGGGCCTATAGGGCCTATGGGGGCAGGAGGGGGGCGAAGTGGGAGTTGTTGCCATGGAAACGGGGCCTAAGGGGTCATTGGGGGGGGAGGGGGCGAAGTGGGCAGCGTCTCCATGGCAACAGGGCCTACAGGGCCTGTAGTGGGGGGGGAAGGCAGGGCAAACTAGGAGTTGTTGCCATGGCAACGGGGCCTTTGGGTGGGGGGGGCAAATTGGGGGGTCTCTCCATGGCAACAGGGCCTATGGGTCTATAGGGGGAAGGGGGGGGGGGGGGGGGGGCGAAGTGGGAGTTGTTGCCATGGCAACGGGGCCTAAGGGGTCAATGGGGGGGGGCAAAGTGGGGGGTGTCTCCATGGCAACGGGGCCTAAGGGGGGGGGGAGTCGTTGCCATAGCAACGGGGCCTAAGGGGTCAATGGGGGGGAAGGGGGAACTGGGGGCCGTCTCCATGGCAACGGGGCCTATGGGGGGGGGGGGGATTCGTTGCCATAGCAACGGGCCCTTGAGGGGGGCAAAGTGGGAGTCGTTGGCATGGCAACGGGGCCGGTGAAGTGGGGGGCATCTCCATGGCAACAGGGCCTATGGGGGGGGGGGGGGAGTCGTTGCCATGGCAACGGGGCCTATGGGTCCTATGGGGGGGTGAAGTGGGGGGGCGTCTCCATGGCAACTGGAGGGGGGGGGGGGCGTCTCCATGGCAACGGGGCCCAGGGCCTGGCATGGGGGGTCGGGGCCTATGGGGGAATTGGGGGATATGGGGGGGGGGGGGGAGTCCTATGGGGTCAGGATTTGGGGTGAATTTGGGGGATTTTGGGGGTCGTTGGGATTTGGGGTGAATTTTGGGGTGGAAAAAGGGGGATTTGGGGTCAATTCTGGGGCAGATCGGGGTGGTTAGGAGCTGTTTGGGGCATTTGGGGCCATTTTGGGGCATTTTGGGTCCATTTTGGGTTCATTTGGGGCCATTTGGGGCATTTTGGGTCCATTTGGGGGCATTTTGGGTCCATTTTGGGTTCATTTTGGGTCAATTTTGGGACATTTGGGGTCCATTTTGGGTTCATTTTGGGGCATTTTGAGGCGGTTTGTGTCCATTTTGGGTCCATTTGGGGGCATTTGGGTCCATTTTGGGTCCATTTTGGGTTCATTTGGGTCCATTTTGGGGCCATTTTGGGTTCATTTGGGTCAATTTTGGGGCATTTTGGGTCCGTTTTGGGGTCATTTTGGGGCATTTTGAGGTGGTTTGTGTCGATTTTGGGGTGGTTTGGGGCCATTTGTGCCCATTTTGGGGCATTTTCGGTCCATTTTGGGGTCATTTTGGGGTCATTTCGGGTCCATTTGGGGGCATTTTGTGTCCATTTGGGGGCATTTGGGGTCCATTTTGGGTCTATTTTGGAGCATTTTGGGTCATCTTGGGGTGGTTTTGGGGTCATTTTGGGTCCATTTTGGGGCATTTGGGGTCCTTTTAAATCCATTTTGGGGCCGTTTCTGTCTAATTAGGGGCATTTTGGGTCCATTTTGGGTCCATTTTGGGGTGGTTTGAGTCCATTTTGGTGCATTTGGGGTCATTTTGAATCCATTTTGGGGCAACTTGTTGCCCATTTGGGGCCATTTGTGTCCATTTTGGGGTCGTTTTTGCCAATTTTGGGTCCTTTTGGGGTCATTTTGGGTCCTTTTTGGGTCATTTTGGGGGTCTTTTGGGGGTTTTTTTGGGGTTTCCAGAGGAGGAGGAGGTGGATAAGATGATGGAGCAGAAGCTGCGGGAGGAGCAGGAGCCATTTTGGGGTCATTTGTGTCCATTTTGGGGCCATTTTGGGGTCCTTTTTTGCCCTTTTGGGGTCATGTTGTTGGTTTTGGGGTCATTTTTGGGGTGTTTTTGGGGTTTTTTTGGGGTTTGCAGAGGAGGAGGAGGTGGATAAGATGATGGAGCAGAAGCTGCGGGAGGAGCAGAAGCCATTTTGGGGCCATTTTGGGGTCATTTGTGTCCATTTTGGGGCCATTTTGGGTCCTTTTTTGCCCATTTTGGGACATTTTGGGTCTTTTGGGGGTCATTTTGTTGGTTTTGGGGTCATTTTTGGGGTGATTTTGGGGTTTTTTTGGGGTTTGCAGAGCAGGAGGAGGTGGATAAGATGATGGAGCAGAAGCTGCGGGAGCGACGGGTTGGGGTCATTTTTGGGGCCATTTTGGGGCCGTTTTTGTCCTTTCGGGGTCATTTTGTCGGGTTTGGGGTCATGTTGTTGGTTTTGGGGTCATTTTTGGGGTGTTTTTGGGGTTTTTTTGGGGTTTGCAGAGGAGGAGGAGGTGGATAAGATGATGGAGCAGAAGCTGCGGGAGCGGTGGGTTGGGGTCATTTTTGGGGCCATTTTGGGGCCGTTTATTGTCCTTTTGGGGTCATGTTGTTGGTTTTGGGGTCATGTTGTTGGTTTTGGGGTCATTTTTGGGGTGATTTTGGGGTTTTTTTGGGGTTTGCAGAGGAGGAGGAGGTGGATAAGATGACGGAGCAGAAGCTGCGGGAGGAGCAGGAGCCATTTTGGGGTCATTTGTGTCCATTTTGGGACCATTTTGGGGCCATTTTGGGGTCATTTTGGGACCTTTTGGGATCATTTTGTTGGTTTTGGCGTCATTTTGTTGGTTTTGGGGTCATTTTTGGGGTGTTTTTGGGTTTTTTTGGGGGTTTGCAGAGGAGGAGGAGGAGGATAAGATGATGGAGCAGAAGCTGCGGGAGCGGTGGGTTGGGGTCATTTTTGGGGCCATTTTTGGGTCCTTTTTGTTCCTTTTGGGGTAATTTTGTTGGTTTTGGGGTCGTTTTGTTGGTTTTGGGGTCATTTTTGGGGTGTTTTTGGGGTTTTTTTGGGGTTTGCAGAGCAGGAGGAGGTGGATAAGATGATGGAGCAGAAGCTGCGGGAGCGACGGGTTGGGGTCATTTTTGTGTCCATTTTGGGGCCGTTTTTGTCCTTTCGGGGTCATTTTGTTGGTTTTGGTGTCGTTTTGTTGGTTTTGGGGTCATTTTTGGGGTGTTTTTGGGGTTTTTTTGGGGTTTGCAGAGGAGGAGGAGGTGGATAAGATGACGGAGCAGAAGCTGCGGGAGGAGCAGGAGCCATTTTGGGGTCATTTGTGTCCATTTTGGGACCATTTTGGGACCATTTTGGGGTCATTTTGGGACCTTTTGGGATCATTTTGTTCCTTTTGGGGTCATGTTGTTGGTTTTGGGGTCATTTTTGGGGTGTTTTTGGGGTTTTTTTGGGGTTTGCAGAGGAGGAGGAGGTGGATAAGATGATGGAGCAGAAGCTGCGGGAGCGACGGGTTGGGGTCATTTTTGGGGCCATTTTTGGGGTGATTTTGGGTCCTTTTGGGGTCACTTTGTTGGTTTTGGGGTCGTTTTGTTGGTTTTGGGGTCATTTTTGGGGTGATTTTAGGGTTTTTTTGGGGTTTGCAGAGGAGGAGGAGGTGGATAAGATGATGGAGCAGAAGCTGCGGGAGCAGCTGGTTGGGGTCATTTTTGGGGCCATTTTGAGGTGATTTTCGGTCCTTTCGGGGTCATTTGGGTCCTTTTGGGGTCATGTTGTTGGTTTTGGGGTCATTTTTGGGGTGTTTTTGGGGTTTTTTTGGGGTTTGCAGAGGAGGAGGAGGTGGATAAGATGACGGAGCAGAAGCTGCGGGAGGAGCAGGAGCCATTTTGGGGTCATTTGTGTCCATTTTGGGACCATTTTGGGGCCATTTTGGGGTCATTTTGGGACCTTTTGGGATCATTTTGTTGGTTTTGGCGTCATTTTGTTGGTTTTGGGGTCATTTTTGGGGTGTTTTTGGGGTTTTTTTGGGGTTTGCAGAGGAGGAGGAGGTAGATAAGATGATGGAGCAGAAGCTGCGGGAGGAGCAGGAGCCATTTTGGGGTCATTTGTGTCCATTTTGGGGCCATTTTGGGTCCTTTTTTGCCCATTTTGGGACATTTTGGGTCTTTTTGGGGTCATGTTGTTGGTTTTGGGGTCACTTTTGGGGTTTTTTGGGGGTTTTTGGGGGTTTGCAGAGGAGGAGGAGGTGGATAAGATGATGGAGCAGAAGCTGCGGGAGCGGCGGGTTGGGGTCAGTTTTGTGTCCATTTTTGGGGTGATTTTGGGTCCTTTTGGGGTCGTGTTGTTGGTTTTGGGGTCGTTTTGTTGGTTTTGGGGTCATTTTTGGGGTGTTTTTGGGTTTTTTTGGGGTTTGCAGAGGAGGAGGAGGTGGATAAGATGATGGAGCAGAAGCTGCGGGAGCGACGGGTTGGGGTCATTTTTGGGGCCATTTTGGGGCCGTTTTTGTCCTTTTGGGGTCGTGTTGTTGGTTTTGGGGTCATGTTGTTGGTTTTGGGGTCACTTTTGGGGTGATTTTGGGGTTTTTTTGGGGTTTGCAGAGGAGGAGGAGGTGGATAAGATGACGGAGCAGAAGCTGCGGGAGGAGCAGGAGCCATTTTGGGGTCATTTGTGTCCATTTTGGGACCATTTTGGGGCCATTTTGGGGTCATTTTGGGACCTTTTGGGATCATTTTGTTCCTTTTGGGGTCATGTTGTTGGTTTTGGGGTCATTTTTGGGGTGTTTTTGGGTTTTTTTGGGGTTTGCAGAGGAGGAGGAGGTGGATAAGATGATGGAGCAGAAGCTGCGGGAGCGGTGGGTTGGGGTCATTTTTGGGGCCATTTTTGGGTCCTTTTTGTTCCTTTTGGGGTAATTTTGTTGGTTTTGGGGTCGTTTTGTTGGTTTTGGGGTCACTTTTGGGGTGTTTTTGGGGTTTTTTTGGGGTTTGCAGAGGAGGAGGAGGTGGATAAGATGATGGAGCAGAAGCTGCGGGAGCGACGGGTTGGGGTCAGTTTTGTGTCCATTTTTGGGGTGATTTTGGGTCCTTTTGGGATCATTTTGTTGGTTTTGGGGTCATGTTGTTGGTTTTGGGGTCATTTTTGGGGTGTTTTTGGGGTTTTTTTGGGGTTTGCAGAGGAGGAGGAGGTGGATAAGATGATGGAGCAGAAGCTGCGGGAGCGACGGGTTGGGGTCATTTTTGGGGCCATTTTTGGGGTGATTTTGGGTCCTTTTGGGGTCACTTTGTTGGTTTTGGGGTCGTTTTGTTGGTTTTGGGGTCATTTTTGGGGTGATTTTAGGGTTTTTTTGGGGTTTGCAGAGGAGGAGGAGGTGGATAAGATGATGGAGCAGAAGCTGCGGGAGCAGCTGGTTGGGGTCATTTTTGGGGCCATTTTGAGGTGATTTTGGGTCCTTTCGGGGTCATGTTGTTGGTTTTGGGGTCATGTTGTTGGTTTTGGGGTCATTTTTGGGGTGATTTTGGGGTTTTTTTGGGGTTTGCAGAGGAGGAGGAGGTGGATAAGATGACGGAGCAGAAGCTGCGGGAGGAGCAGGAGCCATTTTGGGGTCATTTGTGTCCATTTTGGGACCATTTTGGGGCCATTTTGGGGTCATTTTGGGACCTTTTGGGATCATTTTGTTCCTTTTGGGGTCATGTTGTTGGTTTGGGGGTCATTTTTGGGGTGTTTTTGGGTTTTTTTGGGGGTTTGCAGAGGAGGAGGAGGAGGATAAGATGATGGAGCAGAAGCTGCGGGAGCGGTGGGTTGGGGTCATTTTTGGGGCCATTTTTGGGTCCTTTTTTGCCCTTTTGGGGTCATGTTGTTGGTTTTGGGGTCATTTTTGGGGTGTTTTTGGGGTTTTTTTGGGGTTTGCAGAGGAGGAGGAGGTGGATAAGATGATGGAGCAGAAGCTGCGGGAGCGACGGGTTGGGGTCAGTTTTGTGTCCATTTTTGGGGTGATTTTGGGTCCTTTTGGGATCATTTTGTTCCTTTTGGGGTCATGTTGTTGGTTTTGGGGTCATTTTTGGGGTGTTTTTGGGGTTTTTTTGGGGTTTGCAGAGGAGGAGGAGGTGGATAAGATGATGGAGCAGAAGCTGCGGGAGGAGCAGGAGCGGCGGCGCAGGAAGGAAATGGAGGAGCGGATGTCGCTGGAGGAGACCAGGGAGCAGGTCGGGATTTTTTTGGGGTCTTTTTGGGGTTTTTTTGGGGTCGTTTGGGGTTGTGGGTTCATGGGGTTATGGGGGGTCAGACAGGGGTTATGGGGTCAGGGGTTATGGGGTCAGTCAGGGGTTGTGGGGTTTATGGGGTTGTGGATGTCGCTGGAGGAGACCAGGGAGCAGGTCGGGATTTTTTGGGGTCGTTTGGGGTTATGGGGTCAGGGATTTTGGGTCAGACAGGGGTTATGGGGTCGGGGTTGTGGGGGCTGTGGGGTCAGGTTATGGGGTCAGGGAGGCTGTGGGGTCAGGGTTCTGGGGTCAGGGGGGTTATGGGGTCGGGGTTGTGGGGTCAGGAGGGCTGTGGGGTCAGGGTTCTGGGGTCAGGGGGGTTCTGGGGTCAGGGTTCTGGGGTCAGGGTTCTGGGGTCAGGGGGGCTGTGGGGTCAGGGTTCTGGGGTCAGGGGGGTTATGGGGTCAGGGTTGTGGGGTCAGGAGGGCTGTGGGGTCAGGGTTCTGGGGTCAGGGGGGTTATGGGGTCAGGGTTCTGGGGTCAGGGGGGTTATGGGATCAGGGGGGTTCTGGGGTCAGGGGCTTATGGGGTCAGGGGGGTTATGGGGTCAGGGGGGTTATGGGGTCGGGGTTGTGGGGTCAGGAGGGCTGTGGGGTCAGGGTTCTGGGGTCAGGGGGGTTCTGGGGTCAGGGTTCTGGGGTCAGGATTATGGGGTCAGGGGGGCTGTGGGGTCAGGGTTCTGGGGTCAGGGAGGTTATGGGATCAGGGGGGTTCTGGGGTCAGGGGCTTATGGAGTCAGGGGGGTTATGGGGTCAGGGGGGTTATGGGGTCAGGGTTATGGGGTCAGGGTTATGGGGTCGGGGTTGTGGGGTTGTGGGTGCTGTGGGGCGGGGTTGTGGGGTCAGGGGCTTACGGGGTCAGGGGGGTTATGGGGTCAGGGTTGTGGGATCAGGGGGGTTATAGGGTCGGGGTTGTGGGTGCTGTGGAGTCAGGGTTCTGGGGTCAGGGGGGTTATGGGGTCGGGGTTCTGGGGTCTGGGGGGCTGTGGGGTCAGGGTTATGGGGTCAGGGGGGTTATGGGGGTGGGGTCAGGGGGGTTTGGGGTTGGGGTCGTGGGATCAGGAAGGCTGTGGGGTCAGGGTTATGGGGTCAGGGGGGCTGTGGGGTCAGGGTTCTGGGGTCAGGGGGGTTATGGGGTCGGGGGGTTATGGGGTCAGGGTTATGGGGTTGGGGGGGCCGTGGGGTCAGGGGCTTATGGGGTCAGGGGGGTTATGGGGTTGGGGTTGTGGGTGCTGTGGGGTCAGGGGGCTTATGGGGTTGGGGGGGTTATGGGGTCGGGGTTGTGGGGGCTGTGGGGTCAGGGTTACGGGGTCGGGGGGGTTATGGGGTCGGGGTCGTGGGGTCAGGGGGGCTGTGGGGTCAGAGTTTTGGGGTCAGGGGGGCTGTGGGGTCAGGGTTCTGGGGTCAGGGGGGTTATGGTGTCGGGGTTATGGGGCGACCCACGGGTGCCCCTCTGCCCCACAGCTGCAGAAGCTGCAGGAGCGGCTGGCGGCGCTGCAGGACGAGAAGCACCAGCTGTTCCTGCAGCTCAAGAAGGTGCTGCACGAGGAGGAGAAGCGGCGCCGCAAGGAGCAGAGGTGGGGCGGGGGGCTGCGGGGTGGCACTTGTGGGGCTGCCGCTTGTGGGGCTGGGAGGTGTGGGGCTGGGGGGGTTGTGGGGCGGGGGGCTGGGGGGTGGCACTTGTGGGGCTGCCGCTTGTGCGGCTGGGGGTTGTGGGGCTGGGGGGTTTGTGGGGCGGGGGGCTGGGGGGTGGCACTTGTGGGGCTGCCGCTTGTGGGGCTGGGGGGTGTGGGGCTGGGATTTGTGGGGCTGGGATGTGTGGGGCTGGCACTTGTGGGGCTGGCGCTTGGCACCCCCCAGACCCCATGAAGGCCCCGACCCCACAACCCCCTGACCCCATAAAACCCCCCAACCCTCCAAAGCCCCGACCCTAAAAGCCCCGCCCCCAGAAAGCCCCCCTCCAACCGCGCCCCGCCCCCTCAAAGCCCCGCCCCCTCAAAGCCCCGCCCCCTCAAAGCCCCAGTCCAACCACGCCCCGCCCCTCAAAGCCCCGCCCCCAGAAGCCCCACCCCCAGAAAGCCCCGTCCTCCAACCACACCCCGACCCACGAAGCCCCGCCCCCTCAAAGCCCCACCCCAGAAGCCCCGCCCCCACAAAACCCCACCCAGAAGCCCCTCCCCCACAAAGCCCCGCCCACACAACCTCCCAGACCCCATAAAGCCCCCGAACCCACAACCCCCCAGACCCCATAAAGGCCCCAAACCCACAACCCCCCAGACCCCATAAAGTCCCCGACCCCACAACCCCCAGACCCCATAAAGGCCCCAAACCCACAACCCCCCAGACCCCATAAAGCCCCCACCTCCACAATCCCCAGACCCCACAAAGCCCCGCCCCCACAAACCCCCGCCCCCACAAAGCCCCGCCCCCCAGGTAGCCCCACCCTCCAACCGCGCCCTGACCCACGAAGCCTCACCCCCTCCAAGCCCCGCCCCCTCAAAGCCCCGCCCCCACAAAAACCCACCCTCTAACTGCACCCCGCCCCCACAAAGCCCCGCCCCATATAAGCCCTGCCCCATATAAGCCCCTCCCCCACTAAGCCCCGCCCCCATAAAGCCCCGTCCTCCAACCGCGCCCTGACCCTCAAAGCCCCGCCCCCTCAAAGCCCCGCCCCCTCAAAGCCCCGCCCCCTCAAAGCCCCGCCCTCCAACCGCACCATGACCCACGAAGCCCTGCCCATCAAAGCCCCGCCCCCCTCAAAGCCCCGCCCCCCTCAAAGCCCCGCCCCCCTCAAAGCCCCACCCTACAACCGCGCCCCGACCCGCAAAGCCCCGCCCCTCGAAGCCCCGCCCCCTCAAAGCCCCAATCCAACCACGCCCCGACCCACAAAGCCCCGCCCCTCAAAGCCCCGCCCCCTCAAAGCCCCAATCCAACCACGCCCCGACCCACGAAGCCCCGCCCCTCAAAGCCCCGCCCCCACAAATTCCCGCCCCCAAGAAGCCCCGCCCCCAGAAAGCCCTGCCCTCCAACCACGCCACGACCAACGAAGCCCCGCCCCCTCAAACCCCCGCCCCAAAAAGCCCCGCCCTCCAACCGCACCACGACCCACGAAGCCCCGCCCCTCAAAGCCCCGCCCCCTCAAAGCCCCGCCCCCTCAATGCCCCCCTCCAACTGCGCCCCGCCTCTCAAAGCCCCGCCCCTCAAAACCCCGCCCCAGAAAGCCCCGCCCTCCAACCGCACCACGACCCACGAAGCCCCGCCCCTCAAAGCCCCGCCCCTCAAGGCTCCGCCCCACAAAGCCCTGCCCCCTCAAAGCACGCCCCCACGAAGCCCCGCCCCCATAAAAGCCCCGCCCCATAAAAGCCCCGCCCCCTATAAGCCCCGCCCTCGCAAACCTGTCCCTATAAGCCCCGCCCCTCAAAGCCCCGCCCCCTCAAAGCCCCACCCCCTCAAAGCCCCACCCCCTCAAAGCCCCTTCCAACTGCGTCCCGACCCATGAAGCCCCGCCCCCTACAAGCCCCGCCCCCTACAAGCCCCGCCCCTCAATCCCCGCCACCCGATCCCCGCCCCCACGAAGCCCCGCCCCCACGAAGCCCCGCCCCCTCAAAGCCCCCCTATAAGCCCTGCCCTATAAGCCCCGCCCCTATGAGCCCCGTCCTCCAACCGCGCCCCGACCCGCGAAGCCCCGCCCCCTCTAAGCCCCGCCCCCGGAAGCCGCGCCGTCCAATCGCTTTGCGCCTCTGTTCCCGCAGCGACCTGACGACGCTGACGGCCGCCGCCTACCAGCAGGGGCTGGTGCACGGGGGGGGGCACCTCCTCAACATGCAGGGTAATGGGGTCAGCTGTGGGGTCATGGGGTCGGCTATGGGGTCATGGGGTCAGCTGTGGGGTCATGGGGTCAGCTGTGGGGTCATGGGGTCGGCTATGGGGTCATGGGGTCAGCTGTGGGGTCATGGGGTCAGCTGTGGGGTCATGGGGTCATTTATGGGGTCATGGGGTCAGCTGTGGGGTCATGGGGTCAGCTATGGGGTTATGGAGTCAGCTATGGGGTCAGCTATGGGGTTATGGGGTCATCTGTGGGCTTATGGGGTTATGGGGTGGGTATGGGGCGCTATGGGGCAGCTATGGGGCGGCTACGGGGCGCTATGGGGCAGCTGTGGGTCTCACCCCATAGGGCAGCCCTGGGGGGCTATGGGGCAGCTGTGGGGTGGCTATGGGGCGGCTATGGGACGTTATGCGGTGGCTATGGGGCTCTATGGGATGGCTATGGGGCAGCTGTGGGGCAGCTATGGGACGGCTATGGGGCGGCTACGGGGCAGCTGTGGGGCAGTTATGTGGCACTATGGGGCGCTATGGGGCAGTTATGGGGCAGCTATGGGGCAGCTGTGGGGCGGTTATGGGGCAGCTATGGGGCGCTATGGGGCAGCTGTGGGTCTCACCCCATAGGCAGCCCTGGGGGGCTATGGGGCAGCTGTGGGGTGGCTATGGGGTGGCTATGGGGCGCTATGGGGCGGCTATGGGGCAGCTGCGGGGCAGTTATGTGGCACTATGGGGCAGCCATGGGCCGCTATGGGGTTGGTTATGGGGCAGCTGTGGGGCGGCTATGGGGCAGCTATGGGGCAGCTGTGGGGCAGCTGTGGGGTGGTTATGGGGCAGCTGTGGGGCAGCTGTGGGGTGGTTATGGGGCAGCTATGGGGCAGCTGTGGGGTGGTTATGGGGCAGCTATGGGGCGGCTGTGGGGTGGTTAGGGGGCAGCTATGGGGCAGCTGTGGGGCACTATGGGGCAGCTATGGGGCAGCTGTGGGGTGGTTAGGGGGCAGCTATGGGGCAGCTATGGGGCAGCTGTGGGGTGGTTATGGGGTGGTTATGGGGCAGCTGTGGGGCGGCTATGGGGCAGCTATGGGGCGCTATGGGGCAGCTGTGGGGTGGTTATGGGGCAGCTGTGGGGCAGCTGTGGGGTGGTTAGGGGGCAGCTATGGGGCGCTATGGGGCAGCTGTGGGATGGCTATGGGGCAGCTATGGGGTGGCTATGGGTGGTTATGGGGTGGCTGTGGGGCGGCTATGGGGCGGCTATGGGGCAGTTATGGGGCAGCTATGGGGCAGCTGTGGGATGGCTATGGGGCAGCTATGGGGTGGCTATGGGTGGTTATGGGGCAGCTGTGGGGCAGCTATGGGCTGCTATGGGGCAGTTATGGGGCAGCTATGGGGCAGCTGTGGGGTGGCTATGGGGCACTATGCCGCAGCTATGGGCCGCTATGGGGTGGTTATGGGGCAGTTATGGGGCGCTATGGGGCAGCCATGGGCCGCTATGGGGTGGTTATGGGGCAGCTGTGGGGCGGCTATGGGGCAGCTATGGGGCAGCTGTGGGGCAGCTGTGGGGTGGTTATGGGGCAGCTATGGGGAGGCTGTGGGGTGGTTATGGGGCAGCTATGGGGCAGCTGTGGGGCACTATGGGGAAGCTATGGTGCACTATGGGGCAGCTATGGGGCAGCTGTGGGGTGGTTATGAGGCAGCTATGGGGCAGCTGTGGGGTGGTTATGGGGTGGTTATGGGGCAGCTACGGGGCAGTTATGGGGCGGTTATGGGGCAGCTATGGGGCACTATGGGGCAGCTGTGGGGTGGTTATGGGGCGCTATGGGGCAGTTATGGGTTGGTTGTGGGGCAGCTATGGGGTGGCTATGGGGCAGCTGTGGGGCGGCTATGGGGCGCTTTGCTGCGGTTATGGGGCGCTATGGGGCAGCTATGGGGCAGCTGTGGGGCGGCTATGGAGCGCTATGGGGTTATGGGGCACTATGGGACAGCTATGGGGCGCTATGGGGCGGCTATGGGGCGGCTATGGGGCAGCTATGGGGCGCTATGGGGCAGCTGTGGGTCTCGCCCCACAGGCAGCCCCGGGGGTCACGGCCGCGCCGGGACGCTGCTGGGAGCCGAGCGGGGCAAGCAGATGTACGGCGCCGTCATCAGCGTGAGTGCAAGGCCCTGCCCCACAAGTGTGGGGCACCCCACAACTGCCCCCATATCTATGGGGTGCCCCACAAGTGCCCCCATCTATGGGGTGAACCCACATCTATAGGGTGCCGCACAAGTGCCCCATCTATGGGGTGATCCCGTATCTATGGGGTGCCCCACAAGTGCCCCCACATCTATGGGGTGATCCCGTATCTATGGGGTGTCCCACAAGTGCCCCACAAGTATGGGGCGCCCCACAAGTGCACCCCCATCTATAGGGCGCCCCACAAGTGCCCCCGTCTGTGGGGCGAACCCACATCTATGGGGTGCCCCCAAATGCCCCCCCTTATCTATGGGGTGCCCCAAAAGTAACGCCATGTATGGGGTACCCCACAAGTGCCCCCATCTATGGGGTGATCCCGTATCTATGGGGTGCCCCACAAGTGCCCCCATCTATGGGGTGATCCCGTATCTATGGGGTGCCCCACAAGTGCCCCCATCTATGGGGTGATCCCGTATCTATGGGGTGTCCCACAAGTGCCCCACAAGTGTGGGGCGCCCCACAACTGCCCCCATATCTATGGGGTGCCCCACAAGTGCCCCCGTCTGTGGGGTGATCCCGTATCTATGGGGTGTCCCACAAGTGCCCCCACATCTATGGGGTGATCCCGTATCTATGGGGTGCCCCACAAGTGCCCCCACATCTATGGGGTGCCCCACAAGTGCCCCCCCTTATCTATGGGGTGCCCCACAAGTGTGGGGTGCCCCACAAGTGCCCCCACATCTTTGGGGTGATCCCATATCTATGGGGTGCCCCCCAAGTGCCCCCATCTATGGGGTGAACCCACATCTATGGGGTGCCCCACAAGTGCTCTCATATCTATGGGGTGAACCCACATCTATGGGGCGCCCCACAAGTGCCCCCCCATCTATGGGGTGACCCCACATCTATGGGGTAATCCTGTATCTTTAGGGTGCCCCACAAGTGCCCCCTTTTATGGGTCCCCCCCATCTCTGGGGTGCCCCCCAAGTGCTCCCATCTATGGGGTGAACCCACATCTATGGGGTGCCCCACAAGTGCCCCATCTATGGGGTGAACCCACATCTATGGGGTGCCCCCCAAGTGCTCCCATCTATGGGGTGAACCCACATCTATGGGGTGCCCCACAAGTGCCCCATCTATGGGGTGAACCCACATCTATGGGGTGCCCCACAAGTGCCCCATCTATGGGGTGAACCCACATCTATGGGGTGCCCCACAAGTGCCCCCGTATCTATAGGGTGCCCCACAAGTGCCCCCCCATCTATGGGGTCATTCCACATCTATGGGGTGATCCCATGTCTATGGGGCGCCCCACAACTGCCCCCATATCTCTAGGGTGCCCCAAATGCCCCCCCACATCTATCGGGTGCCCCACAAGTGCCCCCATCTCTGGGGTGACCCCATATCTATGGGGTGCCCCACAAGTGCCCCCCCCTTATCTATGGGGTGCCCCCAAGTGCCCCCTTTTATGGGTCCCCCCTCATCTCTGGGGTGCCCCCCAAGTGCCACCATCTATGGGGTGAACCCACATCTATGGGGTGCCCCACAAGTGCCCCCATCTATGGGGTGATCCCATATCTATGGGGTGCCCCACAAGTGCCCCACAAGTGTGGGGTGCCCCACAAGTGCCCCATCTATGGGGTGATCCCATATCTATGGGGTGCCCCCCAAGTGCCCCCATCTATGGGGTGATCCCACATCTATGGGGTGCCCCACAAGTGCCCCATCTATGGGGTGATCCCGTATCTATGGGGTGCCCCACAAGTGCCCCCACATCTATGGGGTGCCCCACAAGTGCCCCATCTATGGGGTGATCCCATATCTATGGGGTGCCCCCCAAGTGCCCCCATCTATGGGGTGATCCCACATCTATGGGGTGCCCCACAAGTGCCCCATCTATGGGGTGATCCCGTATCTATGGGGTGCCCCACAAGTGCCCCCACATCTATGGGGTGCCCCACAAGTGCCCCATCTATGGGGTGATCCCATATCTATGGGGTGCCCCCCAAGTGCCCCCCTTATCTATGGGGTGCCCCACAAGTGCCCCCCCACCTATGGGGTGCCCCACAAGTGCCCCCATCTATGGGTCCCCCCCATCTCTGGGGCACCCCCCAAGTGCCCCCATCTATGGGGTGCTCCCATATCTCTGGGGTGCCCCACAAGTGCCCCATCTATGGGGTGATCTCATATCTATGGGGTGCCCCACAAGTGCCCCCATCTATGGGGTCCCCCGTTATCTATGGGGTGCCCCCCAAGTGCCCCCACCTATGGGATCTCCCCCCATCTCTGGGGTGCCCCATATTTCCGGGGTGCCCCCAAATGCCCCCCCCTTATCTATGGGGTGCCCCACAAGTGCCCCCACCTATGGGATCCCCCATATTTATGGGGTGCCCCCAAATGCCCCCCTTATCTCTGGGGTGCCCCCCAAGTGCCCCCCCTTATCTATGGGATCCTCCCCATATGCCCCCCCCCATATCTATGGGGTGCCCCACAAGTGCCCCCCCCCATATCTATGGGGTGCCCCCCACATGGCCCCCCCCCTTTTCTATGGGATCCCCCCCAAATGCCCCCACCTATGGGGTGACCCCATATCTATGGGGTGCCCCCAAATGCCCCCCCCTTATTTATGGGGTGCCCCCCAAGTGCCCCCCCTTATCTATGGGATCCCCCCATATGCCCCCCCCCATATCTATGGGGTGCCCCCCAAATGCCCCCTTTTATGGGTCCCCCCCCATCCCTGGAGTGCCCCCCAAGTGCCCCCACCTCTGGGGTGACCCCCCCATCTCTAGGGTGCCCCATATTTCCGGGGTGCCCCCAAATGCCCCCCCCCCCTTATCTATGGGGTGCCCCACAAGTGCTCCCCTTTAGGGTCCACCCCAATTCTGGGGTGCCCCCCAAGTGCCCCCCCCTTATCTCTGGGCTCCCCCCCAAATGCCCCCATCTCCGGGGTGCCCCATATTTATGGGGTGCCCCCTAACCCCCCCTCTTTTCCCTCCCCCCCCCCCCCCCCCCAGACTCGGCACTTTGGGGCCTTTGGGGCCGAGCCGTTCCAGGGGGGTCAGGCGGCCCCCCCCCCCCCCCGGCCCCTTCGCCGTGGGGCAAAATCAATTCGGGGCCGCGCAGCCGGGGGGCTTCGGAGGAGCGCAGCAGCTCAGGGGTGAGGAATTTGGGGGGGGGGGGGGCTGGGGGGGGGCTTCTGTGGGGCTGGGGGGCTTCTGTGAGGTGGGAGATGGGGGGAGATGTGGGGCTGGGGGGGTTCTGTGGGGTGAGATGAGGGGCTGGGGGGGGGTTCTATGGGGTGGGATGGGGGGATTCTATGGGGCTGGGGGGGTTCTGTGGGGCTGGGGGGCTTCTGTGGGGCTGGGGGGCTTCTGTGAGGTGGGAGATGGGGGGAGATGTGGGGCTGGGGGGGTTCTGCGGGGTGAGATGAGGGGCTGGGGGGGGGGTTCTATGGGGTGGGATGGGGGGATTCTATGGGGCTGGGGGGGTTCTGTGGGGTGAGATGAGGGGCTGGGGGGGGTTCTATGGGGTGGGATGGGGGGATTCTATGGGGCTGGGGGGGTTCTGTGGGGTGAGATGAGGGGCTGGGGGGGGGTTCTATGGGGTGGGATGGGGGGATTCTATGGGGCTGGGGGGGTTCTGTGGGGTGAGATGAGGGGCTGGGGGGGGTTCTATGGGGTGGGATGGGGGGATTCTATGGGGCTGGGGGGGTTCTGTGGGGTGAGATGAGGGGCTGGGGGGGGGTTCTATGGGGTGGGATGGGGGGATTCTATGGGGCTGGGGGGGTTCTGTGGGGCTGGGGGGCTTCTGTGGGGTGGGAGATGGGGGAGATTCTATGGGGCTGGGGGGGTTCTGTGGGGTGGGAGATGTGGGGCTGGGGGTCTCTATGGGATGGGATGGGGGGTGGGGGCAGGAGATGTGGGGCTGGGGGGATTCTATGGGGTGGGAGGTGGGGGGATTCTATGGGGCTGGAGGCTTCTATGGGGCTAGGGGGGTTCTATGGGGTGGGATGTGGGGTGGGGGCAGGAGATGGGCTGGGGGGAATTCTATGGGGCTGGGGGTATCTATGGGGTGGGATGGGGGGTGGAGGGGTTCTATGGGGCTGGGGGGCTTCTGTGGGGTGGGAGATGGGGGGGGAGATGTGGGGTGGGGGGGTTCTGTGGGGTTGGGGGGGTTCCATGGGGTGGGAGATGGGGGGCTGGGATGGGGTTCCGTGGGGTGGGAGATGGGGGGTGGGGGGGTTCTATGGGGCTGGGGGGGTTCTGTGGGGTGGGAGATGGGGGGGAGATGGGAGGTGGGGGGGTTCCATGGGGCTGGGGGCATCTATGGGGTGGGATGGGGAGCTTCTATGGGGTGGGAGATGGGGGGAGATGTGGGGCTGGGGGGCTTCTATGGGGTGGGATGTGGGGGGAGATGGGGGGTGGGGGGAGGAGATGGGGGGCCGGGGGGGTTCTGTGGGACTGGGGGTCTCTATGGGGTGGGAGATGGGGGGCTTCTATGGGGCTGGGGGGCTTCTGTGGGGTGGGATGTGGGGGGGAGATGTGGGGTGGGGGGCATCTATGGGGTGGGATGTGGGGTGGGGGGGTTCTGTGGGGCTGGGGGGGTTCTGTGGGGTGGGAGATGGGGGGGAGATGTGGGGCTGGGGGGCTTCTGTGGGGTGGGAGATGGGTGGGGGGGTTCTGTGGGGTGGGAGATGGGGCAGATGTGGGGTGGGGGGGTTCTATGGGGCTGGGGGGCTTCTATGGGGCTGGGGGGCTTCTGTGAGGTGGGAGATGGGGGGAGATGTGGGGCTGGGGGGGTTCTGTGAGGTGGGAGATGGGGGGAGATGTGGGGCTGGGGGGGTTCTGTGGGGTGAGATGAGGGGCTGGGGGGGGGTTCTATGGGGTGGGATGGGGGGATTCTATGGGGCTGGGGGGGTTCTGTGGGGCTGGGGGGCTTCTGTGGGGCTGGGGGGCTTCTGTGAGGTGGGAGATGGGGGGAGATGTGGGGCTGGGGGGGTTCTGCGGGGTGAGATGAGGGGCTGGGGGGGGGGTTCTATGGGGTGGGATGGGGGGATTCTATGGGGCTGGGGGGGTTCTGTGGGGTGAGATGAGGGGCTGGGGGGGGTTCTATGGGGTGGGATGGGGGGATTCTATGGGGCTGGGGGGGTTCTGTGGGGCTGGGGGGCTTCTGTGGGGTGGGAGATGGGGGAGATTCTATGGGGCTGGGGGGGTTCTGTGGGGTGGGAGATGTGGGGCTGGGGGTCTCTATGGGATGGGATGGGGGGTGGGGGCAGGAGATGTGGGGCTGGGGGGATTCTATGGGGTGGGAGGTGGGGGGATTCTATGGGGCTGGAGGCTTCTATGGGGCTAGGGGGGTTCTATGGGGTGGGATGTGGGGTGGGGGCAGGAGATGGGCTGGGGGGAATTCTATGGGGCTGGGGGTATCTATGGGGTGGGATGGGGGGTGGAGGGGTTCTATGGGGCTGGGGGGCTTCTGTGGGGTGGGAGATGGGGGGGGAGATGTGGGGTGGGGGGGTTCTGTGGGGTTGGGGGGGTTCCATGGGGTGGGAGATGGGGGGCTGGGATGGGGTTCCGTGGGGTGGGAGATGGGGGGTGGGGGGGTTCTATGGGGCTGGGGGGGTTCTGTGGGGTGGGAGATGGGGGGGAGATGGGAGGTGGGGGGGTTCCATGGGGCTGGGGGCATCTATGGGGTGGGATGGGGAGCTTCTATGGGGTGGGAGATGGGGGGAGATGTGGGGCTGGGGGGCTTCTATGGGGTGGGATGTGGGGGGAGATGGGGGGTGGGGGGAGGAGATGGGGGGCCGGGGGGGTTCTGTGGGACTGGGGGTCTCTATGGGGTGGGAGATGGGGGGCTTCTATGGGGCTGGGGGGCTTCTGTGGGGTGGGATGTGGGGGGGAGATGTGGGGTGGGGGGCATCTATGGGGTGGGATGTGGGGTGGGGGGGTTCTGTGGGGCTGGGGGGGTTCTGTGGGGTGGGAGATGGGGGGGAGATGTGGGGCTGGGGGGCTTCTGTGGGGTGGGAGATGGGTGGGGGGGTTCTGTGGGGTGGGAGATGGGGCAGATGTGGGGTGGGGGGGTTCTATGGGGCTGGGGGGCTTCTATGGGGCTGGGGGGTTCTGTGGGGTTGGGGATGGGGGGAGATGTGGGTGGGGCTGGGGGGGTTCTGTGGGGTTGGGGGGCTTCTGTGGGGTGGGAGATGGGGGGAGATGTGGGGTGGGGGAGGGGTTCTATGGGGCTAGAGGCTTCTATGGGGCTGGGGGGGTTCTGTGGGGTGGGGGCCTCTATGGGGTGGGAGATGGGGGGCTTCTATGGGGCTGGGCGGCTTCTGTGGGGTGGGATGTGGGGGGGAGATGTGGGGTGGGAGATGGGGGGGGAGATGTGGGGCTGGGGGGGTTCTATGGGGCTGGGGGGCTTCTATGGGGTGGGAGATGGGAGGGGAGATGTGGGGTGGGGGGGTTCTATGGGGCTGGGGGGGTTCTGTGGGGTGGGAGATGGGGGGAGATGTGGGGCTGGGGGCATCTGTGGGGTGGGAGATGGGGGGTGGGGGGTTCTGTGGGGCTGGGGGGGTTCTGTGGGGTGGGAGATGGGGGGAGATGTGGGGCTGGGGGCCTTCTGTGGGGTTGGGGGGGTTCCATGGGGTGGGAGATGGGGGGGAGATGTGGGGTGGGGGGGTTCTATGGGGCTGGGGGGGTTCTATGGGGCTAGGGGGCTTCTGTGGGGTGGGAAATGGGGGGTGGGGGGCTTCTATGGGGCTGGGGGGCTTCTGTGGGGTGGGAGATGGGGGAAGATGTGGGGCTGGGGGCATCTATGGGGTGGGATGGGGGTGATGGGGGGCTGGGGGATTCTATGGGGCTGGGGGGCTTCTGTGGGGTGGGATGTGGGGGGAGATGTGGGGTGGGGGGCATCTATGGGGTGGGATGGGGGGTGGGGGGGTTCTGTGGGGCTGGGGGGGTTCTGTGGGGTGGGGGGCTTCTGTGGGGTGGGAGATGGGGAGGAGATGTGGGGTGGGGGGAGGATATGGGGGGAAATGGGAGGTGGGGGGGTTCTATGGGGCCGGGGGGCTTCTGTGGGGGGAGATGGGAGATGTGGGGTGGGGGTGGTTCTGTGGGGCTGGAGGCTTCTATGGGGCTGGGGGGGTTCTATGGGGTGGGATGTGGGGGGGAGATGTGGGGTGGGGGGGTTCTGTGGGGTGAGATGAGGGGCTGGGGGGGTTCTGTGGGGTGGGAGATGGAGGGAGATGTGGGGTTTGGGGGCTTCTATGGGGTGGGATATGGGGAAAGATGGGGGGCTGGGGGGCTTCTGTGGGGTGGGAGATGGGGGGGAGATGTGGGGTGGGGGGGGTTCTGTGGGGCTGGGGGTCTCTATGGGGTGGGAGATGGGGGGAGATGTGGGGTGGGGGGGGTTCTGTGGGGCTGGGGGGGTTCCGTGGGGTGGGAGATGGGGGGAGATGTGTGGCTGGGGGCACCTATGGGGTGGGATGGGGGGGTGGGGGGATTCTATGGGGCTGGGGAGGTTCTGTGGGGTAGGGTGGGGTGGGGGGCTTCTATGGGGCTGGGGGGCTTCTGTGGGGTGGGAGATGTGGGGCTGGGACGGGGTTCTGTGGGGTGGAAGACGGGGGGGAGATGTGGGGCAGGGGGCATCTATGGGGTGGGAGATGGGAGTGGGGGGGTTCTATGGGGCTGGGGGCCTTCTGTGGGGTAGGATGTGGGGTTGGGGCAGTTGTGGGGCTGGGGGGGATTCTATGGGGCTGGGGGCATCTATGGGGTGGGATGTGGGGGGAGATCGGGGGCTGGGGGTCTCTATGGGGCTGGGGGGGTTCTATGGGGTGGGATGTGGGGCTGGGGGTCTCTATGGGGTGGGATGTGGGGCATTCTATGGGGCTGGGGGGTCTCTATGGGGTGGGATGTGGGGGGAGATGTGGGGCTGGGGGGGATTCTATGGGGCTGGGGGGATTCTATGGGGCTGGGGGTCTCTATGGGGTGGGATGTGGGGCTGGGGGGATTCTATGGGGCTGGGGGTCTCTATGCGGTGGGATGGGGGGGGAGATGTGGGGCTGGGGGGGATTCTATGGGGCTGAGGGTCTCTATGGGGTGGGATGTGGGGCTGGGGGTCTCTATGGGGCGCAGAGTGTGGAGATGTGGGGCGGTCTTGGTCTCCCACTCGGCGCTCTCCGATTGGCCGCGCGCTCGGCTCGGCGCTCTCTGATTGGCTCCGCGCTCGTCTCGGCGCTCTCTGATTGGCTCCCTCCCGCAGGCCCCGCCCCCTTCGCGGCTCTGCCGTTCCTCCCCCAGCAGCCGCCAGGCGGCGCCTTCGGCCTCCACGGCGCGTTCCCGGCACCCACCGGTGAGGGGCGGGGCTTAGAGGAGGGGCGGGGCCTGATCGGTGGGCGGGGGTCCGAAGGGGGCGTGGCTCTAAAGGCGGCGGGACCCGATTGGTGGATAAGGCTTAAAGGGGGTGGGGCATGAAATGCGGGCGGGCTCCAAAGGGGGCGGGGTCTGAAATGGGGTGGGAGCTGATTGGTGGACGGGGGTCTGAAGGGGGCGGTGCCTGACGGGGGCGAAGCCTGATTGGTGGGCAGGGGCCTAAAGTGGGCGGGGCCTAAATGGCGCGGTCTGAAAGGGGGTGGGATCTGATTGGTGGGCGGGGGTCTGAAGGGGGCGTGGTTCTAAAGGCGACGGGACCCGATTGGTGGACAGGGCTTAAAGGGGGCGGGGCCTGAGGGGGGCGGGGCTTAAAGGAGGCGTGGTCTTAAAGGGGCCGGGGCCTGATTGGCGGAAGGGGACCCGAAGGGGGCGGGGCCTAAAAGGGGGCGTGGTCTAAAAGAGGGGGGCTGACCCCCACTTATAGGTCTGCCCCACACTTATGGGTCTGCCCCACACTTATGGGGCTGACCCCTACTTATGGGTCTGCCCCACACTTGTGGGTCTGACCCCCACTTATGGGTCTGCCCCACACTTATGGGGCTGACCCCAACTTATGGGGCTGACCTCCACTTGTGGGGCTCAGCTTCCACTTATGGGTTGGATCCCGACTTATGGGGCTGAACTCACTTATGGGTCTGCCCCACAGTTATGGGTCTGCCCCACTGTTATAGGGCTGACCCCCATTTATGGGTCTGACCCTCACTTATGGGTCTGCCCCACACTTGTGGGTCTGACCCCCACTTATGGGTCTGCCCCACACTTATGGGTCTGACCCCAACTTATGAGTCTGACCCTCACTTATGGGTCTGCCCCACACTTATGGGGCTGACCCCCACTTATGGGGCTCTGAACCCCCCCCCCCACTGACGCCCCTCTCTGCCCCACACTTGTGGGTCTGACCCACACTTGTGGGTCTGACCCCAACTTATGGTGCTCTGACCCCCCCCACCCCACTGACGCCCCTCTCTGCCCCACACTTGTGGGTCTGCCCCACACTTATGGGTCTGACCCCAACTTATGGGTCTGACCCCAACTTATGGGTCTGCCCCACACTTATGGGGCTGAAACCATTTTGTGGGGCTCGGCTCACACTTATGGGTCTGCCCCACACTTATGGGTCTGCCCCACACTTATGGGTCTGACCCCAACTTATGGGGCTGACCTCCACTTGTGGGGCTCAGCTTCCACTTATGGGTCGGATCCCAACTTATGGGGCTGAACTCACTTATGGGTCTGCCCCCTACTTATGGGTCTGACCCCCATTTATGAGTCTGACTCTCACTTATGGGTCTGACCCCCACTTACGGGGCTGACCCCCACTTATGTGTCTGCCCCACACTTATAGGTCTGCCCCACTCTTATGGGGCTGACCCCCATTTATGGGGCTGACCCCCACTTATGGGTCTGCCCCACACTTATGGGGCTGACCCCCACTTATGGGGCTCTGAACCCCCCCCCCCCACTGACTCCCCTCTCTGCCCCACACTTGTGGGTCTGACCCCCACTTATGGGTCTGCCCCACACTTATGGGTCTGACCACAACTTCTGGGGCTCTGACACCCCCCCCCCTTACGCCCCTCTCTGCCCCACACTTATGGGTCTGCCCCACACTTGTGGGTCTGACCCCCACTTATGGGGCTGACCCCCACTTATGGGTCTGCCCCACACTTCTGGGTCTGACCCCAACTTACGGTGCTCTGACCCCCCCCCACCCCACTGACGCCCCCCTCTGCCCCACACTTGTGGGTCTGACCCCAACTTATGGTGCTCTGACCCCCCCCCCCACTGACGCCCCTCTCTGCCCCACACTTGTGGGGCCGCAGGATTTCTGCCCCCCAGCAGCAGCCTCCCCCTGCAGAAGCAGCTGGAGCACGCCAACCAGCAGTCCGGCTTCAGCGACGCCGTGGGTCTGGGGCACTTATGGGGCTGGGGTGGGAATCTGTGGGGCAGGAGGGGCTTGGGGGCACTTATGGGGCTTGGGGGGGGGGGGGGAATCTGTGGGGCTGGGGTGGGAATCTGTGGGGCAGGGGGGAATCTATGGGGCAGGAGGGATCTGGGGTCACTTATGGGGGTAGGGAGGGAATCTATGGGGCTGGGGTGGGAATCTATGGGGCAGGGGGGGCCTGAATTTATGGGGCAGGGAGGGCAGCTATGGGGCAGGGGGAGATCTGGGGGCACTTATGGGGCTGGGGGGGGAATTTATGGGGCAGGGGGGAATCTATGGGGCATCTATGGGGCAGGAAGGGATCTGGGGGCACTTATGGGGCTGGGGTGGGAATCTGTGGGGCTGGGGAGGCCTGGGGGCACTTATGGGGCGAGGGGGGGGAATCTATGGGGCTGGGGTGGGAATCTGTGGGGCAGGGGGGGCTGGGGGCACTTATGGGGCTGGGGGGGGGAATCTGTGGGGCTGGGGTGGGAATCTATGGGGGTGGGGGGGCTTGGGGGCACTTACGGGGCGAGGGGGGGAATCTGTGGGGCAGGGGGGAATCTATGGGGCATCTATGGGGCAGGAAGGGATCTGAGGGCACTTATGGGGCTGGGGGGGGGAGGAAATCTATGGGGCTGGGGTGGGAATCTGTGGGGCAGGAGGGGTCTGGGGACACTTATGGGGCTGGGGGGGGGGAATCTATGGGGGTGGGGGGGCCTGGGGGCACTTATGGGGCGAGGGGGGGAATCTATGGGGCTGGGGTGGGAATCTGTGGGGCAGGGAGGGCATCTATGGGGCAGGAAGGGGGCTGGGGTGGGAATCTGGGGGGCAGGGGAGGCCTGGGGGCACTTATGGGGCTGGGGGGGGGAATCTGTGGGGCTGGGGTGGGAATCTGTGGGGCGGGGGGGGGTTGGGGGCACTTATGGGGCTGGGGGGGGATCTGTGGGGCTGGGGGGGCCTGGGGGCACTTATGGGGCTGGGGGGGGGGGGATCTATGGGGCTGGGGTGGGAATCTGTGGGGCAGGGGGGGCTGGGGGCACTTATGGGGCTGGGGGGGGGGAATCTATGGGGGTGGGGGGGCCTGGGGGCACTTATGGGGCGAGGGGGGGAATCTGTGGGGCAGGGAGGGCATCTATGGGGCAGGAAGGGGGCTGGGGTGGGAATCTGTGGGGCAGGGGAGGTCTGGGGGCACTTATGGGGCTGGGGGGGGAGGAATCTGTGGGGCAGGGGAGGCCTGGGGACAGAACCCCCCTCACCCCACAAACCCCCCCACCCCATAACCCCCCACCCTACAAACCCCCCCCTGACCCCACAAACCCCCCTCACCCCATAAATCCCCCCCACCCCATAACTCCCCCCACCCCATAAATCTTCCCCCCCGACCCCATAAATCCCCCCCCGACCCCATAACCCCCCCACCCCATAAATCCCCCCCGATCCCATAACTGCCCCCGACCCCATAAATCCCCCCCCACCCCAAAATCCCCCCCCGACCCCACAAAGCCCCCGACCCCATAAATCCCCTGACCCCACAAATCCCCCCCCCGACCCCACAAACCCCCCCGACCCCATAAATCCCCCCCCGACCCCATAAACCCCCTGACCGCATAAATCCCCCCCCGACCCCACAAACCCCCTGACCCCATAAATCCCCCCCCGACCCCATAAACCCCCCCACCCCATAAATGCCCCCCGACCCCATAAACCCCCCGACCCCACAAACCCCCCGACCCCATAAATTCCCCCCCCGACCCTACAAACCCCCCGACCCCATAAATCCCCCCCCCGACCCCACAAACCCCCCGACCCCACAAATCCCCCCCAGGCCCTGCACAACACGCAGCTGCTGCCCAGCGCCCCGCTGCCAACAGTGGGGAAGGTGAGCGGGGGGGGTTGTGGGGTCGGGGGGGGATTTATGGGGTCGGGGGGGTTATGGGGTCGGGGGGGGATTTATGGGGTCGGGGGGGTTATGGGGTCGGGGGGGGATTTATGGGGTCGGGGGGTTATGGGGTCAGGGGGGGATTTATGGGGTCGGGGGGGTTATGGGGTCGGGGGGGGTTTGTGGGGTCGGGGGGGTTGTGGGGTCGGGGGGGGATTTATGGGGTCGGGGGGGTTTATGGGGTCGGGGGGGGAATTTATGGGGTCGGAGGGGGTGATGAGGTTGGGGGGTTTATGGGGTCGGGGGGATTTGTGGGGTCAGGAGGGGTTTATGGGGTCGGGGGGGGTTTTATGGGGTCGGGGGGGGTTATGGGGTCGGGGGGGATTTATGGGGTCGGGGGGGGTGATGGGGTCGGGGGGGATTTATGGGGTCAGGGGTTGTGGGGTCAGGAGGGGTTTATGGGGTCGGGAGGGGATTTGTGGGGTCAGGAGGGGTTATGGGGTCGGGGGGGGATTTATGGGGTCCGGGGGGGTTTATGGGGTCGGGGGGGTCTGTGGGGTCAGGGGGGGTTTATGGGGTGGGGTTTATGGGTTCGGGGAGATTATGGGGTGGGGGGTCTGTGGGGTCGGGGGGGGTTTATGGGGTCGGAGGGGGTTATGGGGTGGAGGGGGGCTTGTGGGGTGGGGGGTCATGGGGTGGGGGGGATTTGTGGGGTGGGGGGTTATGGGGTCAGGAGGGGTTTATGGGGTGGGGGGGATTTGTGGGGTCGGGGGAGGTTATGGGGTCGGGGGGGATTTATGGGGTCGGGGGGGGTGATGGGGTCGGGGGGGATTTATGGGGTCAGGGGTTGTGGGGTCAGGAGGGGTTTATGGGGTCAGGAGGGGATTTGTGGGGTCAGGAGGGGTTATGGGGTCGGGGGGGGATTTATGGGGTCCGGGGGGGTTTATGGGGTCGGGGGGGTCTGTGGGGTCAGGGGGGGTTTATGGGGTGGGGTTTATGGGGTCGGGGAGATTATGGGGTGGGGGGTCTGTGGGGTCGGGGGGGGTTTATGGGGTTGGAGGGGGTTATGGGGTGGAGGGGGGCTTGTGGGGTGGGGGGTCATGGGGTGGGGGGGGATTTGTGGGGTGGGGGGTTATGGGGTCAGGAGGGGTTTATGGGGTGGGGGGGATTTGTGGGGTCGGGGGAGGTTATGGGGTCGGGGGGGTTATGGAGTGGGGGGGATTTGTGGGGTGGGGGTGGTTTATGGGGGTGGGGGGGGGGTTAATGGGGTCAGGGGGGTTTGTGGGGTGGGGGCAGTTGTGGGGTCAGGGGGGGGTTTATGGGATGAGGGGGAGGATTTATGGGGTGGGGGGGGGTTATGGGGTCGGGGGGGTTATGGGGTGGGGGGGTCTGTGGGGTCGGGGAGGGTTTATGGGGGGGGGATTTATGAGGTGGAAGGGGATTTGTAGGGTGGGGGGGGTTGTGGGGGGGGTTAATGGGGTGGGGGGGGATTTGTAGGGTGGGGGTTATGGGGTGGGGGGTCTGTGGGGTCGGGGGGGTTATGGGGTGAGGGGGGTTTGTAGGGTGAGGGGTTATGGGGTGGGGGGGGATCTGTAGGGTGGAGGGCTATGGGGGGGGTTATGGGGTGGGGGGGGTTTGTGGGGTTGGAGGGGGATTTGTAGGGTGGGGGGGGGTTATGGGGTGGGGGGGTCTGTGGGGTCGGGGGGGGTTATGGGGTGGGGGGGTTTTGTAGGGTGGGGTTATGGGGTGGGGGGGATGTATGGGGTGGGGGGGGGGATTTATGGGGTCGGGAGACTTGTGGGGTGGGGGGGACTTGGGGTTGTGGGGTGGGGGAGGATTTGTGGGGTGGGGGGTTATGGGGTGGGGGGGTTTTATGGGGTCAGGGGGACTTGTGGGATGGGAGGTTATGGGGTGGGATTATGGGGTGGGGGGATTTGTAGGGTGGGGGTTATGGGGTGGGGTTATGGAGTGGGGGGCGACTTACGGGGTCGGGGGGGATTTATGGGGTCGGGGGGATTTGTGGGGTCGGGAGGACTTGTGGGGTGGGGGGTTATGGGGTGGGGGGGTTTTATGGGGTCAGGGGGACTTGTGGGGGTTATGGGGTGGGGTTATGGGGTGGGGGGGGATTTATGGGGTGGGAGGTTGTGGGGTGGTGGGGTTTTGTAGGGTGGAGTTATGGGGTGGGGGGGTTGTGGGGTGGGGGATTATGGGGCGGGGGGGGACTTACGGGGTTGGGGGGGGTTTATGGGGTCGGGGGGGTTGTGGGATCAGGGGGGGTTTATGGGGTCGAGGGGGGTTATGGAGTGGGGGGGATTTATGGGGGGCAATTTGTAGGGTGGGGGGGGTTGTGGGGTCAGGGGGGTTTGTAGGGTGGGGGTTTATGGGGTGGGGGGGATTTGTAGGGTGTGCTGGGGTTGTGGGGTGGGGTTATGGGGTGGGAGGGGATTTGTGAGGTGGGGTTATGGGATGGGGGGGTTGTGGGGTCGGGGGATTTATGGGGTGGGTGTTATGGGGTGGGGGGGGATTTGTAGATTGGGGGGTTATGGGATGTGTGGGGTGGGGGATTATGGGGTAGGGGGGGACTTATGGGGTCGGGGGTGTTTATGGGGTGGGGTTCTGGGATGCGTGGGGTGTCTCTATAGGGCCGGGCCCCACATCTCCTCCCCCCCCCCTCCGCCCCACATTTAGGGGTCGCTGCCCTTCCCCCACGCCCGCCCCGCATCCCCAGGGAGCTTCCAGCCCCACGGAGCCAGCGGGCAGCAGCCCCATGGGGTGAGTGGGGGCTGCCCCATAGGTGTGGGGCTGGGATGTGTGGGGTGGGAGCTTCCCTGCCCCATAGATGTGGGGCTGCCCTATAGGTGTGGGGCTGCCCCATAGATGCGGGGCTGGGATGTGTGGGGTGAATGTAGGGCTGCCCCATAGATGTGGGGCTGGGATGTGTAGGGTGGGAGCTGCCCTGCCCCATAGATGTGGGGCTGCCCCATAGATGTGGGGCTGGGTTGTATGGGGTGAATGTGGGGCTGCCCCATAGATGTGGGGCTGGGATGTGTGGGGCGGGAGCTCCCCTGCCCCATAGATGTGGGGCTGCCCTATAGGTGTGGGGCTGCCCCATAGATGTGGGGCTGGGATGTGTGGGGCGGGAGCTCCTCTGCCCCATAGATGTGGGGCTGCCCTATAGGTGTGGGATGGGAGGTGTGGGGCTGCCCCATAGATGTGGGGCTGGGATGTGTGGGGCGGGAGCCCTCCTGCCCCATAGATGTGGGATGGGAGGTATGGGGTGAATGTAGGGCTGCCCTATAGGTGTGGGGCTGGGATGTGTGGGGTGGGAGCTCCCCTGCCCCATAGATGTGGGGCTGCCCCATAGATGTGGGGCTGGGATGTGTGGGGTGGCAGCTTCCCAGCCCCATAGATGTGGGGCTGCCCCATAGATGTGGGATTGGATGTGTGGGGTGGGAGCTCCTCTGCCCCATAGATGTGGGGCACAGTTATGGGACCCCCCCCCCCCCCCATCTATGGGTCCTCCATGGCCCCCCCCCCCTACTTATGGGTCCCCCCCATATCGGTCTCCCCCCCCTCCACTTATGGGTCCCCCGTCCCCCCCCCCCACTCCTGGGTCAGCCCCA
>JASCYN010000036.1:1628573-1653764 GCA_030408155.1 Lophura swinhoii
AAAAGGGGGCGGAGCTTAAAACCCCCCTCCGGAGGTGGGCGGGGGGTTATAAGGAAGGAGGTGGGCGGGGCCGGGACTCCCCTGTGGCCCCCGCCCCCCTTTCGCCCCTCCCCCACTTTTGCCCCTCCCCCTCCACACCCCCCCCCCCCCCCCCCCCCCCCCCCAATCCGCTGTAGTGTCGGGGGGGGGGCGGAGCCCCGCGCGTCCGCGGCCCTGTGGGGGAAAAAGGGGGGCGGGTTGGGGGGCTGCCCCATAGCGGGGGGGGGGGGGCTGAGCTGCAGGGAGGTACTGAGACCCCCGGACCCATAGAGACAATACAGACCCCATAGGGACCCCCCCGGCCCCACAGAGACCCATAGATCCTGCCTGCCCCATAGAGACCCCTTGGAACCCCCCCTGCCCCACAGATCCCCGCCTGTCCCATAGAGACCCCATAGGGACCCCCCCGGCCCATAGAGACCCACAGATCCCCCGGGCCCCACAGCGATCCATGGAACCCCCCCAGCCCCATAGAGACCCATAGATCCCTGCCTGCCCCTATAGAGACCCCATGGAACCCCCCCCGGCCCCATAGAGACCCCCCTCCCTGCTCCATAGAGACCCATAGATCCCCCTGGCCCCACAGAATTCCCCTTGCCCCATAGAGACCCATAGATTCTCCCCCCAGCCCCACAGAGACCCCATGCAATCCCGCTGACCCCATAGAGACCCATGGAACCCCCCTGGCCCCATAGATCCCCCCCCGCCCCATAGAGACTCCACAGAAACCCATAGATCCGCCCTCGGCCCCATAGAATCCCCCCTGCCCCATAGAGACCCATGGAACCCCCCCGGCCCCATAGAGACCCCATGGAACCCCCCCGGCCCCATAGACACCCCATAGATCCCCCCCTGGCCCCACAGACCCCCCCCGACCCCATAAATCCCACCCCACAGACCCCCCATCCTCACCCCACACATCTCCCTCACCCCATAAATCCCCCCCAACCCCACAGACCCCTTCCCACCCCATAAATCCCCCCTCACCCCCA
The DNA here is from genome assembly GCA_030408155.1 of Lophura swinhoii. Taxonomy (NCBI): domain Eukaryota; kingdom Metazoa; phylum Chordata; class Aves; order Galliformes; family Phasianidae; genus Lophura; species Lophura swinhoii. The sequence goes on from JASCYN010000036.1 coordinate 1,629,605, forward strand.
CAAATCCCCCCCCACCCCATAAGACCCCCCATCCCTACCCCATAGATCCCCCCATCCCCACCCCATAAATCCCCCCCCACCCCACAGACCCCCTCATCCCCACCCCACACATCTTCCCTCACCCCATAAATGCCCCCCCACCCCACAAATCCCCCCCCTACCCCACAGACCCCCCCATCCCCACCCCGTAAGTTCCACCCCACAGATCCCCATCGCCACCCATCTCCCCTCACCCCATAAATCCCAACCCCACAGACCCCCTCCCACCTCATAAATCCCCTCACCCCACAAACCCCCCCATCTCCACCCCACCCCACAGACCCCCTCCCACCCCATAAATCCCCCCTCACCCCAAACACGCCCCCATCCCCACCCCACACATCTCCCCTTACCCCATAAATCCCCCCCCACCCCCAAACACGCCCCCATCCCCACCCCACACATCTCCCCTTACCCCATAAATCCCCCCCCACCCTACAGATCCCCTCCCACCCCATAAATCCCCCCCCACCCCACAAATCCCCCCATCCCCCCCATCTCCCCTCACCCCATAAATCTCCCCCCACCCCACAAATACCCTCCACCCCAAATACCCCCCCATCCCCCACCCCATAAGTTCCCCCCCACCCCACAAATCCCCCCATCCCCACCCATCTCCCCTCACCCCATAAATCCCCCCACCCCAAATACCCCCCATCCCCACCCCATAAATCCCCCCCCCCACCCCACAGACCCCCCCATCCCTACCCCATAAGTTCCACCCCACAGATCCCCATCGCCACCCATCTCCCCTCACCCCATAAATCCCAACCCCACAGACCCCCTCCCACCCCATAAATCCCCCCCCCACCCCACAGACCCCCTCCCACCCCATAAATCCCCCCCCCACCCCCACAGACCCCCTCCCACCCCATAAATCCCCCCCCCCACCCCACAGACCCCCTCCCACCCCATAAATCCCCCCCCTTTGGCCCCACCTGCAGCCATCACTTGGCCATGGCTTTGATGGCGACGGCCGCCTCCTCAGTCATCGCCGACAGCACCGTGATCTGTGGGGCACACAGCCCCATAGCGCCCCATAGCCCCCACAGCGCCCTGTATCACACCCCCATATCCCCCCCATACCCCCCATATCCCCCCATACTCCCCCATATCCCTGATATCCCCCGTATCACCCATACCCCCCCATATCACCCCATATCCCCCCACACCACCCCATATCCCCCCCATACTCCCCATATCCTCCCCCTTACCCCCCCCCATATGCCCCCCAAATCACCCATACCCCCCATATCACCCCATATCCCACCCCATACCCCCCCATGTCCCCCCCATACCCCCTATATCGCCCCCATACCCCCTATATCCCCCCCCACACCCCCCATATTCCCCATACCACCCCATATACCCCCATATCCCCCCCATATCACCCCATATCCCCCATATCTCCCCCCATACCCCCCACACCCCCATAATCACCCCATATCCCCGATACCCACCATACCCCCCATACCCCCCCCATATCCCCCCATATGCCCCCCATATCACCCCATTCCCCGCATATCCCCCCATGTGCCCCCATACCCCCATATGTCCCCCAAAATCACCCATACCCCCCCATATAACCCCATATCCCCCATATCACCCCATACCCCCCCATATCCCCCTGATACCCACCATATCACCCCATATCCCCCCATATCCCCCCCATATCTCCCCCCATACCCCCCACACCCCCATATCCCCCCATACCCACCATATCCCCCATACACCCCCATATCCCCCCCATACCACCCCATACCCTCTATATACGACCCCATACCCTCTATATCCCCCCCCACACCCCCCATTATCCCCCCATATCCCCCCATACCCACCATATCCCCCATATCACCCCACACCCCCCATATCCCCCCCATACCCACCATATCCCCCATATCACCCCATACCCCCCCATACACCCCATATCCCCCCCATACCCACCATATCACCCCATATCACCCCATACCCCCCATATCACCCCCATACCCCTCATATGCCCCCCAAATCACCCATACTCCCCCATATCACCCCATATCCCCCCGTATCACCCCCCATATCACCCCATATCCCCCCGTATCACCCCATATCCCCACCATATCCCCCCCCCATACCACCCCACACCCCCCATATCACCCCATAACCCCCCCATACTCCCCCATACCCCCGCATATCACCCCATACCCCCCCCATATCACCCCCCATACCCCTCATATGCCCCCCAAATCACCCATACCCCCCCATATCACCCCATATCCCCCCATATCACCCCCATACCCCTCATATGCCCCCCAAATCACCCATACTCCCCCATATCACCCCATATCCCCCCGTATCACCCCCCATATCACCCCATATCCCCCCGTATCACCCCATATCCCCACCATATCCCCCCCCATACCACCCCACACCCCCCATATCACCCCATAACCCCCCCATACTCCCCCATACCCCCGCATATCACCCCATATCCCCCCGTATCACCCCCCATACCCCTCATATGCCCCCCAAATCACCCATACCCCCCCATATCACCCCATATCCCCCCATATCACCCCCATACCCCTCATATGCCCCCAAATCACCCATACCCCCCCATATCACCCCATATCCCCCATATCCCCCCCGTATCACCCCATATCCCCCCCTTACCCCCCATACGCCCCCCAAATCACACATACCCCCCCCATACATTCCCGTATCACCCCATACCCCCCCATATCACCCCCCATACCCGCCCATATCACCCCATATCCCCCCCGTACTCCCCCATATCACCCCATATCCCACCATATCCCCCCGGTATCACCCATACCCCTCCATACTCCCCCATATCCTCCCCATATCCCCCACACCCCCCATATCATCCCCCATACCCCTCATATCCCCCCCATATCCCCCCATACCCCCCCCAAACTCCCCCATACCCCTCATATCCCCCCCATATCCCCCCATACCTCCCCCAAACTCCCCCATACCACCCCATATCCCCGCCATATCCCCCCTAATCACCCATATCCCCCCGTATCACCCCATATCCCCCCATATCCCCCCCACGTACCAGGATCTCCTCCCCGCAGTCGTATTTCTGCTCGATCTCCCTGCCCAGGTCTCCCTCCGGCAGCCGCAGGTCCTCCCTCACCTCCCCGCTGTCCTGCAGCAGCGACAGGAAGCCGTCCTGGATCCCGATCAGCTGCGGGCAGAACCCAAAAATTAGATGGGGTGGGACCCATGGGGACCCATAGGGACACATAGGAACCAATAGGGACCCGTAAGAACCCATAGGGACCCATAGGAACCCATAGGGGTGACAGGAAGCCGTCCTGGATCCCGATCAGCTGCGGGCAGAACACGGAAATTTTATGGGGTGGGACCCACGGGGACCCATAAGAACCCATAGGGACACATAGAGACCTATAAGGACCCATAAGAACCCATAGGGACCCATGGGAACCCGTAGAGACCTATAGGGACCCATAATAACCCACAGGGACCCATAGGGACACATAGGGACCCATAAGAACCGATAGGGAACCATAGGGACCCATGGGGACACATAGGGACCCATGGGGACACACAGGGACCCATGGGGACACATAGGGACCCATAGGGACCCATGGGGAGACATAGGGAGACATAGGGACCCATGGGGAGACATAGGGAGACATAGGGACCCATGGGGAGACATAGGGAAACATAGGGACCCATAGGGAGACATAAGAACCCATAGGGGTGACAGGAAGCCGTCCTGGATCCCAATCAGCTGGGGGCAAAACCCAGAAATTTTATGGGGTGGGACCCACAGGGACTCATGGGGACACATAGGGACCCATAAGAACCCATAGGGACCCGTAAGAACCCATAGGGACCCATGGGAACCCGTAGAGACATATAGGGACCCATAAGAACCCATAGGGACCCATAGGAACCCATAAGGACTCATAGGGACCCATAGAGACCTATAAGGACCCATAAGAACCCATAGGGACCCATAGAGACCTATAAGAACCCATAAGAACCCATAGCGACCTATAAGGACCCATAAGAACCCATAGGGACCCATAGGAACCCATAGGGACCCATAGGGACCTATAAGGACCCATAAGAACCCCTAAGGACCCATAGGGACCCATAGAGACCTATAAGGACCCATAAGAACCCATAGGGACCCATAGGGACCCATAAGGACCCAGAGGGACCCAGAGGGGTGACAGGAAGCCGTCCTGGATCCCCATCAGCTGGGGGCAAAACACAGAAATTATATGGGGTGGGACCCACAGGGACCCATGGGGATCCATGGGGACCCATAGGGACCCATAGGGAGACACAGGGACACATAGGGACCCATAAGAACCCATAGGGACCCATAGAGACCTATAGGGATCCGTAAGAACCCATAGAAACCCATAAGGACCCACGGGAACAAAAGGAACCCGCAGGGGACCCATAGGGACCCATAAGAACCCATAGGAATACATGGGGATGCATAAGGTTGCATAGGAACCCATAGGGACCCCATAGGGACCCATAAGGACCCATAGGAACAAAAGGAACCCGCAGGGACCCATAAGAACCCATAAGGACCCATAGGGACCCATAGGGACGAAAGAAACCCATAGGAACCTATGGGGACCCCCATAGGACCCATAAGGACCCATAAGAACAAAAGGAAACCCGCAGGGACCCATAAGAACCCATAAGGACCCATAGGGACGAAAGAAACCCATAGGATCCCATGGGGACCCCATAGGGGACCCATAAGGACCCATGGGAACAAAAGGAACCCGCAGGGACCCCCACCCTCCCCCTAATAACCCCCAAATGATGGGACCTCCCCCCCCGTGGTTTCCATGGCAACCAACCCATCAATACGAGACCCCCCCACTGTTGCCATGGCAACCCCCCCCCATCACTACGGGGGCATCCCCTGGTTGCTATGGGAACCCCTCCCTCCCCTCCCTGCCATCTCCCCCCACTGCTATGGGGTCTTCCCTCCCCCCCTCCCCAAATGATGGGATCCCCCCCCCCCCCCCCCGTGGTTACCATGGCAACCAACCCATCAATATGAGACCCCCACTCCGTTGCTATAGCAACCCCCCCCCCATTTCATTACAGGGCATCCCCTGGTTGCCATGAGAACCCCTCCGTGCCATCTCCCCCTCCCCACTGCTATGGGGTCTTCCCTCCCCAAAATTTTGGACCCCCCCCCCTCCCCCCCCGAGGTCACCATGGCAACCAACCCATCAATATGGAAACCCCCCCCATTGCCATGGCAACCCCTCCCCATCCCCTGGTTGCCATGGGAACCCTTCCCTGCCATCTCCCCCCACTGCTATGGGGTCTTCCCTCCCCCCCTCCCCAAATTTTGGGACCTCCCCCCCCCGTGGTTGCCATGGCAACCAACCCATCAATTTGGGACCCCCCCCCCAGGGTTGCCCTGGCTCACCTGGAAGTCGCAGCGCTTGATGTTGGGGACGTCCATGTTGTGGGTGGACGGACAGATGTCCTCGTATTTCTTCCCCGTGAAGATGTCGATGCCCACCAGGTGCACCTGGGGGGGGGAAATCCCACAGATTTGGGGGGAAATCCCATGGTTTTGGGGGAAATCCCACAGGTTTGGGGGGAAATCCCACAGGTTTGGGGGGGAAATCCCACGGTTTGGGGGGGAAATCCCATGGTTTGGGGGGGAAATCCCACAGGTTTCAGGGAAATCCTATAGATTTGGGGGGAAATCCCATGATTTGGGGGGAAATCCCATGGTTTTGGGGCCAATTGGAGCCATTTTGGGGCCATTTTTAACCATTTTGGGGCCATTTTGGGGCCATCTCAACCCATTTTGGAGCCATTTTAAGACATTTTGGGGCCATTTTGGGGCAAATTAAGCGGATTTTGGGGCTTTTGGGTACCTTGGTGTGGCCGTGCTTGCCAGTCTTGGAGCTGGGCAACTCGACCATCTTACAGGGGCCATTTTGGGGCCATTTCTAACCATTCTGGGGCCATTCTGGGGCCATCTCAACCCATTTTGGAGCCATTATTAGACATTTTGGGGCCATTTTGGGGCAAAATAATCCAATTTTGGGGCTGCTGGATACCTTGCTGGGGCCGTGCTTGCCAGTCTTGGAGCTGGACATCTCGACCATCTTACAGGGAACATTTTGGGGCCATTTCTAACCATTCTGGGGCCATTTTGGGGTCATCCATCTCAACCCATTTCGGAGCCATTTTAAGACATTTTGGGGCCATTTTGGGGGAAATTAAGCAGATTTTGGGGCTGCTGGATACCTTGGTGTGGCCGTGCTTGCCAGTCTTGGAGCTGGACATCTTGACCACCTTACAGGGGCCATTTTGGGGCCAATTCCAACCATTTTGGGCCCATTTTTTACCATTCTGGGGCCATTTTGGGGCCATCTGAAGCCATTTTGGAGCCATTTTAAGACATTTTGGGGCCATTTTGGGGCAAAATAATCCAATTTTGGGGCTGCTGGATACCTTGGTGTGGCCGTGCTTGCCAGCCTTGGAGCTGAACATCTCGACCATCACACAGGGGCCATTTTGGGGCCATTTTTAGCCATTCTGGGGCCATTCTGAGCCCATCTCAACCCCATTTTTAGCCATTTTGTGGCCATTTTGGGGCAAACTAAGCGGATTTTGGGGCCGTTGGCTACCTTGGCGTGGCCGTGCTTGCCAGTCTTGGAGGTGGACATCTCGACGATCTTACAGGGGCGGCCCTTGAGCACCACGAAGCCGTTCTTACGCAGAGCTGAGCACTGCATGGGGAACGTGGCCGAGGCGCCCGCGTCGCCGGTCTCGAAGTCCAGGTCGTCCGCCATGCTGCCGAGCGCCGCTGCGGGGGGAGGACGGGCTCAGAGGGATCCCAAAATGGGGGGAAGGGGGGGAACGAGGGGGTCTATGGGGAGATCCATGGGGGGAGGAATGGGGGGAGCCAATGGGGAACCGCAGTCTCAATGGGGGAACCCAAGGAGAAATCCTAATAGGGAACCCGAATGGGGAACCCCAATGGAAACCCAATGGAGACCAAAACCCCAATGGGGGACCCCAAAATGGGGAGGGGGGGGGAACAAGAGGGTCTGTGGGGAGATCCATGGGGGGAGGAATGGGGGGAGCCAATGGGGGGCCTCAGTCTCAATGGGGGAACCTCAATAGGGAACCCTAATGGGGAAACCCAACACAGAACCCCAATGGGGACCCCAACCCTAATGGGAGACCTCAATCTCAATGGAGGACCCCAAAGTGGGGAGGGGGGGGGAAATAAGAGGGTCTGTGGGGAGATCCATGGGGGGAGCCAATGGGGAACCGCAGTCTCAATGGGGGAACCCAAGGAGAAATCCTAATAGGGAACCCGAATGGGGAACCCCAATGGAAACCCAATGGAGACCAAAACCTCAATGGAGGACCCCAAAATGGGGGGGGGGGGGGGGGAACAAGAGGGTCTGTGGGGAGATCCATGGGGGGAGGAATGGGGGGAGCCAATGGGGGGCCTCAGTCTCAATGGGGGAACCTCAATAGGGAACCCTAATGGGGAAACCCAACACAGAACCCCAATGGGGACCCCAACCCTAATGGGAGACCTCAATCTCAATGGAGGACCCCAAAGTGGGGAGGGGGGGGAAATAAGAGGGTCTGTGGGGAGATCCATGGGGGGAGCCAATGGGGAACCGCAGTCTCAATGGGGGAACCCAAGGAGAAATCCTAATAGGGAACCCGAATGGGGAACCCCAATGGAAACCCAATGGAGACCAAAACCTCAATGGAGGACCCCAAAATGGGGGGGGGGGGGGGGAACAAGAGGGTCTGTGGGGAGATCCATGGGGTGAGGAATGGGGGGAGCCAATGGGGAACCGCAGTCTCAATGGGGGAACCCAAGGAGAAATCCTAATAGGGAACCCGAATGGGGAACCCCAATGGAAACCCAATGGAGACCAAAACCCCAATGGGGGACCCCAAAATGGGGAGGGGGGGGAACAAGAGGGTCTATGGGGAGATCCATGGGGGGAGCCAATGGGGAACTGCAGTCTCAATGGGGGAACCCAAGGAGGAATCCTAATAGGGAACCCGAATGGGGAACCTCAATGGGGACCCAATGGAGACCAAAACCCCAATGGAGGACCCCAAAATGGGGAGGGGGGGAACAAGAGGGTCTGTGGGGAGATCTATGGGGGGAGGAATGGGGGGAGCCAATGGGGAACCGCAGTCTCAATGGGGGAACCCAAGGAGAAATCCTAATTGGGAACCCTAATGGGGAACCTCAATGGGGACCAAACCTCAATGGAGGACCCCAAAATGGGGAGGGGGGGGGAAACAAGAGGGTCTATGGGGAGATCCATGGGGTGAGGAATGGGGGGAGCCAATGGGGAACCGCAGTCTCAATGGGGGAACCCAAGGAGAAATCCTAATAGGGAACCCGAATGGGGAACCCCAATGAAAACCCAATGGAGACCAAAACCCCAATGGGGGACCCCAAAATCCCATTATTAGCCTCAAATCTCCCATTATTAACCCCAAATTTCCCATTATTAACTCCAAATCTCCCTTTATTAATCCCAAATCCCCACTAATTATTAATCCTAAATCCCACTATTAATCCCAGATCCCATTATTAACCCCAAACCCCCCGTTATTACCCCCAACTCTCCATTAATTAACCCCAAGTCCCCATCATTAGCCCCAAGCCCCATTAATTATTAACCCCAAGCCCCCATTATTACCTCAAATCCTCATTATTAAACCCAAATCCAATTATTAACCTCAAAATCCCCATTATTAGCCCCAAATCCCATTATTAGCCCCAAACCCCCATTAATTATTAACCCCAAACCCCCACTATTAGCCCCAAATCCTATTATTAGCCCCAAATCTCCCATTATTAATCTCAAATCCCCACTAATTATTAATCCTAAATCCCACTATTAATCCCAAATCCCATTATCAACCCCAAACCCCCCATTATTAGCCCCAAAATCCCATTAATTAACCCCAAGTCCCCATTATTAGCCCCAAATCCCACTAATTATTAACCCCAGACCCCATTAATTATTAACCCCCAAATCCCCCATTAATTATTAACCCCAAACTCCATTAACCATTAACCCCCAACCCTACTAATTATTAACCCCAAACCCCATTAATTACTAACCCTAACCCCCCCCACCGCCACCCACGTGATCCCGCCACCCACGTGACCCTCCCCCTCACCCACGTGACTCCCCCCCCCTTCACCCCCAACCCCTCGGCGCTCCCACTGCGCCGCGCCGGAAGTGGGGGAGAGCGGCACCGGAAGTGCGCACCACATGGCTGCCCTCACTTCCGGTGCTGGTGATTCAGCGGCCGCCACCACCGCTGTGTAAATGGGGGGAGCGGCGGGACCCTTCCCCCCCCGGAACAGCGTAATGGTACGGCCCGGCTCAATGCTATCCTATGGGAAGACGCTACCATTGCACAGCGTAGGGGGGGAGGTTCAAATTTGGACCCCCCCACCCTGGAACGGTGCTAAGCGATCCCCCCCCATACCCCAAAAACGAGCGATTTCACCCCGAAATTAAAGGAGTTCTCCCCCTCCCCAAAAAAATAAATGAAACTTGAGCCCAAAACTAAAGGAATTCACCTCCCCCCCCCCCGGAACAGCGTAATGGTACGGCCCGGCTCAATGCTATCCTATGGGAGGACGCTACCATTGCACTGCATTGCGGGGGGGGGGGGGGAAGGGGAGGAAAATTAACCAACAAAATTAAAGGGATCCCCCCCCCAAAAAATGAGCAATTTGACCCCAAAATTAAAGGGAAGCGTCCACAAAAAAATTGAGTGATTTGACCCCAAACTTAAAGGGAACCTCCTCAAAAAATGAGTAATTTCACTCCAAAATTGAAGGGATGCCTCCCAAAATGAGAGTTTTGACCCCAAAATTAAAGGGATCCCCCTAAAAATGAGTGATTTGTCCCCAACACAGACGGAAATTACCCCAAAATGGGGGGAATTAACTCCAAAACTGAGGAAGACCATCCCCAAAATTACAGAATTAACCCCAAATGGGCAGAATTTACCCCACAATATACAGAATTAACCCCAAAAATGATGGAACTGACCCCAAAACTGAGGAAAATTGACCCAAAATGGGGGAAATCTATCTCAAAACTGAGAGAAATGACCCCAAAATGGGCAGAATTAACCCCAAAATACACAGAATTAACCCCAAAATACACAGAATTGACCCCAAAGCTGAGGGAAATGACCCCAAAATGGGCAGAATTAACCCCAAAGTGACCCCAAAACTGTGGGAAATGACCCCAAAAGGGGCAGAATTAACCCCAAAGTGACCCCAAAACTGTGGGAAATTACCCCAAAAGGGGGGAAATTAACCCAAAACTGGGGGAAATTGGTCCAAACCTGAGGGAAATTGCCCCAAAATTGACAGAATTAACCCCAAAAGTGACAGATCTGACCCCAAAACTGTGGGAAATTACCCCAAAATGGGCAGAATTAACCTTAAAATATACAGAATTAACCCCAAAAGTGACAGAACTGACCCCAAAACTGGGGGAAATTACCCCAAAACTGGGGAAATTACTCCAAACCTGACGGAAATTGCCCCAAAATGGGCACAATTAACCTTAAACTATACAGAATTAACCCCAAAAGTGACAAAATTGACCCCAAAACTGAAGGAAATGACCCCAAAATGGGCAGAATTGACACCAAACAGACAGAACTGACCCCAAAAATGAGGGAAATTACCCCAAAATGGGGGAAATCCATCCCAAAACTGAGAGAAATGACCCCAAATTGGGCAGAATTAACCCCAAAATATACAGAATTAACTCCAAAAGTGATGGAATTGACCCCAAAACTGAATAAAATGACCCCAAAATGGGCAGAATTGACACCAAAGGGACAGAAGTGACCCCAAAAATGAGAGAAATTACCCCAAAAGGGGGGAAATTAACCCTAAAACTGAGGGAAATTGCTCCAAACCTGAGGGAAATTGCCCCAAAATTGACAGAATTAATCCCAAAAGTGACAGAACCGACCCCAAAACTGAGGGAAAAGACCCCAAAATGGGCAGAATTAACCCCAAAATACACAGAATTAACCTCAAAACTGGCAGAACTGACCCCAAAACTGAATAAAATGACCCCAAAATGGGCAGAATTAACCCCAAAGTGACAGAACTGACCCCAAATGGTTTTTTTACCCCCAAATCTGAAGGATTTTATCCCAAAATGTGGGGATTTGACCCCAAAAAGCGACAGATTTGCTCCAAAATCGGGAGATTTGACCCCAAAATCGGGGGATTTTGCCCCAAAATGTGATAATTTGCCCACAAATGTGGGATTTTAACCTAAAATGTGGTGAATTTACCCTCAAATGAGGAAACTTTACCTCAAAATGTGGGGATTTGACCCCAAAATCCACAAAATTTGCCCCAAATCTGAGGGATTCCACCCCAAAATGTGGGGAATTTGACCTCCAAATGTGCAAGTTTTGCCCCAAATCGATGGATTTTACCCCAAAATCTGAGGATCTCACCCCCAACTGGGGGGGGTTGCCTCAAAATGTGATCGACCTGCCCCAAAATCAGGGGATTTTGCCTCAAAACTGGGGGAATTTGCCTCAAAACTGGGGGAATTTGACCCGAAAATCCACAAAATTTGCCCCAAAATCCGGGGATTTTATCCCAAAATTTTGGGGATTTGACACCAGAACTTGGAAGGTTTGTCCCAAAATATGAGGATTTAGCCCAAAAATCTGAGGATTTTACCTCAAAACGTGGAAATTTTACCTCAAAATGTGATCAATTTGCCCCAAATTTGGGGGAATTTACCCTAAAATCCTCATAATTTTTCCCTAAATCTGGGAGATTTTGCCTCAAAATGAGATATTTCTGCCCCAAAATATCAGCATTTTACCCCAAATTCGGAAGATTTTGCCCCAAAATGTTGTCATTTTACCCCAAAATTGGAGGATTTTGCCCCAAAATGTCGGCCTCTTTACCCAAAATTGGAGAATTCTGCCCCAAAATGTGATAAATTTGCCCCAAAACTTCAAAATTTTACCCCAAAATCAGAGAATTTTGCCCCAAAATGAGATACATTTGCCCCAAAATATCAGCTTTTTACCCCAAAACTGGAAGATTTTGCCCCAAAATGTTGGCATTTTGCCCCAAAATTGGAGGATTTTGCCCCAAAATGAGATACATTTGCCCCAAAATGTTGGCATTTTATCCCAAAATTGGAAGATTTCAACCCAAAATGTGATACGTTTGCCCCAAAATGTTGGCGTTTTACCCCAAAACTGGAAGATTTTGCCCCAAAATGTCGGCCCTTTACCCCAAAATATCAGCATTTTACCCCAAAATTGGAGAATTTTACCCCAAAATAAAATACATTTACCCCCAAATGTTGGCATTTTACCCCAAAATCAGAAGATTTTACCCCAAAATAAAATACATTTACCCCAAAATGTCGGCATTTTACCCCCAAATCAGAAGATTTTACCCCAAAATCGGAAGATTTTACCCCAAAATGAGCTGATTTTGGACCCCCAAACCCCACAGAACCCCACGGACCCCTTTCACTCCATAGAACCCAATGGAAACCCCCCATAGAACCCCCACAATACAACCCTATGGACCCCCCCCCAATAGAACCCCCCCAATAGAATCCCCCCAATAGAACCCTATGGACCCCCCCCCCTCCAATAGAACCCTAAAGACCCCCCCACAATAGAACCCTATGGACCCCCCCACAATAGAACCCTATGGACCACCCCCCAATAGAACCCTATGGACCACCCCCCTCCAATAGAACCCTATGGACCCCCCCCCTCCAATAGAACCCTATGGACCCCCCCCCAATAGAACCCTATGGACCCCCCACAATAGAACCCTATGGACCACCCCCCAATAGAACCCTATGGACCACCCCCCTCCAATAGAACCCTATGGACCCCCCCCCTCCAATAGAACCCTATGGACCCCCCCCTCCAATAGAACCCTATGGACCCCCCCCCAATAGAACCCTATGGACCACCCCCCTCCAATAGAACCCTATGGACTCCCCCCCCCCCTCCAATAGAACCCTATGGACCCCCCCTCCAATAGAACCCTATGGACCCCCCCCCCAATAGAACCCTATGGACCCCCCCACAATAGAACCCTATGGACCCCCCCCCAATAGAACCCTATGGACCACCCCCCTCCAATAGAACCCTATGGACCCCCCCCCAATAGAACCCTATGGACCCCCCACAATAGAACCCTATGGACCACCCCCCAATAGAACCCTATGGACCACCCCCCTCCAATAGAACCCTATGGACCCCCCCCCTCCAATAGAACCCTATGGACCCCCCCCCAATAGAACCCTATGGACCCCCCACAATAGAACCCTATGGACCCCCCCCCCCAATAGAACCCTATGGACCCCCCCCTCAATAGAACCCTATGGACCCCCCCCCCTCCAATAGAACCCTATGGACCCCCCCCCTCCAATAGAACCCTATGGACCCCCCCCCAATAGAACCCTATGGACCCCCCCCAATAGAACCCTATGGACCACCCCCCAATAGAACCCTATGGACCCCCCCCTCCAATAGAACCCTATGGACCCCCCCCCAATAGAACCCTATGGACCACCCCCCTCCAATAGAACCCTATGGGCCTCCCCCCTCCAATAGAACCCTATGGACCTCCCCCTCCAATAGAACCCTATGGACCCCCCCCCCCCCAATAGAACCCTATGGACCTCCCCCCCCAATAGAACCCTATGGACCCCCCACAATAGAACCCTATGGACCCCCCCCCAATAGAACCCTATGGACCACCCCCCTCCAATAGAACCCTATGGACGTCCCCCTCCAATAGAACCCTATGGACCTCCCCCCCTCCCAATAGAACCCTATGGACCACCCCCCAATAGAACCCTATGGACCCCCCCCCTCCAATAGAACCCTATGGACCCCCCCCCCCAATAGAACCCTATGGACCCCCCCCTCAATAGAACCCTATGGACCCCCCCCCCCTCCAATAGAACCCTATGGACCCCCCCCCAATAGAATCCCCCCAATAGAACCCTATGGACCCCCCCCAATAGAACCCCCCCAATAGAACCCTATGGACTCCCCCCCTCCCAATAGAACCCTATGGACCCCCCCCAATAGAACCCCCCCAATAGAACCCTATGGACCCCCCCCCAATAGAACCCTATTGACCCCCCCCCCTCCAATAGAACCCTATGGACCCCCTCCCAATAGAACCCCCCCAATAGAACCCTATGGACACCCCCCCAATAGAACCCCCCAAAAGAACCCTATGGGCCCCCCCTCCAACTGGACCCCTCCCCCCCAACAGAACTCTACGTACCCCCCCCCCCCCCAATAGAACCCTATGGAACCCCCCTCAATAGAACCCTATGGACCCTCCCCAACAGAACGCCCCCCCGAAAGAACCCTATGGACCCCCCCCCAACAGAACCCCCCCCCCAATAGAACTCTATGGACCCCTCCCCCCCCAATAGAACCCCCCCAACAGAACTCTATGGACCCCCCCTCCCAATAGAACCCCCCAAAAGAACCCCATGGACCCCCCCTCCAACTGGACCCCTCCCCCCAACAGAACCCCCCCCAATAGAACTCTACGGACCTCCCCCCCCATTCGAACCCCCCCCCCAATAGAACCCTATGGACCCCCCCCCCATTCGAACCCCCCCCAATAGAACCCTATGGACCCCTCCCCCATGACAGAACCCCCCAAGAGAATCCTATGGACCCCCCCCCAATAAAACCCCCCCCCCCAATAGAACCCCTCCAATAGAACTCTATGGACCCCCTCCCCCCAATAAAGCCCTATAGAAAGCCCCCCCCCCAAATGGACCCCTCCCCAATTGAACCTCCCCCCACCCAAAAAACTCCATAGAACCCCATGGACCCCCCCCAGACCCCCCCCCCGATAGAACCCTATTGAGCCCCCCCAAAAACACCGCAGAACTGCATGGACTCCCCCCCCAACAGAACTCTATTGAGCCCCCCCCCCAAACTCCATAGAACCCCGTGGACCCCCCCCCAAACGACCCCCCCAATTGAACCCTATTGAGCCCCCCCCCACCCAAACTCCATAGAACCCCCCCCCCAACAGAACCCTATTGAAGCCCCCCCACCTCCAAAACTCCATAGAACCCCATGGACCCCCCCCCAATGCCCCCCCCCAATAAAACTCTATTGACCTCCCCCCCCCTCCAAAAGTCCACAAAACCCCACGGAACCCTCCCCAACGGCCCCCCCATAGAACCCTACTGAGCCCCCCCCCCTCCAAAACTCCCCCCCATAAATTCCCCCAAATGGTGTCCCCCCCCCCCCAACGACCCCCCCCATAGAACCCTATTGAGCCCCCCCCCTCCAAAACTCCCCCCCATAAATTCCCCCAAATGCTGTCCCTCCCCCCCCCAACGGCCCCCCCATAGAACCCTACTGAGCCCCCCCCCTCCAAAACTCCCCCCCACAGAATTCCCCCAAATGGTGTCCCCCCCCCATAGAACCCTACTGAGCCCCCCCCCCTCCAAAACTCCCCCCCATAAATTCCCCCAAATGGTGTCCCTCCCCCCCCCAACGACCCCCCCCATAGAACCCTATTGAGCCCCCCCCCTCCAAAACTCCCCCCCATAAATTCCCCCAAATGCTGTCCCCCCTCAACGACCCCCCCATAGAACCCTATTGAGCCCCCCCCCACCCAAAACTCCATAGAACCCCGTGGACCCCCCCCCCAAAGACCCCCCCATAGAACCCTATTGAGCCCCCCCCCAAAACTCCATAGAACTCCCCCTATAGGCCCCCCCCAACCCTACGCCCCCCGCATAGGGCCCCCCCCAAACTCTATGCCCCCCCAATAGCCCCCCCTCAACCCTATGCCCCCCCATAGGAACCCCCCCTAACTCTATAGGCCCCCCCCAACCCTACGCCCCCCGCATAGGGCCCCCCCCAAACTCTATGCCCCCCCAATAGCCCCCCCTCAACCCTATGCCCCCCCATAGGAACCCCCCCTAACTCTATGCCCCCCCCCCCTCCCACACAGGACCCCCCCCCAACCCTATGCCCCCCCCCCATAGGCCCCCCTAATCCTATGCTCCTCCCATAGCCCCCCCCCAACCTACGCCCCCCCCATAGGACTCCCCCCCAACCCTACGCCCCCCCCATAGGCCCCCCCGTAACCCTATACCCCCCCCCAAAGGAACTCCCCCCCAACTCTATGCCCCCCCCATAGCTCCCCCCCTTACCCTATGCCCCCCCCCCCCCCCACATAGGACCCCCCCCAACCTTATGCCCCCCCCCCATAGGCCCCCGTAATCCTATGCCCCCCCCATACGGCCCCCCCCACCCCTATGCCCCCCCATAGGCCCCCCTCTAACCCTATGCCGCCCCCCCCCCCCCAAGACACCCCCTAAGCCTATGCCCCCCCCCATAGGACCCCCCCCAACTCTATACGCCCCCCCCAGGACCCCCCCTAACCCTATGACTCCCCATAGGACCCCCCCCAACTCTATACCCCCCCCATAGGCCCCCCCCAACCCTATGCCCCCCCCATAGGACCCCCCCCAACTCTACGCTGCCCCCCCATATCCCCCCCGATAAGACCCCCCCTCAACTCTACGCCCCCCCCATAACCCCCCCCCCCATAGGACGCCCTAACTCTATGCCCCCCCCCCATAAGTCCCCCCTCCCCCCCATAACAACCCTCTAACTCAACGCCCCCCCCATAGCTCCCCCCCATAGGCCCCCCCTTTACCCTCTGCCCCCCCCACAGGACCCCCCCTAACTCTACGCCCCCCCCCATAGGACCCCCCCCTAACTCTATGCCCCCCCCCCATAGCTCCCCCCCCATAGGACCCCCCCCATAGGAACACCCCCTAACTCTATGCCCCCCCCCATAGCTCCCCCCCATAGGCTCCCCCTTTACCCTCTGCCCCCCCCATAGGACCCCCCCTAACTCTACGCCCCCCCCCATAGCTCCCCCCCCATAGGACCCCCCCCATAGGCCCCCCCTTTACCCTCTGCCCCCCCCCATAGGACCCCCCCTAACTCTATGCCCCCCCCCATAGCTCCCCCCCCATAGGCCCCCCCTTTACCCTCTGCCCCCCCCATAGGACGCCCCCTAACTCTATGCCCCCCCCCATAGGGCCCCCCCCATAGGCCCCCCCTTTACCCTCTGCCCCCCCCATAGGACCCCCCCTAACTCTATGCCCCCCCCATAGGACCCCCCCCCAACTCTATGCCCCCCCCCATAGCTCCCCCCCCATAGGCCCCCCCTTTACCCTCTGCCCCCCCCATAGGACGCCCCCTAACTCTATGCCCCCCCCCATAGGGCCCCCCCCATAGAACCCCCCCCAACTCTATGCCCCCCCCCATCGCTCCCCCCCCATAGGCCCCCCCTTTACCCTCTGCCCCCCCCATAGGACCCCCCCCTAACTCTATGCCCCCCCCATAGGTCCCCCCCTAAGGCCCCCCCTCCCCAGGACCCCCCCTAGGACCCCCCCCTAACTCTATGCCCCCCCCCACAGGACCCCCCCTATAGCCCCTCCCCATAGGCCCCCCCCAACCCTATGCTCCCCCCCATAGGACCCCTCTAACTCTATGCCCCCCCCCCCCCCCCCCCAATTTTCCCTCCAAAAAAGTGCATTTTTGGTACCCCCCCCCAATTTTGACCCCCAAAACCCCCATTTTAGGGGCATTTTTCCTCCAAAAAAGTCCATTTTTGGTGCCCCCCCCCCCCCATTTTGAGCCCCTAAATCCCCATTTTAGGGTCTCCCCCCCCCCAAATTTAGGTCAAAAGAGGACATTTAAGGTCCCCCCCCCTAATTTTGAGCCCAAAAACGGACATTTTAGGGCCTCCCACCCCATTCCAAAACCCAAAAATACCCATTTTTCTCCCCCCCCCCCCCCCCCCCCCATTTGGGGGCTAAAAAGGGAATTTTAGCCCCCCCCTCCCCCCCCAAACTGCAAACCCCCAAAATCCCCATTTTTAGGTCTGCCCCCCCCCCATTTTGAGTCCAAAAAAGGGCATTTTAGTGCCCCCCCCCCCCCATTTTGACCCAAAAAATCCCCATTTTGGGGCATTTTCCCTACAAAAAAGTGCATCTTTTGTGTCCCCCCCCCCCATTTGGAGCCCCAAAATCCCCATTTTTAGGTCTCCCCCCCCCATTTTGACCCAAAAATCCCCATTTTGGGGGCATTTTCCCTTCAAAAAAGTCCATTTTTGGTGTCCCCCCCCCCATTTGGAGCCCCAAAATCCCCATTTTTAGGTCTCCCCCCCCCATTTTGACCCAAAAATCCCCATTTTGGGGGCATTTTCCACTCAAAAAAGTCAATTTTTGGTGTCCCCCCCCCATTCTGAAGCCCCAAAATCCCCATTTTAGGGTCTCCCCCCCCATTTTGAGCCCTAAAATCCCCATTTTGGGGCATTTTCCCTTCAAAAAAGTGCATTTTTGGTGTGTCCCCCCCATTTTGAAGCCCCAAAATCCCCATTTTAGGGTCTCCCCCCCCATTTTGAGCCCTAAAATCCCCATTTTGGGGCATTTTCCCTTCAAAAAAGTGCATTTTTGGTGTGTCCCCCCCATTTGGAGCCCAAAAATTCCCATTTTAGGGTCTCCCCCCACTTTGACCCAAAAATCCACATTTTGGGGTATTTTCCCCTCAAAAAAGTGCATTTTTGGTGTCCCCCCCCCCCATTTTGACCCCCGAAATCCACATTTTGGGGATATTTTCCACTCAAAAAAGTCCATTTTTGGTGCCCCCCCCAATTTGAGCCCCAAAATTCCCATTTTAGCTCCCCCCCCCCCCATTTTGACCCAAAAATCCCCATTCTGGGGCACTTTCCCCTCAAAAAAGTCCATTTTGAGCACCACCCCCCCATTTTGAGGCAAAAAATCCCCATTTTAGGGGCTCCCCCCCCCCATTTTGAGACCAAAAAAGTCCATTTTTGGTGTCTCCCCCCCAATTTGACCCCCAAAATCCCCATTTTAGAGACCCCCCCTCCAATTTGACCCCAAAAATCCCCATTTTGGGGCATTTTCCACTCAAAAAAGTGCATTTTTGGTGTCTCCCCCCCAGTTTGGAGCCCCCAAATCCCCATTTTTAGGCTTCCCCCCCCCATTTTGACCCCCAAAATCCCCATTTTGAGGCATTTTGCCCTCAAAAAAGTGCATTTTGTGCTCGACCCCCCCATCCAGAGACCAAAAAACCCCAATTTATGGTGTCCCCCGCCATTTTTAGGTCGAAAAAGAGCATTTTAGGGCCTCCCCCCCCTTTTAAAGCCCCAAAATCTCCCACTTCTGACCCTAAAATTCCATTTTTTAAGCCGCCCCCCCCATTTCGAACCCCAAAATCCCCATTTTAGGGCTTCTCCCCACAATTTGGAGCCCCAAAAAAGGGCATTTTTAGGATTCCCCCCCTCCAAACCCGCAAATCCACATTTTAGGGTCTCCCCCCCCCCATTTTAACCCCAAAAAATGGCATTTTAGGGGCTCCCACCCCCACTTGGAGCCCTAAAATCCCCATTTGGGGGGCATTTTCCCCTCAAAAAAGGGCATTTTTGGTGTCCCCCCCCCAGTTTGGAGCCCCTAAAATCCCCATTTTTAGGTTCCCCCCCCCCCATTTTGACCCCAAAAATCCCCATTTTGGGGCATTTTCCCCTCAAAAAAGTCAATTTCGGGCTCTACCCCCCCCACTTAGAAACCAAAAAAGTCCAATTTAGGGGCTCCCCCCCCATTCTGAGACCAAAAAAGTCCATTTTTGGTGTCTCCCCCCCAATCTGACCCCAAAAATCCCCATTTTTAGGCTTTCCCCCCCCATTTTGACCCCAAAAAAGGGCATTTTTGGTGTCTCCCCCCCCAATTTGAGCCCCAAAAACCCCATTTTTATGCCTTCCCCCCCCCCATTTTGACCCCCAAAAATCCCCATTTTGGGCAATTTTCCCCTCAAAAAAGTGCATTTTGGGCTCTACCCCCCCCAATAGAGGCCAAAAACCCCCATTTTAGGGGCTCCCCCCCACATTTTAAGGCCCCAAATCCCAATTTTTAGGTCTCCCCCTCCGATTTGACCCCAAAAATCCCCATTTTGGGGGCATTTTCCCCTCAAAAAACCCCAATTTGGGTCCTGTCCCCCCATTCTGACCCAAAAAATCCCCATTTTAAGCTCCCCCCCCCCCGTTTTGACCCCCAAAACGCCATTTCCAGGCCTTACCCCCATTTTCACCCCGAAAAACCCCATTTTGGGTCATTTTCCCCTCATAAAACCCCATTCCGGCCCCCCCCCCCATTTTTAGGCCCCAAACCCTCCATTTTAGGGGCTCCCCCCCCCATTTTGACCCCAAAAAACTGCATTTTTGGTGCCTCCCCCCCAATTTGAGCCCCAAAATCCCCATTTTTAGGGTTCCCCCCCCCCATTTTGACCCCAAAAATCCCCATTTTGGGCCATTTTCCCCTCAAAAAAGTGCATTTTGAGCTCCACCCTCTCCAACTAGAAGCCAAAAATCCCCATTTTAGGGGCTCCCCCCACATTTTAAGGCCCCAAATCCCCATTTTAGGGGCTCCCCCCCACATTTTAAGGCCCCAAATCCCAATTTTTAGGTCTCCCCCCCCGATTTGACCCCAAAAATCCCCATTTTGGGGGCATTTTCCCCTCAAAAAACCCCAATTTGGGCCCTACCCCCTCAATCTGAGCCAAAAAATCCCCATTTTAAGCCCCCCCCCCCCCCGTTTTGACCCCAAAATCCCATTTCCAGGCCCTGCCCCCATTTTCACCCCAAAAACCCCCATTTCGGGCCATTTTCCCCTCACAAAACCCCATTCCGGCCTCCCCCCCCCCCATTTTAAGGCCCCAACCCCCCCATTTTAGGCCCCAGCCCCCCCCCTTCGCCCTTCCCCACCCCCGGACCGCCCCTCCCCACCCCCACCCTGCGAAGCGATGCCCTCATATCCCCGATTTCCCCTTTTTTCCCCTCATTTTGCCCCTTTTTCCCCCCTCAACTCACCCCCCCCGTCCAGCGAACCCCGACCGCCGCTCCGCCGCTGCAGCCCCGCGGCTCGCACTGCGCATGCGCCGCGCGCCCCCGCCCTTCCCCCCCTTTTACCCCGCCCCGTGACAGCGCCCGCCGCCCACTGCGCATGCGCGTGTCTCACTGCGCATGCGCAACCCCGCAGCGCGCATGCGCACAAAGCCGGGTTTGTGCCCCGCGCGTGCGCGGTTTGCATCGTCGCGTTGCGCGTGCGCGTGGCGCGGTGGGGCGAGGTGCTGCGCATGCGCCGAGGGGAGGGGGCTGCGGCTCCACGCGCCCGGCGGCTGCGCATGCGCGCTGACAACCTTCAGCGCACCATAGAGACGCGGCCTCCGGGTGGGATAGAGCGGTTTGCCACCCTTCCCCCAACCGAATTTCTCAGTTTTCTCCTAAATTCCTCGAGTTTTTTTTCTATTTTCTCCCTGTTGGTCCACGTTTCTCCCCGTGTTTCGTGATATTTTTCCATCTTCACGTTTCCCCATTTCCCCCATTTCAATTTCACCATTTCCACTCCATTTTTCGCGCCAGAAATATATTAAACTACTTGGAAATGCAAAATAATAATTGAAAGTACTCTAAAATCCTCCAAAACGTGGAGAAAATGCACCAAAGTTGATCCAATATCCCCAGGCTTCGTAAGAGAACAATTAGTAAGAAATACTGGTCAGAAATATTATTTATATCGCTTATAAAAGGCAAATACTCATAAAACCTGCGCGGAAGCAACTCAAAACAATGGAAAAGTGCCCTAAAAAGCACCAAAACAAAAAGAAATGCAAAAATATGGGGGAAAAAAAACCGAAATTGTCCAAGCAATGGAAAAACTAGAAGGAAAGAAACGTTTTTTCCCACCGTGTATGCTAATGAGACTATGAATATGCAAATTAGCGCCGCCCACCGCTTGGCGCATGCGCTTTTCTCTCCCTTTCCTTTGCTGCCCCTCACTCGTACCGGCCAGGCGGCTCTCCGCCAATCACATCGCTCCGCCGTCCCCTTCGGCCAATCAGCGCCCGCGCTCGATGCATTCCCTCCTCCCCCTTCCTTCTGATTGGCTGCAGCGTTGGGAGGGGCTTCGCGGTACCGGGAGGGGGGGCGGGGGGGGGCGGCTCGGTGCTGTGCCGCCATTGGTGGGCTGCGGGAGGGGGCGGAGCCTTCAATAAGCCCCGCCCCCTCGCATAAGCCCTTCCTTATTCCATAAGCCCCGCCCCCTCCGTTAAGCCCCGCCCCTTTATTAAGCCACACCCCTTCTTTGTCCACTCATCTGTATGCATTCCTCCTACCCTAAGCCCCGCCCCCTTTACGAAGCCCCGCCCCTTCCTTAAGCCCCACCCCTTTCCCATTCTCCACTCTCCTGTATCCAATCATCCTTCCCTTATCCCCGCCCCTTCCGATAAGCCCCTCCCCCTTGGCTAAGCCCCGCCCATTCCCCAAGCCCCTCCCCTTTCCTTATCTTCTCTCTGTCTTAAGCCCCTCCCCTTCGTGAAACCCCGCCCCCTCCCTAAGCCCCGCCCCTTCTGTAGTTCACACTTCTGCATCCATTCCTCCTTCCCTAAGCCCCACCCCCTCTCTCTAAGCCCCGCCCCCTCTCTCTAAGCCCCGCCCCTCACGGTTTGCTCTTCACCCTGTCCATTCATCCCTCTCTAAGCCCCGCCCCCTTCCTTAAGCCCCGCCCCCTTCCCTAAGCCCCGCCCTATTTCCCTAAGCCCCGGCCTTCCCTTGTCCCTCATTCAGCTTTATCCAGTCCTCCTTCCTTAAGCCCCGCCCCTTCCCCAAGCCCCGCCCATTTCCCTAAGACCCGCCCCTTCCCTTGTCCCTCATTCAGCTGTATCCGGTCCTCCTTCGTAAGCCCCGCCCCCCTTTCCTTAGCCCCGCCCTTTTCGATAAGCTCCGCCCATTCCTGGGCCTCATTCACTCATGTCCCATTCAGCCTCCCCTAAGCCCCGCCCCTTTCCTAAACCCCGCCCATTCCCTCGTTCCCTATTCGCCAGCATCCATTCATCCTTTCCATAAGCCCCGCCCCCTTCCCTAAGCCCCGCCCCCAGTCCCATTCATCATTTCTTCCTCCCCTGTCACTCACCCCCCTCTGCCCGTTTGTCCCCGCCCCCTTCCCCTCCCTAATCACCCTTGCTAATTAATTCTCCCTTAGCTCCGCCCCTTCCTTAAGCCACGCCCACCTTTCCATTTGCCCCCACCCCTCCGTTTGGTCAATGATCCGAAAACCAAAATGGGGGGGGGGGGGAGGGTGTAGGGGTGGGACCCCAAATTGGGGTGGGGGGAATGGTTCTAAAAAGTGATGGAGGGGACCCCAAAATGAGGAGGGGGGGGGGGGCGTGGTGAATGGGGGGGTAAGGATGGGGACCCCCAAATTGGGGGGGGATAGCAAAGTGGGGGGGGAACCAAAATTGGGGGGTTGGGGGGGGAATGGGACCAAAAAGTGGGGGAGGGGAACGTGGAGGGGGTCCCAAAATGGCGGGGGGGGGAATGGGGGGGGGGGGAGAACCAAAATGGGGGGGGGGGAATGGGAGGCAGGGAGGGGGAACCAAAAGGGGTGGGGGGAGTAAGGGGGCTCCTAAGGCCGGGGGGGGAAAAACCCCAAATTGGGGTGAGGGTGGAATTTGAGGTTGGGGGAGGAGGGGGGGGGGAGTGACCCCAAAAATGACCCCAAAATCAGAGGGCAAATTGAGCCCGAATGGAACAGAGCTGACCCAAAACTGCAAGGAACGGGCCCCCCAAAAACTATAAAGGGGAAAAGGACCCCAAAAAGAGAAGAAATGGTCCCCAAAAAAGGGGAAGAATCCAAATCTGTGTTTTTTGGGGGGGGGAGTGGGGGGAGCATGGCGATAAATAGACTGCGCATGCGCGGGGCTCACGGCCGGGTTCTACGCATGCGCAGTGCCGCTGCGGAGGGGTGGTAAAAGGGGGGGAAGGGCGAGAGCGCGCGACGCATGCGCAGTGCGTGCAACGGGGTTGGCTCTGGGGTTACCATGGCAACGCGAGGCCTAGCGCGGGGCTTGGAGCCTGAGTGAGGCCTAGTGCGAGGTGTGGAGCCTGGGGGGCAGAGGGGTG
>JASCYN010000036.1:1653864-1679484 GCA_030408155.1 Lophura swinhoii
GGTGTCAGGGACATTGGGAACATTGGTGGACACTGGGGACATTTGGGGTATTGGGGACATTGTGGGACATTGGGGACAATGGGGACATTGGGGACATTGGTGGGTAATGGGGACATTGGGGGTGTCAGGGGCATTGGGGACATTGGGGACATTGAGGGACAGTGGGGACATTTGGGGTATTGGGGACATTGGGGACATTGGTGGACAGTGGGGACATTTGGGGTATTGGGGACATTGGGGACATTGGTGGGTAATGGGGACGTTGGGGGTGTCAGGGGCATTGGGGACATTGGTGGGTTATGGGACATTGAGGATGTCAGGGACATTGGGGACACTGAGGGACATTGGGGACATTGGGGGACATGGGGGACAGTGGGGACATTGAGGGACGTGGTGGGTAACGGGGATGTTGGGGACACTGGGGGACGTGGTGGGTTATGGGGACATTGGGGGCATTGTGGGGACATTGGGGACATGGTGGGTATTGGGGACATTGGGGGCATTGAGGACGTTGAGTGACATTGGTGGGCAGTGGGGTCATTTGGGGTATTGGGGACATTGGGGACATTGGTGGGTAATGGGGAATTGGGGGTGTCAGGGGCACTGGGGACATTGGTGGACATTGGTGGACAGTGGGGACATTTGGGGTATTGGGGACATTGGGGACATTGGTGGGTAATGGGGACATTGGGGGTGTCAGGGGTATTGAGGGACATTGGTGGACAGTGGGGACATTTGGGGTATTGGGGACAATGGGGACATTGGGAACATTGGTGGACAATGGGGACATTGGGGATGTCAGGGACATTGGGGACATTGGGGGCATTGGTGGACAGTGGGGACATTTGGGGTATTGGGGACATTGTGGGACGTTGTGGGACGTTGTGGGTAATGGGGACACTGGGGGCATTGTGGGGAACATTGGGGGCATGGGGACGTGGTGGGTAATGGGGACAACGGAGACTGTGGGGGACAGTGGGGACATTGAGGGGACAGTTGAGGACACTGAGGGCCTTAGGGACAGCGTGGAGATGGGACATTGGGGACATTGGGGTCTGGAGGGACAGGATCTTTGGGGACCGTAGGGATGGGGACAGAGGGACAGGACCATGGGGGAGCAGCGCAGTGCCACTGTCCCCACGCTGTCCCCACGCTATGGTGGCAGTGTCCCCATGCTGTCCCCACACCACGCTGTCCCCAGTGCTGTCCCCATGCTGTCCCCAATGCTGTCCCCACACCACGCTGTCCCCAATGCTGTCCCCACAGCATACTGTCCCCATACTGTCCCCATGCTGTCCCCACACCATGCTGTCCCCAATGCTGTCCCCAGTTCTGTCCCCAGTTCTGTCCCCAATGCTGTCCCCACACCATGCTGTCTCCACGCTGTCCCCAGTGCTGTCCCCACACCACACTGTCCCCAGTGCTGTCCCCACGCTGTCCCCACACTACGCTGTCCCCAATGCTGTCCCCATGCTGTCCCCAATGGTGTCTCCACACTGTCCCCAATGCTGTCCCCACACCACGCTGTCCCCATGCTGTCCGCACTCCGTCCCCAATGCTGTCCCCATGCCATCCCCATGCCGTCCCCACACTGTCCCCATGCTGTCCCCATGCTGTCCCCACACCACACTGTCCCCATGCTGTCCCCAATGCTGTCCCCACACCATCCTGTCCCCAATGCTGTTCCCAGTGCTGTCCCCATGCTGTTCCCACATCACACTGTCCCCACGCTGTCCCCAATGCTGTCCCCAATGCTGTCCCCACACCATGCTGTCCCCAATGCTGTCCCCACACCATCCTGTCCCCACGCTGTCCCCACACCATGCTGTCCCCATGCTGCCCCCACTCCATCCCCAATGCTGTCCCCATACCACGCTGTCCCCAGTGCTGTCCCCAATGCTGTCCCCACACCACGCTGTCCCCACTCCATCCCCACGCCGTCCCCACGCCGTCCCCAATGCCATTCCCATGCCGTCCCCACGCCGTCCCCAACGCCGTCCCCACGCTGTCCCCAGGGCCTACGTGTCCCTCTTCATGCGTCACCTCTGCGAGCCGGGCGCCGACGGCTCCGAGACGTTCGCGGACGGCGTCCCCCGCGAGGGGCTGTCGAGGCAGCAGGTGCTGACCCGCATCGGCGTCATGTCCCTGGTCAAGAAGAAGGTACGGGCCGTCCCCCGCCGCCCCCTGTCCCCTCGTCACCTCCCCGCGTCACTCTGTGTCCCCCCCCCCCCCAGGTGCAGGAGTTCGAGCACATCAATGGGCGCTGGAGCCTCCCCGAGCTGGTCCCGGAGCACAGCGCAGACTCCAAGCGTTCCTCCAGAGCTTCTTCCCCTGCCAAGACCTGCAGCACCGACCCCGAGCAGAGCAGGACCCCCACCCCGTGCACCTCCAAACCCGGTACGGGGGGGTGGGGGGAGGGTAGGGGGACGGGGGGGGTGGGAACGGAGGGGCAGAGATGTGGGGGATGTGGGGATGGGGGTGTGGGGGACAAGGGATGAGGGGATGTGGGAGGTGTGGGGGGTATGGGGGGTGGGGGTGCAAAGGGGTGCAGGGGATGGAGGGGATGGGGGGAACGGGGGATAGGGGATGGGAACAGAGGGGTGGAGAGTGGGGGATGTGGGGATGGGGGTGTGGGGGACAAGGGATGAGAGGTAGAGGGGATGGGGAGGTGTGGGGGGTATGGGGGGTGGGGGGGTGAAAGGTGGAGGGGATGGGGGGGAAGGGGAGTGAGGGGTGAAGGGAATTGGGGGGATGGGAGGGACGGGGGATGGGAACAGAGGGGCAGAGAGTGGGGGATGTGGGGACAGGGGATGGGAGGTAGAGGGATGAGGGGATGTGGGACGTGTGGGGGGTAAGGGGAGTTGGGGGGGGTGAGGGGGGGGTGAGGGGTAGAGGGGATGGGGGGGATGTGGGATGTGGGGATGGGGGTGTGGGGGGACAAGGGATGAGGGGTGAAGGGGTGGAGGGAATGGGGGGGATTGGGGGGATGGGGGGGTGAGGAGTGAAGGGGATTGAGGGGATGGGGGGACAGGGGTGGAGGGGATGGGGGGGACGGGATGGGAACAGAGGGGCAGAGAGTGGGGGATGTGGGGACAGGGGATGAGAGGTAGAGGGAATGGGGAGATGTGGGAGGGGTGGGGGGGTGAGGAGTAGAGGGGATGGGGGGGATGTGGGGATGGGGGTGTGGGGGACAAGGGATGAGGGGTGAAGGGGTGTAGGGGATGGGGGGAATTGGGGGGATTGGGGGGTGAGGGGTGGAGGGGATGCTGGGGGTAGAGGGGACGGGGGATGGGAACAAAGGGGCAGAGATGTGGGGACAGGGGATGAGAGGTAGAGAAGATGCGGGGAGTATGGGGGGTGGGGGGGTGAAAGGTGGAGGAGATAGGGGGCTGGGGGGGCAAAGGGGTGCAGGGGATGGGGGGGATTGGGGGGATGGGGGGGTGAGGGCTGGAGGGGATGGGGGGAAGGGGGGTGAGGGGTGAAGGGGATTGGGGGGATGGGGGGGACAAGGGATGGGAACAGAGGGGCAGAGAGTGGGGGATGTGGGGACAGGGGATGGGAGGTAGAGGGATGGGGAGATGTAGGAGGGGTGGGGGGATTGGGGGGGGTGAAGGGGTGGAAGGGATGGGGGGGGTAGGAGGGATAGGGGGAGTGGGGGATGGAATAGAGGGGCAGAGAGTGGGGGATGTGGGGATGGGGGTGTGGGGGACAAGGATGAGGGGTGTAGGGGATGGGGGGGGATTGGGGGATGGGGGGGTGAGGGGTAGAGGGGATTGGGGGGATGGGGGGACAGGGGTGGAGGGGATTGGGGGGATGGGATTAGAGGGGCAGAGAGTGGGGGATGTGGGGACGGGATGAGAGGTAGAGGGATGAGGGGATGTGGGAGGTGTGGGGGGTATGGGGGGTGGGGGGGTGAAAGGTGGAGGGGATAGGGGGCTGGGGGTGCAAAGGGGTGCAGGGGATTGAGGGGATGGGGGGAACGGGGGACAGGGGATGGGAACAGAGGGGTGGAGAGTGGGGGATGTGGGGATGGGGGTGTGGGGGACAAGGGATGAGAGGTAGAGGGATGGGGGGATGTGGGGGGTATGGGGGTGGGGGGGTGAAAGGTGGAGGGATGGGGGGCTGGGGGGGCAGAGGGGTGCAGGGGATGGGGGGATGGGGGGTGAGGGGAAGGGGGGGACAGGGGATGGGAACAGAGGGGCAGAGAGTGGGGGATGTGGGGACGGGATGAGAGGTAGAGGGGATGTGGGAGGTGTGGGGGGTATGGGGGGGTGAGGTGTAGAGGGGATGGGGGGATGTGGGGATGGGGGTGTGGGGGACAAGGGATGAGGGGTGAAGGGGTGCAGAGAATGGGGGGATTGGGGGGTTGAGGGGTGGAGGGGATTGGGGGGGTGGGGGGGTAGGGAGATGGGAATAGAGGGGCAGAGAGTGGGGGATGTGGGGACGGGGAGGTGGGGGGACAGAGGAGCAGAGAGTGGGGGGTATGGGGACAGGGGGGTGAGGGGGACAAGGGATGAGAGGTAGAGGGATGGGGGGATGTGGGAGGTATGGGGGACAGGGGATGGGAGGTGGGGATGTGGGGGATGAGGGGACATGAGGGTGGGGACATGGACGTGGGGAGGGGGACAGGGGCATGTGGGGGGACAGAGGAGCAGAGAGTGGGGGATGTGGGGACAGGGAGATGCGGGGGACACCGGACGGGGATGTGGGGGACACAGGACAGAAGTTGGGGACGTGGGAGACTCGGGGACGGGGGCCATGGGGACAGGGTGGGGTTGCGGGGGGCACAGAGCAGGAGCTGGGGACGTGAGGACATGGGGGACACGGGGACGGGGTTGGTGACAGGTGACAGAGCGTGATGGAGGGGATGTGAGGGATGTGAGGGGACAGAGTGGGGTGCAGGGACCCCCCATGTCCCCGAGTCTCAGTGTCTGCTGTCCCCACAGCCACACCGGCACCCAGCGAGCGTGGGGATGGGATGGGGCCACCCCCAGACAGGGACGACGGTGACAACAGGGACGAGAAGGAGCCCAAAGGGCCTGAAAAGATGGAGACTGAGGTGGGTGATGGGGCTGTGACGTCCCTGTCCCCAGCTGTGTCCCCATCCCTGTCCTGTCCCCATCCCTGTCATGTCCTCATCCCTGTCCCCATCCCTGTCCCCATCCCTGTCCCCATCCTTCTCCTGTCCCCATCCCTGTCCCCATCTCTGTCCCCATCCCTGTCCCCGTCCCCATCCTTGTCCCTGTCCCCATATCTCCCTTCCCCCCCACTGCAGTCCCTGCCACCATCCCTGTCCCTTTTCCTGTCCTCCCTGTTCCCATCCCAGTCCCCATCCCTGTCATGTCCCCATCCCTGTCCCCATCCCTGTCCCCATCCCTGTCTCCATCCCTGTCATGTCCCCATCCCTGTCCCCATCCCTGTCTCCATCCCTGTCATGTCCCCATCCCTGTTCCCATCCCTGTCCCCATCCCCATTATCTCCCCTCCCTCCTCTGCAGTCCCTGTGTGCCCTGTCCATCCCTGCCACCATCTCTGTCCCTTTTCCTGTCCTCTGTGTCCCCATCCCAGTCCCCACCCCCATTATCTCCCCTCCCCCTCTGCAGTCCTTGTGTGCCCTCTGTCACCATCTCTGTCCCTTTTCCTGTTCTCTGTGTCCCCATCCCTGTCCCATCCCTGTCTTGTCCCCATCCCTGTCCCCATCCCTGTTCTGTCCCTTTTCCTGTCCCCATCCCTGTCCTGTCCCCATCCTTGTCCTGTCCCCATCCCTGTCCTGTCCCCATCCCTGTCCTCATCCCTGTCCCCACCCCCATTATCTCCCCTCCCCCTCTGCAGTCCCTGTGTGCCCTGTCCATCCCTGCCACCATCTCTGTCCCTTTTCCTGTCCTCTGTGTCCCCATCCCTGTCCCCATCCCAGTCCCACCCCCCATTATCTCCCCTCCCCCTCTGCAGTCCATGTGCCCTCTCCATCCCTGCCACCATCCCTGTCCCCTTTCCCGTCCTCCCTGTCCCCATCCCTGTCCCCGTGCCCCCCAGCTCTCCCCCCTCGTGCGTCCATGGTGGTAACACTTTTGGTGTGGGGGTGACACCGCATTGCTGTCCCCTCAGCCGCCCCCCCCCGAAGCCCCCCCATCCCCGGGCAACGGCAGCGAGGCCGAAGGGCCGAGGAAGGGCGAGGAGGAGGAGGGACCAGGGGAGAGGGAGCCCGAGGCCGAAGGGCCCCCACCCCGCGACGAGCACGACCGAGCAGGTGGGTGTCCCGCATCAAACCCCCCCCCTCAACAGCCCCCAAACCAAAAACCCCACGGGGGGGGGTCTCTGAGCTCTGCCCACCCCCCTCCCCAGGCACTGAGGTCGACAAAACCCCCGGGGGGGAAAAGGGCGACGAGAAACCCCCCGAGGAGGAGCCCAAGGAGCGGCCGGGAGACCCCGACCCCAAAAGAGGTATTGGGGTGGGGGGGGGCTGGAAAAGGAAGGGGGGGGGCCAAACCAGAGCAGAATGAGGTTGGGGTGGGGGGCGCTGGAAAGGGGGGGAGGCCAAACCAGAGCAGGGTGGGGGGACTGGAAAGGGGGGGGGGGTCAAACCAGAGTAGGATGGGGTTGGGATGGGGGGGCTGGAAAGGGGGGGGGGCAAATCCGAACAGGTTGGGGTGGGGGGGCTGGAAAGGGGGGGGGGGCCAAACCAGAGCAGGATGGGGTCAGGGTGGGGGGGCTGGAAAGGGGGGGGGGCCAAACCAGAGCCGGATGGAGTTGGGGGGGCTGGAAAGGGGGGGGGGGAAAACCAGAGCAGGATGGGGTTGGAGTGGGGGGACTGGAAAGGGGGGGGGGGGGCAAACCAGAGCAGGGTGGGGGAGCTGGAAAAAGGGGGGGGGGGGGCCAAAACAAAGCAGGATGGGGTTGGGGTGGGGGGCCTGGAAAAAGGGGGGGGGGGGGAGGGCAAACCCAAACAGGTTGGGGTGGGGGGGGCTGGAAAGGGCAGGGGGGGGTCAAACCAGAGCAGGATGGTGCTTAACGAAGGGGCGCAGCTGAGCGTTAATTGCGCCCTACTGATGGACGGGGACGATTCCCTTCATAGCGGGGGGGTTGGGGGGGATATGGGGCGAGGGGAGGGGGGGTCCTAAAGCCCTTAAACCCCCCCCCCCGCCCCCCCAAAGCAGAGGAGGTGAAGGCTGAGAAGGAGCCCAAAACGGAGCCGCGCGCCAACGGCCGCCGCGAGGACAGAGCCGAGAAGCCACGCTTCATGTTCAACATCGCCGACGGGGGCTTCACGGGTGAGCTTTGGGGGGTTTGGTGGGGGTCCCTCAGGTGCCCCTGAGACGCCCTGAGACCCCCCGGAACCATGGGGTGCCCCTGAGACCCCCCCCGGAACCATGGGGTGCCCCTGAGACGCCCTGAGACCCCCCAGAACCATGGGGTGCCCCATAGCCCCCCTGAGACCTTCCAGAACCATGGGGTGCCCCTGAGACCCCCCCTCAACACCATTGGGTGCCCCTGAGACGCCCTGAGACCCCCCAGAACCATGGGGTGCCCCTGAGACCCCCCTCAACACCATTGGGTGCCCCTGAGACGCCCTGAGACCCCCCCAGAACCATGGGGTGCCCCTGAGACCCCCCCCAACACCATGGGGTGCCCCTGAGATCCTCTGAGACCCCCCGGAACCATGGGGTGCCCCTGAGACCCCCCCAACACCATGGGGTGCCCCTGAGATCCTCTGAGACCCCCCCGGAACCATGGAGTGCCCCTGAGACCCCCCCCAACACCATGGGGTGCCCCTGAGATCCTCTGAGACCCCCCAGAACCATGGAGTGCCCCTGAGACCCCCCCCAACACCATGGGGTGCCCCTGAGACGCCCTGAGACCCCCCGGAACCATGGGGTGCCCCTGAGACCCCCCCAACACCATGGGGTGCCCCTGAGACCCCCTGAGACCCCCCAGAACTGTGGGGTGCCCCATAGCCCCCCTGAGACCTTCCAGAACCATGGGGTGCCCCATAGCCCCCCCTGAGATCCCCCAGAACTGTGGGGTGCCCCTGAGACCCTCCCCCAACACCATTGGGTGCCCCTGAGACGCCCTGAGACCCCCCAGAACCATGGAGTGCCCCTGAGACCCCCCCCCAACACCATGGGGTGCCCCTGAGACCCCCTGAGACCCCCCGGAACCATGGGGTGCCCCTGAGACCCCCCCCCCAACACCATTGGGTGCCCCTGAGACGCCCTGAGACCCCCTGGAACCATGGGGTGCCCCTGAGACCCCCCCCAACACCATGGGGTGCCCCTGAGACGCCCTGAGACCCCCCGGAACCATGGGGTGCCCCTGAGACCCCCCCCAACACCATGGGGTGCCCCTGAGATCCCCTGAGACCCCCCAGAACCATGGGGTGCCCCATAGCCCCCCTGAGACCTTCCAGAACCGTGGGGTACCCCTGAGACCCCCCCCCAACACCACGGGATGCCCCTGAGACCCCATGAGACCCTCCAATACTGTGGGGTGCCCCTGAGCCCCCCCCCAACACCATGGGGTGCCCCTGAGATCCCCTGAGACCCCCCAGAACCATGGGGTGCCCCTGAGACCCCCTCCCTACACCATGGGGTGCCCCATAGCCCCCCTGAGACCTTCCAGAACCATGGGGTGCCCCTGAGACCCCCCCAACACCATGGGGTGCCCCTGAGACCCCATGAGACCCTCCAACACCATGGGGTGCCCCTGAGATGCCCTGAGACCCCCCGGAACCATGGGGTGCCCCTGAGACCCCCCCCAACACCATGGGGTGCCCCTGAGACGCCCTGAGACCCCCCCCCCCAACACCATGGGGTGCCCCATAGCCCCCCTGAGACCTTCCAGAACCACGGGATGCCCCTGAGACCCCATGAGACCCCCCAACACCATGGGGTGCCCCTGAGACCCCCCCCCCAACACCATGGGGTGCCCCTGAGACCCCCTGACCCCCCCTCCGACCCCGCAGAGCTGCACACGCTGTGGCAGAACGAGGAGCGCGCCGCCGTCTCCTCGGGGAAACTCAATGAGATTTGGCACCGGCGCCACGACTACTGGCTGCTGGCCGGCATCGTCCTGTATCCTTACGGTACCTCCGGCTACTGGGGGGGGGTCCACGAGACCCCCTGAGGCCCCCCAGAATCGTGGGGTGCCCCTGAGAGCCCTCGGAACCATGGGGTGCCCCTGAGACCCCCCCCAAGACCATGGGGTGCCCCTGAGATCCCCTGAGACCCCCCAGAACCATGGGGTGCCCCTGAGACCCCATGAGACCCTCCAACACCATGGGGTGCCCCTGAGACCCCCCCCAACACCATGGGGTGCCCCATAGCCCCCCTGAAACCCCCCCAGAACTATGGGGTGCCCCTGAGATCCCCCCCAACACCATGGGGTGCCCCATAGCCCCCCTAAAACTCCCCAGAACCATGGGGTGCCCCTGAGACCCCCTGAGACCCCCCTCAACACAATGGGGTGCCCCTGAGACCCCCTGAGACCCCCCAGAACCATGGGGTGCCCCTGAGACGCCCTGAGACCCCCCAGAATCGTGGGGTGCCCCTGAGACTCCTTGAGACCCCCCAGAACCATGGGGTGCCCCTGAGACCCCCCCAACACCATGGGGTGCCCCTGAGACCCTCCAGAACCATGGGGTGCCCCATAGCCCCCCTGAGACCCCCTGAGACCCCCCAGAACCATGGGGTGCCCCTGAGACCCCCTGAGACCCCCCGAGACCCCCCAGAACCATGGAGTGCCCCTGAGACCCCCTGAGACCCCCAGAGACCCCCCAGAACCATGGGGTGCCCCTGAGACCCCTTGGAACCATGGGGTGCCCCTGAGACCCTCCAGAACCATGGGGTGCCCCATAGCCCCCCTGAGACCCCCCAAAACCATGGGGTGCCCCATAGACCCCCTGAGACCCCCTGAGACCCCCCAGAACCATGGGGTGCCCCTGAGACCCCCTGAGACCCCCCGAGACCCCCCAGAACCATGGAGTGCCCCTGAGACCCCCTGAGACCCCCAGAGACCCCCCAGAACCATGGGGTGCCCCTGAGACCCCTCGGAACCATGGGGTGCCCCTGAGACCCTCCAGAACCATGGGGTGCCCCATAGCCCCCCTGAGACCCCCCAGAACCATGGGGTGCCCCTGAGACCCCCTGAGACCCCCCGAGACCCCCCAGAACCATGGAGTGCCCCTGAGGCCCCCTGAGACCCCCCCCCAACACCATGGAGTGCCCCTGAGACCCCCTGAGACCTTCCAGAACCATGGGGTGCCCCTGAGACCCCCCCCAACACCATGAGGTGCCCCTGAGATGCCCTGAGACCCCCCAGAATCGTGGGGTGCCCCTGAGACTCCCTGAGACCCCCCAGAACCATGGGGTGCCCCTGAGATGCCCTGAGGTCCCCCAGAATCGTGGGGTGCCACTGAGACCCCCTGAGACCCCCCGGAACCATGGGGTGCCCCTGAGACCCCCCCCAACACCATTGGGTGCCCCATAGCCCCCCTGAAGCTCCCCAGAACCATGGGGTGCCCCTGAGACCCCCCTCAACACCATGGGGTGCCCCTGAGACCCCCTGAGACCCCCCCAACACCATGGGGTGCCCCTGAGACCCCCCCCAACACCATGGGGTGCTCCTGAGACCCCCTGAGTCCCCCCCAACACCATGGGGTGCCCCTGAGATGCCCTGAGGCCCCCCAGAATCGTGGTGTTCCCCTGAGACCCCCTGAGGCCCCCGCAACACCATGGGGTGGCCAGTAGTGACCCAGTGGTGCCCAATAGTGCCCAGTGGTGCCCCAGTAGTGCCCCAATGGTGCCCCAGTAGTGCCCCTGTGGTGCCCAATAGTGCCCAGTGGTGCCCCAGTAGTGCCCCTGTGGTGCCCAGTGGTGCCCAATAGTGCCCCAGTGGTGCCCAATGGCGACCCAATGACTCAGTGCCCCAGTGGTGACATAGTAGTGCCCCAATAGTGCCCCAGTAGTGCCCAATTGGTGCCCCAGTGGTGACATAGTAGAACCCCAGTGGTGCCCAATAGTGCCCCCATGGTGCCCCAGTGGTGCCCCAATGGCGACCCAACCACACAGTGCCCCAGTGGTGACATAGTAGTGCCCCACTGGTGCCCCAGTGGTGCCCAATGGCAACCCAATGACACAGTGCCCCAATGGTGCCGCACTAGTGCCCCCATGGTGCCCCAGTAGTGCCCCAATGGTGCCCCAGTGGTGCCCAATGCTGCCCCAGTGACCCAGTGGTGCCCCAGTGGTGACATAGTAGTGCTCCTGTGGTGCCCCAGTTGTGCTCCAGTGGTGCCCAATGGTGACCCAACGACACAGTGCCCCAGTGGTGCCCAGTGGTGACATAGTAGTGCCCCAGTGGTGCCCAGTAGTGCCCCAATGGTGCCCCAGTAATACCCCAGTGGTGCCCCAGTGGTGCCCCAGTGGTGCCCAATGGCGACCCAATGACACAGTGCCCCAATGGTGCCCCAGTAGTGCTCCTATGGTGCCCCATTGGTGACCCAGTAGTGCCCCAGTGGTGCCCAATAGTGCCCCAATGGTGCCCCAGTGGTGACATAGTAGTACCCCAATGGTGACACAGTAGTGCCCCTGTGGTGCCCCAGTAATGCCCCAATGGTGACCCAGTGGTGCCCCAGTGGTGCCTAATGGTGACCCAGTGGTGCCCCAGTGGTGACATAGTAGTGCCCCTGTGGTGCCCAATGGCGACCCAACGACGCAGTGCCCCAGTGGTGACATAGTAGTGCCCCAATGGTGCCCCAGTGGTGCCCAATGGTGCCCCAGTGGTGTCCAATAGTGCCCCAGTGGTGCCCAATGGCAGCCCAACGACACAGTGCCCCAGTGGTGCCCCAATGGTGCCCCAGTGGTGCCCTAATAGTGCCCCAGTATGCCCCTGTGGTGCCCAGTAGTGCCCCAGTGGTGCCCAATGGCAACCCAACGACACAGTGCCCCAATGGTGCCCCAGTGGTGCCCAATAGTGCCCCAGTAGTGCCCCAGTGGTGCCCAATGGCGACCC
The DNA here is from genome assembly GCA_030408155.1 of Lophura swinhoii. Taxonomy (NCBI): domain Eukaryota; kingdom Metazoa; phylum Chordata; class Aves; order Galliformes; family Phasianidae; genus Lophura; species Lophura swinhoii. The sequence goes on from JASCYN010000036.1 coordinate 1,665,867, forward strand.
AACAACCCAGTGACCCAGTGGTGCCCCAGTGGTGCCCCAGTAGTGCCCCAGTGGTGCCCAATGGCGACCCAACGACACAGTGCCCCAGTGGTGCCCAATGGTGCCCCAATGGTGCCCCAGTGGTGCCCCAATAGTGCCCCAGTGGTGCCCAATGGCAACCCAATGACACAGTCCCCCAGTGGTGCCCCAGTAGTGCCCAATAGTGCCCCAGTGGTGCCCCAGTAGTGCCCCAATAGTGCCCCAATGATGCCCAGTAGTGCCCAATGGTGCCCCAGTAATGCCCCAATGGTGCCCCAATGGTGCCCCAGTAGTGCCCCAGTGGTGCCCAGTGGCAACCCAACGATGCATTGCCCCAGTGGTGACATAGTAGTGCCCCAATGGTGCCCCAGTGGTGCCCCAATGGTGCCCAATGGCGACCCAACGACGCAGTGCCCCAGTGGTGACATAGTAGTGCCCCAGTGGTGCCCAGTAGTGCCCCAATGGCACCCCAATGGTGCCCCAGTAATGCCCCAATGGTGCCCAAGTGGTGCCCCAGTAATGCCCCAATACTGCCCCAATGGTGCCCAATAGTGCCCAATGGTGCCCCAGTGGTGCCCCAGTGGTTCCCCAATGGTGCCCAATGGCAACCCAGCGACACAGTGCCCCAATGGTGCCCCAGTAGTGCCCCAGTAATGCCCCAATGGTGCCCCAGTGGTGCCCTAATAGTGCCCCAGTGGTGCCCAATAGTGCCCCAATGGTGCCCCAGTGGTGCCCAATGGCAACCCAACAACACAGTGCCCCAATAGTGCCCCAATAGTGCCCCAGTAGTGCCCCAATGGTGCCCCAGTGCTGCCCAATGGCAACCCAACGACACAGTGCCCCAATAGTGCCCCAGTAGTGCCCCAATAGTGCCCCAGTAGTGCCCCAATGGTGCCCCAGTGGCGCCCCCTGGTGGCGGTGGCAGCCCTTAGCGCTCAGCCACGGCTACGCGCGCTGGACGGACATCCAGAACGACGGCGCCTTCGGGGTGATCAACGAGCCCTTCAAGGGCGAGGCGTCCAAAGGGAACTTCCTGGAGATGAAGAACAAGTTCCTCGCGCGCCGCTTCAAGGTGAGCGCACGGCGGGGGGCGGCGGTTGCGTTTGCACCAGGGATTTGCACCAGGGAGTCACAAGGGGTTGCGTTTGCACCAGGGATTTGCAGGAGGGGGGCTCACGAGGCTGGGGTGTGAGGGCGTGGGGGAGTTGTGCTGGGGTTGTCTTTGCACGAGGGAGTCACAAAGAGTTGTGTTTGCACGAGGGATTTGCACCAGGGAGTCTCACTTGGTGGTGTTTGCACGAGGGCAGAGTCTCACGAGGCTGAGGTGTAAGGGCGTAAGGGAGTTGTGCTGGGGTTGTCTTTGCACGAGGGATTTGCACGAGGGAGTCACAAAGAGTTGTGTTTGCACGAGGGATTTGCAGGAGGGGGGCTTACAAGGCTGAGGTGTAAGGACGTGAGGGAGTTGTGCTGGGGTTGTCCTTGCACGAGGGATTTGCATGAGGGAGTCGCAAAGAGTTGTGTTTGCACAAGGGATTTACACCAGGGAGTCTCACTTGGTGGTGTTTGCACGAGGGAGAGTCTCACAAGGCTGGGTTGTAAGGGCATAAGGGAGTTGTGCTGGGGTTGTGTTTGCACGAGGGTTTTGCACAAGGAAGTCTCGCAAGTGTGGGGTGTGAGGGCCCGAGGGAGTTGTGCTGGGGTTGTGTTTGCACCGGGTGTTTGCACGAGGGAGACTCGTGTGGTTGTATTTGCACCAGGGATTTGCAGGAGGGGGTCTCACAAGGCTGGGGTGTGAGGGCATGAGGGAGTTGTGCTGGGGTTGTGTTTGCACGAGGGATTTGCACCAGGGAGTCACAAAGGGTTGTGTTTGCACGAGGGAGTCTCACTCGGTGGTATTTGCACGAGGGCTGAGTCTCACGAGGCTGAGGTGTAAGGGCGTAAGGGAGTTGTGCTGGGGTTGTGTTTGCACGAGGGATTTGCACGAGGGAGTCTCACGTGGTTGCGTTTGCACGAGGGAGCCGCACAAGAGTTGTGTTTGCACGAGGGCTTTGCAAAGGGGAGTCACACAAGGCTGGTGTTGGCACGAGGGCTTTGCACAAGGGAGTTGCACGGGGTTGTGTTTGCACAAATCCTTTCTGAAATGGGAGTTTCACACAGGTTGCGTGTGCACAAGGGCCTTGCACGAGGCCTTCACTTGTGCAAGGTGGTGCTCGCACAGGTGTGGTGTTTGTGTGCGCGCCTTGCACTCTGATTGTGTCTGCACAAGTACTTTCATTGCTTGAGAAATGTGCACAAGGGTTCTGTTCACACAAGGACCTGCACAAGAGCTTTGCACGAGCATTGCATTGTGCAGAGGTTGTCCTTGCACGAGGGGCTGTTTCTAAGCCCTCTGGGGCTGCTTGAGGGCCTTGTGCACGTGGCAATTGCACGAGGGCTGCCCCCAGGTGATAATGCAGTGGTTTGCACGAGCGGATGAGTTGTGCACAGGGCGTTGGGGTGGCCAAGAACTGCAGCTTCAAGTAGGGGGCTTTGCACAAGGATTGGGGGCTCGTGTGGGACTTGGGCCTTGCACGAGGATTGGGGTCTTGCACGAGGGCCTAGTGTGAGGGTTGGGGTCTTACGTGGAGCCTGGGGTCTTGCACAAGAGTGGGACCTTGCACGATGACTGGGGCCTCGCATGTGGGCCTTGCACAAATGTGCAAAGTGCCTTGCACTGTGACCTTGCACGAGGACCTTACAGCGGGAGTGGGCCTTGCACACAGCTTGGGGCTTTGCACAAAGATGGGGGCCTTGCACGGGGGCCGGGGCCTTGCACGAGGGCCGAGGTAGTGCACTATGGCCTTGCACAAGAGCGCGTGCCTCGCACGAGTGCCAGAGCCTTGCACAACCTCCGTGCCCTTACACAACGCTCACGCTCCTGCACAAGGGCCGACGCTTTGCACGAGGGCTGGGGGGGAGGGGGGAAAAGTGCCTGGTGACCAACCTGTACCTTTTTGTCTCCCACCCCATCCTTTATCCCACCCCCCCCCCCGTGGTCTCCCACCCCGTTCTGTCTCCCACCCCAACCCACCCCACTCTTTATCCCACCCCATATTGTGGTCTCCCACCCCATTCTCCATCCCACCCCCATCCTGTCTCCCACCCCAACCCACTCTTTATCCCACCCCACTCTTTATCCCACCCCATTCTGTCTCCCACTCCATTCTCCATCCCACCCCCCATCCTATATCCCACCCCACCCCATTTTTTATCCCACCCCATCTTTTATCCCACCCCCACCCTGTGGTCTCCCACCCCGTTCTGTCTCCCACCCCATTCTCCATCCATCCCACCCCCCATCCTATATCCCACCCCAACCCATTTTTTATCCCACCCCATCCTTTATCCCACCCCCACCCTGTGCTCTCCCACCCCATTCTGTCTCCCACCCCATTCTGTCTCCCACCCCACCCTGTGGTCTCCCACCCCATTCTCCATCCCACCCCCGTCCTGTATCCCACCCCACCCCACTCTTTATCCCACCCCACTCTTTATCCCACCCCATCCTTTATCCCACTCCATCCTGCCTCCCATCCCATTCTGTGGTCTCCCACCCCATCCTTTTATCCCACCCCATCCTTTATCCCACCCCACTCTGTGGTCTCCCACCCCATTCTCCATCCCACCTCCCCATCCTGTATCCCACCTCAACCCATTTTTTATCCCACCCCATCCTTTATCCCACCCCATTGTGTCTCCCACCCCATCCTTTATCCCACCCCACTCTGTGGTCTCCCACCCCATTCTCCATCCCACCTCCCCATCCTGTATCCCACCCCAACCCATTTTTTATCCCACCCCACTCCTTATCCCACCCTATTCTGTCTCCCACCCCATCCTTTATCCCACCACTACCCTGTGGTCTCCCACCCCATCCTGTTTCCCACCCCATTCTTTATCCCACTCCATCCTGTATCCCACCTCAACCCACCCCACTCTTCCTCCCACCCCACCCTGTGATCTCCCACCCCATTCTTTACCCCATCCCATTCTTTATCCCACTCTATCCTGTCTCCCACCCCATTGTTCGCCCCACCCCATCCTTTCTCCCACCCCACTCTTCATTCCCCCCCCTTTCTTCCATCCCACCCTTTCTCCCACCCCACTCTTCATCCCCCCCTTCAACCCCCTCCCCCCCTTTCTCCCCCCCCACTCTTACCCCACCCCACTCTTCATCCCCCCCATTCTTCACCCCACCCCATTCTTTCTCCCACCCCACTCTTCATCCCACCCCACTCTTCATCCCACTCCACTCTTCATCCACCCCCACCCTTTATCCCACCTCCTCCCCCCTTTCTTCCACCCCACTCTTCATCCCCCCCCCTTTCTCCCACCCCACTCTTCATCCCCCTCCCCCTTTCTTCCACCCCACTCTTCACCCTCCCCCACTTTTCATCCCCCCCCATTCTTCATCCCACCCCACTCTTCATCCACCCTCCCCCTTTCTCCCACCCCACCCTTTCTCCCACCCCCCTCTTCATCCCACCCCCACCCTTTCTCCCACCCCACTCTTCATCCCCCCCTTCATCCCACCCCATCCTTTCTCCCCCCCCACTCTTCATCCCCCCCACTCTTCATCCCACCCCACTCTTCATCCCCCCCTTCATCCACCCCCATCCTTTCTCCCACCCCACTCTTCATCCCCCCCCTTTTCATCCCTCCCTTTCTCCCACCCCACTCTTCATTCCCCCCTTCATCCCACCCCATCCTTTCTCCCACCCCACTCTTCATCCCCCCCCATTCTTCATCCCACCCCCTTTCACCCACCCCACTCTTCATCCCACCCCATCCTTTCTCCCCCCCCATCCTTTCTCCCACCCCACTCTTCATCCCACCCCATCCTTTCTCCCACCCCATCCTTTCTCCCACCCCATCCTTTCTCCCACCCCACTCTTCATCCCACCCCCCCCTTCTCCCACTCCCATCCTTCCTCCCACCCCCCCCTTCTCCCCCCCCCACTTTCTCCCTCCCCACCCCCGTTCCGTGGGGCAGCTGCTGGAGCAAGCCCTGGTGATCGAAGAGCAGCTCCGACGCGCCGCCTACCTGAACATGACTCAGGATCCCAGCCACCCGGCCATGGCCCTGAACACCCGCTTCGCCGAGGTCGAGTGCCTGGCCGAGAGCCACCAGCACTTGTCCAAGGAATCGCTGGCGGGCAACAAACCCGCGAACGCCGTCCTGCACAAGGGTAAGAGGCGGGCGGGCCGGCGGCGCGGACGCCCCGTGTAGCACCTGGCTGCTCTCTGTACCGCGCTCCGAACGGCTCTGATTAAAGTGGGGTTCTGCTCCCAACCGGCTCCCGGTGTGTCCTTGCTCGGCGCGGGCTTCACGGCGGCCGGAGGGCGGAGGGAGGGGGTGAGGATGGAGGTGCAGGGGGTGACGGGGCGTGAGGAAGAGCAGGGCGAGGGGTGAGTGAGGTCGGAGGAGCTCGGAGTGACTCGGAGTGGATGAGGGCAGAGGAAATTTGGAGGAACTCGGTGTGCTCAGGGTGACGGCGGAGCGAGCGCGGAGGAACTTGGAGTAAGCCTGGAGTAACTCAGAGTGAGCTCGGAGTAACTCAGAGTAAGCCTGGGGTAGCTCAGAGTGAGCTCGGAGTAACTCAGCTCAGAGTGAGCTTGGAGTAACTCTGAGCTCAGAGTAACTCAGTGTGCTCAGAGTAACTCAGAGTAAGCCTGGAGTAAGTCAGAGTGAGCTCGGAGTAACTCAGAGTAAGCCTGGAGTAACTCAGAGTAAGTCTGGAGTAAGTCAGAGTGAGCTTGGAGTGAGCCTGCAGTAACTGAGAGTGAGCTCGGAGTAACTCAGCTCAGAGTGAGCTTGGAGTAACTCAGTGTGTTCAGGGTATCTCAGAGTAAACCTGGAGTAACTCAGAGTGAGCTCGGAGTAACTCAGTGAGCTCAGAGTAACTCGGAGTAAGCCTGGGGTAGCTCAGAGTAACTCAGAGTAAGCCAGGAGTAACTCAGTGTGCTCAGAGTAACTCAGAGTAAGCCTGGGGTAGCTCAGAGTCACCTGGGAGTAACTCGGAGTAAGCCTGGAGCAACTCAGAGTGAGCTCGGAGTAACTCAGCTCAGTGTAACAGTGGAGTAAGCTCAGAGTAACTTGGTGGGCTCAGAGTAACAGCAGAGTGAGCTTGGTGTGACAGCAAAATAACAACAGAGTAACCTCAGAGTAAGCTGAGAGTATGCTCAGAGTTGCAGCAGAGTAAGCTCGGAGTAACTCAGTTCAGAGTAACAGCAGAGTAAGCTCGGAGTAACCTAAGAGTGCTACATGAGACAGCAGAGAAGTAATAGCAGAGTAACCTCAGAGTAACTCTGTGCTCAGGGTAACAGCAGAATAAGCTCTGAGTAATGGCAGAGTAACCTCGGAGTAACCTCAGAGCATGTTCAGAGTAACTGCAGAGTGAGCTCGGAGAAACAGCGAAGTAACTGTGGAGTAACCTCAGAGTACCAGCACAGTAACAGCACAGTGACCTCATAGCAATCCCTGAGCAAACGCTAGAGTAGCCTTGGAGGAACCTCTGAGTAACTGCTGAGTAACCTTGGAGTAACCTCTGAGTACCCTATGAGTATTCTTTGAATAAGCTCTGAGTAACCTCTTAGCAACCTCTGAACAACCTTGGAGCAACCCGAGTAACCTCTTTGTAAGCACAGATTATCCTCTGAGTAATTTCTGAGTGGTCTCTGAGTAGTCTCTGAATGACCTGTGATTAATTTTGCAGTAACCATTGATTAACCTCTGCGTAACCTCGGAGTAACCTCAGAGTAATCCATGAGTAACCTCGGAGTAACGTTTGACTAAACTCTGAGTAATATTTGAGTAAACTCTGAGTAACCTTTGAATAACCTCTGGGTAACCTTTGAATAACCTTCGAATTCCCTCCGAGTAACCTCTGAGTAACCTCGGGGTAAGCTGGGAGTAAGCTGGGAGTAAGCTGCAGTAAGCTGAGGTCCCGGGGCCAGGCTGGGCACGGCCGTGGGGCGCTGGGGAGGTGCTTCTGTTTCCTGCTGGCGGGGCTTTGTGCTGAGCTGCATCCGCTGAGTATCCGTCGCGTAACTCCGGAGGATGGCACCCATCTGTCCTCCCCCCTCTCCCCCCTTCCTCTCCTCCTCGTCCTCCTCCTCCCCCCCCCCCCCCCCATGCTTCGGGTGTCCCCCATTTGCCCAGTGCATGTCAGGGGTAACCCGGAATCGTTGTGCCATCCCCTCGTGCATGCCTGGAGTAAACCTGGAGTAACCCTGAGTAGTGCTGGCGTGGTGACGCGGAGGAAAATCCGGGGGGGGTCCCAGGAGGATTTCATGAGTAGCCCTCCTCTGTGTGGGTCTGAGAAGCTCAGGGTGTGCAGGGAGAGGGATGGACCCCAAATATCCCCGCTGTGTTTGAGGAGTATCTCTGGAGTAGTGGTGGTGTAAACACTGAGTGCGCAAGGAGGATCTGTGGGGTGTCCTATGGGATTCCCAGAGTTCAAGGAGGATCTGTGGGGTGTCCTATGGGATTCCCAGTGTGCAGGGAGGATCTATGGGGTGTCCTACGGGATTCCAGTGTGCAGGGAGGATCTGTGGGGTGTCCTATAGGGATTCCAGTGTGCAAGGAGGATCTGTGGGGTATCCTGTGAGTATCTTCAAAGTGCAGGGAGGATCTGTGGGGTGTCCTATGGGATTCCCAGTGTGCAGGGAGGATTTGTGGGGTGTCCTATGGGATTCCCAGAGTTCAAGGAGGATCTGTGGGGTGTCCTATAGGATTCCCAGTGTGCAGGGAGGATCTGTGGGGTATCCTATGAGTATCCCCTGAGTGCACAGAGGATTTATGGGGTATCCTATGAGTATCCCCAGAGAGTCCATGGAGTATCTTTGGGTATCCTATACGTATCCCCATAGCAGCCCCTCTCTCAGGTATCACTGAAGGTGATCCTGGAGTTGGAGCGGCCCAGATGCAGCTGCAGAGCATCTCCAGTGTGACGGAGGAGTAAACCTGGAGTATTTTACACCTGGGGTACTTCCAGTGCACTCGGGGTCCTCCCACTCCGTGCCCTCAGTACCCCGTGAGCTGGCTGAGCTCTGGGTCAGCCTGCAGTTGTGGAGGGCTGCGTAACCTGGGGAGGCTGTGAGTAAGCTGTGAGTTAGCAGTGAGTAACCTCAGAGTAAAGCAGGAGGGAGATTTGAACGTGCTGAGGATGAAGGGAGTAAACTGTGAGTGGGCTCTGACCGTGAGCGAGCTGTAGGTCAACCGTGAGTGAGGCCAACCGTGAGCTGTAAGCTCAGAGTAAATGGAGAAGGCTGTGAGTAAGGTGTGAGTAAGCTGTGATCAGCTCAGATTGAGCTGGAAGTGGGCTCTGAGTAAAGCGTGAGTGAGCTCTGAGAACTGCTGAGTGCTGAGGAAGCCATGATGAGCTGCTGGTGAGCTTGAGATGCTGGTGAACTATGAGTAGCCCTGTAGCGGGTTTTGAGGTGTGAGTAAGCTCTGAGTAAAGGGGTAATCAAAGTCTGAGTAACCCCGTGAGTGAGCTGTGAGATGAGTAACGTCTTGGTAACCTATGAGAAAGCTGTAATTGCAGGGAGAAAATGAGGGAGCTTGGAGTAACTTAGGAGCAAGCTCTGAGTAAGATGGGAGTAACCTCTGAGTAAGACCTGAGAAGCCTATGGGTGAGCTTGGAGTAGTGATGGGTGAGCTCTGAGTAACGTGTGTGTGAGCTCTGAGTAGCAGACGTGTAAGCTGAGTAACCGAGTTCTGAGTAAGGCATGAGCAAGCTCTGAGTAAGCCGTGTGATGCTCGCGTCCTGTTAGATCTGAGTAACCCTACATTTACACCTCGAGTAAGCTCTGAGTAAGCTCTGAGTAACCAAGTTCTGGGTGAGACACGAGCAAGCTCTGAGCGGTGAGTAAGCACTGAGTTCTGAGTAAGATCTGTGTCAGCAGTAAGGTCTGAGTAAGCTGTGAGTAAGGTCTGAATAAGGTGTAAGCCCTGAGTAAGCTCTAAGGTCTGAACAAGCTCTGAGTAAGATATGAGTAAACCCTGTGTAAGGTCTGAACAAGGTGTGATCAGGCTCTGAGTAAGGCGTAAGGTCTGAGTAAGCTCTGAGTAAGGCCTGAACAAGCTGTAGGTTTTGAGGAAGCTCTGTGGAAGGTCTGAATCAGCTCTAAGATGTAAGTCTTGAGTAAGGTCTGAGTAAGGTCTGAACGAGGTGTGGTTAGGTTCTAAGATCTGAGTAAGGTGTGAATAAGTTGTGAGTAAGGTGTGAGTAAGGTCTGAAGAAGGTGTAGGTTTTGAGGAACCTCTGAGTAAGGCCTGAGTACGGTGTGAATAAGCTCTGAGTAAGACTTGAACAAGGTGTAGGTGTTGAGGAAGCTCTGAGTAAGATGTGAGTAAGCCTCGAGTTAGCTCTGAGTAAGGCCCGAGCAAGGTGTAGGTGTTGAGAAAGCCCTGAGTAAGGTCTGAGCAAGGTGTGAGTAAGCCTTGAGTAAGCTCTGAGTAAGGCCTGGAAAAGGTGTAGGTGTTGAGGAAGCTCTGAGTAAGTTGTGAGTAAGCCTTGAGTTAGCTCTAAGGCCTGAGCAAGGTGTAGGTGTTGAAGGTCTGAGTACGGTGTGAGTAAGCTCTGAGTAAGGCCTGAACAAGGTGTATGTGTTGAGTAAGCTCTGAGTAAGATGTGAGTAAGCCTCGAGTTAGCTCTGAGTAAGGCCCGAGCAAGGTGTAGGTGTTGAGGAAGCTCTACTTAAGGTCCGAGTAAGCTCTGAGTAAGACCTGAGCAAAGTCTGACTAACCCACGAGTACGCAGTGAGCAACGTGTGAGTAACCTGCGAGCAACCCCCGAGTAACGTACTAGCAACCCACGAGTAACACGCCGGTAACCCACGAGCGACGCATTCGCCACCCACGAGTAACCCACGTGTAACCCCCCCCCGCCCCCCGAGTAACCCGCGAGTAACGTAGGAGTAACCCGCGAGTAAGCCCTGAGTAACGCGGCGTCCTCCCCGCAGTGCTGAACCAGCTGGAGGAGCTGCTGAGCGACATGAAGGCCGACGTCACCCGCCTGCCCGCCACGCTGTCCCGCATCCCCCCCATCGCCGCCCGCCTGCAGATGTCGGAGCGCAGCATCCTCAGCCGCCTGGCCAGCAAGGGGGCCGACAGCCACCCCCCGCCCGTGAGTGATTCCGGGGGGAGAGGGGGGGGGACGGACGGACGGACGGACCCTGGGGACAGACGGAGCTTGGGGGCGGCCCAACCCTCCTTAGGGGACAGATGGACCTTGGGGACAGACGGACGTTGGGGACAGACAGACCCTCAGGGACATCCCCACCCCCCGCCTGTGAGTGTCGCCGGGGGAGGGGGGGATGGACGGACGGACCCTGGGGACAGACGGACCTTGGGGATAGAGGACCCTGGGGACATCCCAACCCCTCTTAGGGGCAACCCTCTGTTGGGGACAGACGGACCTTGGGGACAGACAGACCTTGGGGACAGACAGACAAACCTGTGAGTGTCTCCGGGGGAGGGGGGACAGACGGACGGACCTTGGGGACTGACAGACCTTGGGGACTGACAGACCTTGGGGACTGACGGAGCTTGGGGGCGGCCCAGCCCCTCTTAGGGGCAGCCCTCTGTTGGGGACAGACGGACCTTGGGGACGAACCAACACCTCTTAAGGGCAGCCCTCTGTTGGGGACAGACGGACCTTGGGGACAGACAGACAAACCTGTGAGTGTCTCCGGGGCTAGGGGGGACAGATGGACGGACCTTAGGGACAGACGGACCCTGGGGACTGACGGACCTTGGGGACAGACAGACTCTTAGGAATATCCCCACCCCCCGCCTGTGAGTGTCGCCGGGGGGAGGGGGGGATGGACAGACGGACCCTGGGGACAGACGGAGCTTGGGGGCGGCCCAGTCCCCCCTTAGGGGCAGCCCTCTGTTGGGGACAGACGGACCTTGGGGACAGACAGACCTTGGGGACAGACAGACCCTCAGGGACATCCCCACCCTCCACCTGTGTCACCAGAGGGAGGGGGGACAGACGGACGGACCCTGGGGACAGATGGACCTTGGGGACAGACAGACCCTGGGGACAGACAGACATCCCACCCCCCACCTGTGAGTGTCTCCGGGGGGAAGGGGGACAGACGGACCTTGGGGACAGACAGACCCTCAGGGACATCCCCAGCCCCTGCCTTTGAGTGTCTCCGGGGGGAGGGAGGACGGACAGACGGACGTTGGGGACTGACGGAGTTTGGGGACAGATCAGCACCTCTTAAGGGCAGCCCTCTGTTGGGGACAGACAGACCTTGGGGACAGACAGACCCTCAGGGACAGACAGACCCTGGGGACAGACAGACCCTCAGGGACATCCCCACCTCCCGCCTGTGAGTGTCTCCAGGGAGAGGGAGGACAGACGGACGGACCTTAGGGACAGATGGACCTTGGGGACAGACAGACCCTGGGGACAGCCCAACCCCTATTAGTGGCAGGCTCTGTTGGGGACAGACGGACCTTGGGGACAGACAGACCCTCAGGGACATCCCCACCCTCCGCCTGTGTCACCAGGGGGAGGGGGGACAGACGGACGGACCCTGGGGACAGACGGACCCTGGGGACAGACAGACCCTGGGGACAGACAGACCCTCAGGGACATCCCCACCCTCCGCCTGTGTCACCAGAGGGAGGGGGGACAGACGGACGGACCCTGGGGACAGACGGACCCTGGGGACAGACAGACCCTGGGGACAGCCCAACCCCTATTAGTGGCAGGCTCTGTTGGGGACAGACGGACCTTGGGGACAGACAGACCCTGGGGACAGACGGACCCTCAGGGACATCCTCACCCCCCTCCATTGAATGTCTCCGGGGGGAGGGGAGACAGACGGACGGACCCTGGGGACAGACGGACATCCTCACCCCCCGCCTGTGAGTGTCTCCGGGGTGGGGGGGACAGCAGACAGGCAGACCTTGGGACAGCCCTCCATAGGGACAGCCTTTAGGGACACCCCTTTGGGGACACCCTTTAGGGACACCGCCGTAGGGACCCCCTTTAGGGTCACCCTTTAGGGTCACCCCTCCATAGGGACCCCCTTTAGGGTCACCCTTTAGGGTCACCCCTCCATAGGGACCCCCTTTAGGGACACCCTTTAGGGTCACCCCTCCATAGGGACCCCCTTTAGGGACACCCTTTAGGGTCACCCCTCCATAGGGACCCCCTTTAGGGTCACCCTTTAGGGTCACCCCTCCATAGGGACCCCCTTTAGGGACACCCTTTAAGGACCCCCTTTAGAGTCACCTTTTAGGGACATCCTTTAGGGTCACCCTTTAGGGACCCCTTTTAGGGTCACCTTTTAGGGACATCCTTTAGGGTCACCATTTAGGGACCCCCTTTGGGTCACCCTTTAGGGTCACTCCTCCATAGGGATCCCCTTTAGGGTCAACCTTTAGGGACCCCCTTTAGGGACACCTTTTAGGGACACCCTTTAGGGTCATCCTTTAAGGACCCCCTTTAGGGCCCCCCTTTAGGACTGCCTTTAGGGACCCCCTTTAGGGTCACCCCTCCATAGGGTCACCCTTTTAGGACCCCCTTTAGGACACCCCCTTAGGGTCACCGTTTAAGGACCCCCTTTAGGGTCACCCTTCAGGTCACCCCTCCATAGGGACTCTCTTTAGGGTCACCCTTTAGGGTCACCCCTCCATAGGGACACCCTTTAGGGACCCCCTTTAGGACACCCCCTTAGGGACCCCCTTTAGGGTCACCGTTTAAGGACCCCCTTTAGGTCACCATTTAGGGTCAGCGCTCCATAGGGACACCCTTTAGGGACCCCCTTTAGGGTCACCTTTTAGGACCCCCTTTAGGGTCACCCCTCCATAGGGACCCCCTTTAGGGTCACCCTTTAGGGTCACCTTTTAGGACACCCTTTAGGGTCACCCTTTGGGGACCCCCTTTAGGGTCACCTTTTAGGACCCCCTTTAGGGTCACCCTTTAGGGACCCCCCTTTAGGGTCACCTTTTAGGGTCACCCCTTTAGGGACCCCCTTTAGGGCCCCCCTTTAGGGACCCCCTTTAGGGTCACCCCTCCTTAGGGACCCCCTTATAGGGTCACCCCTTGGTGTCACCCCTCCCTTACAAAAACCCCACAGCCCCCCCCCGCCCCCCCCAAATGGGGTCAGGGTGCAGAAATGACCCCTTTGTGTCCCCCCCCCTTTTTTTTTTTGTCCCCCCCCCCCAGACCTTCCCGCCGGGGCCCTACGCCACCCCCCAAAGCTATGGGGGCACTTTTGGGACCCCCCCGGCCGGATCCCTTCCCCCGGGGGGGCCAATTACAGCCAGATGCCACCCGGCTCCTTCATCACTGGTGAGATATGGGGGGGGGGGGGATGAAAAATGGGGGGGGGGGGGGCAGAGGGACACCGGGGGGGGGGTGAAAATGGTGGGGGGGGCAGAGGGACAAGGGGGGGGGGAGGGGGGGTGAAAATGGAGGGAGGGGGTGTGAAAATGGAGGGGGGGGGTGTGAAAATGGAGGGGGGGGTGTGAAAATGGAGGGGGGGCAGAGGGACACGGGGGGGGGGTGAAAATGGGGGGGGGCAGAGGGACA
>JASCYN010000036.1:1679584-1711531 GCA_030408155.1 Lophura swinhoii
ATGGGTTCCCATCATCCCTATGGGTCCCCTGTGTCCCCTATGGGTCCCTATTGTCCCCATGTGTCCCCCTGCATCCCATGGGTCCCTTGTGTCCCCTATGGGTTCCTACTGTCCCCACGAGTCCCTTGTGTCCCTATGGGTCCCTATTGTCCCCATGGGTCCCTTGTGTCCCCTATGGGTGCCCCGTGTCCCCTATGGGTTCCTATTGTCCCCATGGTCCCTTGTGTCCCCTATGGATTCCTACTGTCCCTATGGTGCCTCATTGTCCCCTATGGCTTCCCACTGTCCCCACGGATGTTCGCTGCCCTTACGGATCCACAGGGGACACCGAAACAACACGAAAACACTCCGGGACCACCGAGAGAAACACGGGGGACCACCCCCCAACAGCCACCCCCCCACCATAAAGCGAGACCCGCCGGGAAAGGGGGGGGGACCCACCTCCTTGTAGAGCGAGTAGAGGAAGACGATGGTCTGGATGGTTTTTCCCAGCCCCATCTCGTCGGCCAGGATGGTGTCGGTGCCCTGAGCCCAGGAGAAGCGCAGCCAGTTGAGCCCTCCAGCTGGTAGAGGTGCAGCGTGCCGCCCGTGGCCGAGATGAAGCGAGGCTGGGACTCGTACTTCACCGTGGGCTGGGGGGGGAGAAAATCGGGGGGGGGGATTACGGGAGGGGGCTGTGAGTGAGGGGGGCGGTGGCACCGAGGGGTTGGCGGGGGATATTGGGGGGGTGAGGGGGTATTGGGGGTGAGGGGGACAATGGGAGGGGGCTGCCAGTGAGGGGGGATATTGGGGGGTGAGGGGGGTATTGGGGGTGAGGGGGACATTGGGGGACAATGGGAGGGGGCTGCCAGTGAGGGGGGGGTGGCATTGAAGCGTTTGGGGGAGATATTGGGGGGTGAGGGGGACAATGGGGGACAATGGGAGGGGGCTGTCAGTGAGTGGGGACATGGAAGGACAATGGGAGGGGGCTGTCAGCGAGAGGGGGGTGGCACCGAGGGGTTGGGGGGGATATTGGGGGGTGAGGAGCACATTGGGGGTGAGGGGGACAATGGGGGACAATGGTGGGGGCTGTCAGTGAGGGGGGGAGGCACCAAGGGGTTGAGGGGGGATATTGGGGGGTGAGGGGGACAATGGGGGGACAATGGGAGGGGGCTGCCAGTGAGCAGGGGGTGGCACCGAGGGGTTGGGGGGGGATATTGGGGGGTGAGGGGCACATTGGGGGTGAGGGAGACAATGGGGGACAATGGGAGGGAGCTGTCAGTGAGGGGGGGGAGGCACCGAGGGGTTGAGGGGGGATATTGGGGGGTGAGGGGGCATTGGGGGCGAGGGGGACAATGGGAGGGGGCTGTCAGTGAGGGGGGGGAGGCACCGAGGGGTTGAGGGGGGATATTGGGGGGTGAGGGGGACAATGGGGGACAATGGGAGGGGGCTGCCAGTGAGCAGGGGGTGGCACCGAGGGGTTGGGGGGGATATTGGGGGGTGAGGGGCACATTGGGGGTGAGGGAGACAATGGGGGACAATGGGTGGGGGCTGTCAGTGAGGGGAACATTGAGGGCAAGGGGAGGGGGGTGTCAGTGAGGGGGGGTGGCACCAAGGGGTTGGGGGGGATATTGGGGGCTGAGGGGGCATTGGGGGTGAGGGGACAATGGGAGGGGGCTGCCAGTGAGGGGGTGCAGTGGCACCAAGGGGTTGGGGGGGATATTGGGGGGTAAGGGGGACAATGGGGGACAATGGGAGGGGGGCTGCCAGTGAGGGGAACATTGAGGGACAATGGGAGGGGGCTGCCAGTGAGAGGGGGGGTGGCACCGAGGGGTTGAGGGGGGGGGGATATTGAGGGGTGAGGGGGTATTGGGGATGATGGGGACAATGGGAGGGGGCTGCCAGTGAGGGGGGGGGGGTGGCACCGAGGGGTTGAGAGGGGATATTGGGGGGTGAGGGGCACATTGGGGGTGAGGGGGACATTGGGGGACAATGGGAGTGGACACGAGAGTTTTGGGGGGACACAGGGTGACACGGGGCACTGGAAGGGGTCTGGGGGATGAGGGGGGGCCACGGGAGGACGCTGGGACATCGGGGGGGGGTGAGGATCAAGGGGAGACACAGATTTGGGGATGCACGGGATGGAGGGACGTGAGGTGACACGGGACTGAGGAGACCTTGGGGACACTGGGGGAGGGGGACGGGGGGACGGGGGGGGGGACAGCACGCTCACATCGTTGGTGGGGGACTCGGGGGGGCCCTCGCCAGGCATCTCCTTCTTCTTCTTCTTGTAGCGCCGTGGCTGCGCCGGGTCCTCCCCCATGAACACCTCCCTGGGGACAAGTGGGGACATGGGGACGTGAGGCCACCCCCACGTGTCCCCCCCACCCCCAGGGTCCCCACACCCACTGGGACAAGTTGGGACATGGGGACGTGAGGCCACCCCCACGTGTCCCCCCCCCAGGGTCCGCCCAACCACTGGTGCTTCCAGCAGGCACCCCCCATGTCCCCCCCCGCCCCCAGGGTCCCTATTGTCCCTATGGGTCCTTTGTGTCCCCTTTGGGTCCCTTGTGTCTCCTATGGGTCCCTATTGTCCCATTTGTCCCTATTGTCCCTTCCAGCAGGCACCCCCCCATGTCCCCCCCCACCCCCAGGGTCCCCACACCCACCGGTGCTTCCAGTATGCACCTCCCCATGTCCCCCCCCCTCTATCTTACCCCCCACATCCCCCCCCCCACCTCATCTTGCCCCCCCGTCCCCCCACCCACTTCCAGTAGGCACCTCCCCACATCCCCCCCCCTCTATCTTACCCCCCATGTCCCCCCCCCCACCCCCCCACCAGTCGGCACCTCCCCACATCCCCCCCCACCTCCATCTTGCCCCTCCCCCGCCCCCCCACCCACTTCCAGTAGGTACTTCCCCACGTGCCCCCCTCCACCTCCATCTTGCCCCCCCTGTCCCCCCACCCACTTCCAGCAGACACCTCCCACGTCCCCCCCCCCACCTCCATCTTGCCCCCCCTGCCCCCCCACCCACCGGTGCTTCCAGTAGGCACCTCCCCATGTCCCCCCCCCACCTCTATCTTACCCCCCATTTCCCCCCCCCACCTCCATCTTGCCCCCCTTGCCCCCCCACCCACTTCCAGTAGGTACTTCCCCACGTCCCCCCCCACCTCCATCTTGCCCTCCTCGTCCCCCCACCCACTTCCAGTAGGCACTACCCCATGCCCCCCCCACCTCCATCTTGCCCCCCCCATCCCCCCACCCACTTCCAGTAGGTACTTCCCCACGTCCCCCCCCACCTCCATCTTGCCCCCACCGTCCCCCCACCCACCGGTGCTTCCAGTAGACAACTCCCCACGTCCCCCCCCCACCCCCATCTTGCCCCCCCCCGCCCCCCCACCCACTGGTGCTTCCAGTAGGCACCTCCCCACATCCCCCCCCACCTCCATCTTGCCCCCCCCCACCCCCCACCCACCGGTGCTTCCAGTAGGCACCTCCCCATGTCCCCCCCCCACCTCTATCTTACCCCCCATTTCCCCCCCCACCTCCATCTTGCCCCCTTGCCCCCCCACCCACTTCCAGTAGGTACTTCCCCACGTCCCCCCCCACCTCCATCTTGCCCTCCTCGTCCCCCCACCCACTTCCAGTAGGCACTACCCCATGCCCCCCCCACCTCCATCTTGCCCCCCCCATCCCCCCACCCACTTCCAGTAGGTACTTCCGCACGTCCCCCCCCACCTCCATCTTGCCCCCACCGTCCCCCCACCCACCGGTGCTTCCAGTAGACAACTCCCCACGTCCCCCCCCCACCCCCATCTTGCCCCCCCACCGTCCCCCCACCCACCGGTGCTTCCAGTAGACAACTCCCCACGTCCCCCCCCCACCCCCATCTTGCCCCCCCCCGCCCCCCCACCCACCGGTGCTTCCAGTAGGCACCTCCCCACATCCCCCCCCACCTCCACCTTGCCCCCCCCCGGCCCCCCACCCACCGGTGCTTCCAGTAGGCCATCTTGTGCAGGTCGTAGTCAGGGATGGGCATCTCGTCCTCCTCCCACGTGGCCTGGTCGTAGGGCAGGTCGCGCCACTTCACCAGGTAGTGGTACTGACCCTTGCGGTCCACGCTGTGGGGAGACCACGGGGACACCGTGGGGACACCGTGGGGACACCACGGGGACCTGGGGGGGACGCAGGGAAAGCGCAGGGACAAACTGGCACTGGTGGGGAAAACAGGCGCCCATGGGGACGCGAGGGAGCCAAGGGGACAACGAGGCTCCCATGGGGACAGAGAGGATCCTAGGGGACAACGAGCCACCGGTGGGGACAGAAGGAACCCGTGGGGACAGAAAGGATCCAAGGGGACAGAAGCATCCATGGGGACAGAAAAGATCCAAGGGGACAAGGCACCCATGGGGACAGAAGCACCCATGGGGACAGCAAGGATCCAAGGGAACAGAAGGCACCTATGGGGACAGAAAGGATCCAAGGGGACAGAAGCACCCAGGGGGACAGAAAGGATCCAAGGGAACAGAAGGCACCTATGGGGACAGAAAGGATCCAAGGGGACAGAAGCACCCAGGGGGACAGAAAGGATCCAAGGGGACAGAAGCACCCATGGGGACAGAGAGGATCCTAGGGGACAGAAGGCACCCATGGAGACACAAAGGATCCAAGGGGACAGAAGGCACCCATGGGGACACAAGGGAGCTAAAGAGACAGTGGGCACCCATGGGGACACAAGGGATCTAAAGGGACAACAAGGCATCCATGGGGACATAAGGGATCCATGGGGACAACAAGGCACCCATAGAGACACAAGGAAGCCAAGGGGACAGAAGGCACCCACAGGGACAATAAGGCACCCATAGGGACACAAGGGAGCCAAGGGGACAGAAGGCACCCATGGGGACACAAGGGATCTAAGGGGACAACGAGGCAACCATGGGGACAATGGAGCACCTATGGGAACAATGGGAACCCATAGGGACAGTGAGGCACTTAAGGGGACAGTGAGCACCCATAGGGGACAACAAGACACCCGTGGGGACAATGAAGCACTTAGGGGGACAATGAGCACCCATAGGGGACAAGAAGACACCCATGGGGACAATGAGGCACTTAAGGGGACAATGAGCACCCATAGGGGACAACAAGGCACCTATGGGGACAATGAGGCACTTAAGGGGACAATGAGCACCCATAGGGGACAACAAGACACCTATGGGGACAATGAGGCACTTAAGGGGACAATGAGCACCCATAGGGGACAATGAGCACCCATAGGGGGACAATGAGGCACCCATAGGGGACAGGAGGCACTGGAGGTGACAGCGGAGCCAAAGGGGACACGGGGACAGCTGGCAGTGACAGCCAGGCAGGATTCCTGGTGACAGCCGGGGACACAGATGGCACTACAGGGCCACCAGGGGTCACTTTGTCACCGGGAGTGACAGCCCAGCAATGGGGTCAGCTGGGGACAGTGGGTCACAGCAGGGACAGCGGGTTAGGATGGTGTCTGGGGACATGGGGACAGCTGGGGACAGCTGGACAGGGATGGGGACACTTGGGGACAGCCAGACAGGGCGTGGATGGGGAAAATTTGAGGACAGCCAGACAGGGCAGGGGGGCATCTGGGGACATCCAGATAGGGGACGGGGACATCTGGGGACACTTGGGACATGGGGGCACCTGGGGACACCCGGACCAGAATGGGGACACTTGGGGACACACAGACAGGACATGGGGTCACCTGGGGACACGACGGGGACATTTGGGGACACACAGACAGGACATGGGGTCACCTGAGGACACTCAGGGGACATGGGGACACTTGGGGACACACAGACAGGACATGGGATCGCCTGGGGACACTCAGGGGACAGGGACACTTGGGGACACACAGACAGGGCATGGAGTCACCTGAGGACACTGAGGGGACGGGGACATTTGGGGACGCACAGACAGGACATGGAGTCACCTGAGGACACTGAGGGGACGGGGACACTTGGGGACGCACAGACAGAACATGGGGTCACCTGAGGACACTGAGGGGACGGGGACATTTGGGGACACACCAGCAGGACATGGGGTCACCTGGGGACACTGAGGGGACGGGGACACTTGGGGACACACAGACAGGGCATGGGGTCACCTGGGGACACTCAGGGGATGGGGACACTTGGGGACACACAGACAGGACATGGGGTCACCTGGGGATACTCAGGGGACATGGGGACACTTGGGGACACACCGACAGGACATGGGGTCACTTGAGGACACTCAGGGGACAGGGACACTTAGGGGACAGGGCATGGGGTCACCTGAGGACACTCAGGGGACGGGGACACTTGGGGACACACAGACAGGGCATGGGGTCACCTGGGGACACCTAGACAGGGGATGGGGACACTTGGGGACACCCAACCTGGACACGGGGACACTTGGGGACACCTAAACAGGGTGTGAGGTCACCCGGGGACACCCAGACAGGACATGGGGACACTTGGGGACAGGGACGCCTGGGGCAGCCCAGGGGATGTCAGGGATGCCCCCAAGGGTGTCCCCATGGGTGTCCCCCCCCCAAACCCCACCTACCCCCACTGGAGGGACCCAGGTGTCACCCGGGGTCACCTCTGGGTGCTGAGTGTCACCCGTGGGTGCTGGGGGTGTCCCCAAAGGCACTGGGGTCCCTCAGCCCCGCGCTGACGTCACCCAAAGTCCTCCATCTGGGCTGGGACCCCTCCCCCATCCTGGGTGCTGGGGGTCACTTAGGGGACACCCGTGGGTGCTGTGGGCCACCCAGGGACACAGGGGACACCCGAGGGTGCTGGGGGTCACCCAAGGATACAGGGGACACCCGTGGGTGCTGAGGGACACCCAGGGATACAGGGGACACCCAGGGACACAGAGTGGGTGCTGGGGGGTCACCCAGGAGACACCCGTGGGTGCTGGGAGTCCCTCAGGGACGCAGGGGACACCCATGGGTGCTGGGGGACACTCAGGGGACACATGATGGGTGCTGGCGGTCACCCAGGGATGCAGGGTACACCCGTGGGTGCTGGGGGCCAAGTAGGAACGGAGGGGACACCCGTGGGTGCTGGGAGTCACCCACAGACGCAGGGGACACCCAGGATGCTGGGGGACACCCAGGGGACACCCGTGGGTGCTGGGGATCACCCACAGACGCAGGGGACACCCGTGGGTGCTGGGGGTCACCCAGGGGACACAGGAGATACCCGTGGGTGCTGTGGGTCACTCAGGCACGCAGGGGACACCCGTGGGTGCTGGGAGTCACCCAGGGGACACCTGTGGGTGCTGGGGGACACCCAGGGGACACCATGGATGCTGGGGGCCAGCCAGGGCGCAGGGGGCACCCATTGGTGCTGGGGGTCACCCGGGAGACACCCGTGGGTGCTGAGGGACACCCAGGGACGCAGAGGACACCCAGGGATGCTGGGGGTCACCCAGGGACGCAGGGGACACCCAGGGACGCAGGGGACACCCAGGGACGCAGGGGGACACCCAGGGATCCAGGGGACACCCAGGGACGCAGGGGACACCCAGGGACGCAGGGGACACCCGTGGGTGCTGGGGGACACCCAGGGACGCAGAGGACACCCGTGGGTGCTGGGGGACACCCAGGGATGCAGAGGACACCCATGGGTGCTGGGGGACACCCAGGAGACACCCGTGGGTGCTGAGGGACACCCAGGGACGCAGAGGACACCCGTGGGTGCTGGGGGACACCCAGGGACGCAGAGGACATCCGTGGGTGCTGGGGGACACCCAGGAGACACCCGCGGGTACTGCAGGTCCCCCAGGAACGCAGGGGACACCAGTGGGTGCCGGGGGTCCCCCAAGGGACACCCATGGGTGCTGAGGGACACCCAGGGACACAGAGGACACCCATGGGTGCTGGGGGACACCCAGGAGACACCCGTGGGTGCTGAGGGACACCCAGGGACGCAGAGGACACCCGTGGGTGCTGGGGGACACCCAGGAGACACCCGTGGGTGCTGAGGGACACCCAGGGACGCAGAGGACACCCGTGGGTGCTGGGGGACACCCAGGAGACACCCGCGGGTACTGCAGGTCCCCCAGGGACGCAGGGGACACCAGTGGGTGCCGGGGGTCCCCCAAGGGACACCCATGGGTGCCCCCACCTGTGGTTGATGATGCGGTGCACCGTCATCCACTCGGGTTTGATGCCGTAGCGGTAGAAGCGCTCCTCCATGCCGCCGTACAGGGGGTCCTGGCTGTGTCCCCTTTTGTCACTCTTGGTGTCATCGTCCCCGGAGCCGTAATCCAGGGGGGGGGGCTCGTCCATGTCGTTCTTGCGCTGGTAGTTGCGGTACATCACCAGGTGGAAGATCTCCAGCTGGGGGGTGGGGAGGTGGGGGGGGACACACGTGAGTGAGGGAGGGGGTCCGGGTGGCCCCGCGCCCTCCTAGGTGGGTATGGGGGGTGGCCCCCGTGCCACGTCCCCTCCCAGGTTGGTCACAGAGCTGTCCCCTGTCCCTGAGTACCCCTGAGTGGGTGCAGGGGTGTCCCTTATCCCTGAGCCCCCCCAGGTTGGTCACATAGGTGGCCCTGACCCGAGGTTGGTGACAAGGGCGTCCCCTGTCCCTGAGTACCCCCAGAGTGGGGTGGCTCTGACCCCAGGGTGGGCACAGGGGCGTCCCCTGAGTTCCCCCAGGTCGGTCACAGGGCTGTCCCCACCCCCAGGTTGGTGACAAGGGAGTCCCCTGTCCCTGAGTACCCCCAGAGTGGGGTGGGCACAGGGGTGGCTCTGACCCCAGGGTGGGCACAAGGGCGTCCCCTGAGTTCCCCCAGGTTGGTCACAGGGCTGTCCCCACCCCCAGGTTGGTGACAAGGGAGTCCCCTGTCCCTAAGCCCCCCCACGTTGGTCACAGGGATGGCCCTGACCCCAGGGTGGGCACAGGGGCGTCCCCTGTCCCACAGACCCCCCCAGGTTGGTGACAAGGGCGTCCCCTGTCCCTGAGTACCCCCAGACTGGGGTGGCTCTGACCCCAGGGTGGGCACAAGAGCCATCCCCTGAGTCCCCCTAGAGGGGTCACAGGGCTGTCCCCACCCCCAGGTTGTCACAGGGGTGTCCCACAGACCCCCCCAGGTTGGTGACAAGGGCGTTCCCTGTCCCTAAGTACCCCCAGAGTGGGGTGGCTCTGACCCCAGGGTGGGCACAGGGACATCCCCAGAGAGGTCACAGGGCTGTCCCCACCCCCAGGTTGGTCACAGGGCATCCCCTGTCCCACAGACCCCCCCAGGTTGGTGACAAGGGCGTCCCCTGTCCCTGAGCACCCCCAGAGTGGGGTGGGCACAGGGGTGGCCTTGACCCCAGGGTGGGCACAAGGGCGTCCCCTGAGTTCCCCCAGGTTGGTCACAGGGACGTCCCCTGGCCCAGAGCCCCCCCTGGTTGGTCACAGATGTGTCCCCGTCCCCCCAAGTCAAATCCCAGCACCGTCCCCAGCCCCCCAGGTGCCCCCCATCCCCCCTCCCCCCTCAGTACCTGCAGCTCCTTGATCCAGGAGCAGTGCCAGTAGGACAACCCCACCCATTTGACGAAGAACTCGCGCTCGGAGCGGCCCTGCAGCACTTTGGGGGGACCCTCGGGGGGGCCCTCGGGGGGAGGCACAGCCACGGGGGGGGGCGGCTCCCCCCACCGCCAGTACAGGATCTTCTGCACTCGGCCCTTCAGCACCGGGCACTGCGGGGACAACGGGTTAGGGGCACGGGGACCCTCCATGTGGGGACACCCCCAGCCCACATCCCACCCCATCCTGCCCTTGTCCCCACCCCATCCATGTCCCTGTCCTGCCCCTGTCCCCACCCCATCCATGTCCCCATCCCATCCATGTCCCTGTCCTGCCCCTCTCCCACCCCATCCATGTCCCTGTCCTGCCCCTGTCCCACCCCATCCATGTCCCCACCCCATCCATGTCCCTGTCCTGCTCCTGTCCCCATCCCTGTTCCTGTCCTGCCCCTGTCCCCATCCACATCCCTGTCCCCATCCCCATCCCCGTCCCTGTCCTCTTACTGTCCCATCCTATCCATGCCCCTGACCCTTTCCATGTCCCCATCCCTGTCCCATCCCACCCACGTCCCCACCCAAATCTCATCCCACCCATGTCCCACCCCATCCATGTCCCCATCTCATCCACATCCACGCCTCCACCCACGTCCCCATCCGTGTCCCACCCCACCCACGCCCCCATCCTGCCCCACCCCATCCATGTCCCCCTCCCCACCCACATTCCATCCATATCTTTGTCCCCATGATCCGTGTCCCCATCCCATCCCCGTCCCACCCATGTCCCCATTCTGCCCCTGTCCCACCCTATCCATGTCCCCCTCCCCATCCCATCCATGCCCCCATTCTGCCCCTGTCCCATCCCATCCATGCTCCATCCCAGTCCCATCCCCATCCCATCCGTGTCCCCATCCCAGTCCCATCCCCATCCCATCCATGCCCCCATCCTTGTCCAATGCATGCCCCCGTCCCCATCCCATCCCCATCCCATCCCCATCCCATCCATGCCCCCATCCCCATCCCATCCCCATCCTATCCGTGTCCCCATCCCAGTCCCATTCCCATCCCATCCATGCCCCCATCGCTATCCCATCCATGCCCCATCCCTGTCCCATCCCCATCCCATCCGTGTCCCCATCCCTGTCCCATCCCCATCCCATCCGTGTCCCCATCCCCATCCCATCCATGCCCCCATCCATGCCCCCTCTGTGTCCCCATCCCAGTCCCATTCCCATCCCATCCATGCCCCCATCCCCATCCCATCCATGCCCCATCCCTGTCCCATCCCCATCCCATCTGTATCCCCATCCCAGTCCCATCCCCATCCCATCCGTGCCCCCATCCCCGTCCCATCCCCATCCCATCCATGCCCCCATCCATGCCCCATCTCCGTCCCATCCCCATCCCATCCATGCCCCATCCATGCCCCATCTCCATCCCATCCCCATCCCCATCCCTGCCCCATTCCATCTACATCCCCATCCCATCCATGCCCCATCCCCATCCCATCCCATCCATGCCCCCATCCATGCCCCCATCCCCGTCCCATCCCCATCCCATCCATGCCCCATCCCTGTCCCATCCCCATCCCATCCATGCCCCCATCCATTCCCCATCCGTGTCCCCATCCATGTTCCATCCCCAACCCATCCATGCCCCCATGCCATCCATGCCCCCATCCCCATCCCATCCCCATCCCATTCATGCCCTCATCCCCGTCCCATCCCCATCCCATCCATGCCCCATCCCCATCCCATCCCCATCCCATCCGTGTCCCATCCCCATCCTTGTCCCATCCCCATCCCATCCGTGTCCCCATCCTTGTCCCATCCCATCCATGCCCCATCCCCTTCCCATCCCCATCCCATCCGTGCCCCATCCCTGTCCCATCCCCATTCCATCCCTGCCTTCATCCCTGTCCCATCCCTGCCTTCATCCCTGTCCCATCCCTGCCTTCATCCCTGTCCCATCCCTGCCTTCATCCCATCCCATCCATGCCCCCATCCCATCCCCATCCATGCCCCCATCCCATCCCCATCCATGCCCCCATCCCATCCCCATCCATGCCCCCATCCCATCCCCATCCATGCCCCCATCCCATCCCCATCCTGCCTACCCCATCCACATCCCCATCTCAACTCTCCCCACCCCCTCCCCATCCCACCGCCTCCCACCCCCTCCCTACTCCCCCCTCCCTCCCCCCCCACTCACGGTGCATCTGGGGCAGAGCCACTCCCCGTTGGGGACCTCAGGCAGGGGGGGGTTGAGGCAGTGGATGTGGTAGGAGGAGATGCAGGCGTCGCAGCACAGCAGCTCCCCGCCGTCCTTGCACACGCGGCAGTACTCCATGTGGTCGTCCTCCTCCTCCTTCTCGCCTTCCTCCTCCAGCTCTTCCTCGTACTCCTCCTCCTCCTCCTTCGCCTCCCACTGCACCCCCTCCTTCTCCTGGGGGCACAGGGGGCGTCGGGGGGGGACAACGGGGGATCCCACAGCCCTCTCAAAGGGCGCAGAATGCTTTCAGGGACCCCAAAACCCTCTCATGAACACCTAAACCCTCTCAAGGATCCCAAACCCATCCCAGACCCCACACCACGACTCCCAAAACCATCTCAGGGACTCCTCCAGAGACCCCAATACACTCTCACGGACCCCAAAACCCTCTCACAAACACCTAAGTCCTATCAAGGATCCCAAACCCATCCCAAACCCCACACTAGGAGTCCCAAAACCATCTCAGGGACTCCTCCAGAGACCCCAATACCCTCTTACGGACCCCAAAACCCTCTCACAAACACCTAAGCCCTCTCAAGGACCCCAAACCCATCCCAAACCCCACAGCAGGACTCCCAAAACCATCTCAGGGACCCCTCCAGAGACCCCAAAACCCTCTCACGGACTCCAAAACCCTCTCATGAACGCCTAAGCCCTCTCAAGGACCCCAAACCCATCCCAGACCCCACCCCAGGAGTCCCAAAACCATCTCAGAGACCCCTCCAGAGACCCCAAAACCCTCTCAAGGACCTCAGACCATCCCAGCCCACACTCTAGGGATCCCAAAACCCTCTCACGGACCCCAAAACCCTCTCACAAACACCTTAGCCCTCTCAAGGGCCCCAAACCCATCCCAGACCCCTACCCTTGGAGTCCCAAAACCTTCTCAGGAACACCTAAACCCTCTCAAGGATCCCAAACCCATCTCAGACCCCACACCAGGACTCCCAAAGCCATCTCAGGGACCCTTCCAGAGACCCCAATACCCTCTTACAGACCACAAAACCCTCTCACAAACACCTAAGTCCTATCAAGGATCCCAAACCCATCCCAAACCCCACAGCAGGACTCCCAAAACCATCTCAGGGACCCCTCCAGAGACCCCAAAACCCTCTCACGGACTCCAAAACCCTCTCATGAACACCTAAACCCTCTCAAGGAACCCAAACCCATCCCAGACCCCACAGCAGGACTCCCAAAACCATCTCAGGGACCTCTCCAGAGACCCCAAAACCCTCTCAAGGACCTCAAACCATCCCAGCCCACACACTAGAGATCCCAAAACCCTCTCACGGACCCCAAAACCCTCTCACAAACACCTAAGCCCTCTCAAGGACCCCAAACCCATCCTAGACCCCCACCCTAGGAATCTCAAAACCCTCTCATGAACACCTAAGCCCTCTCAAGGACCCCAAACCCATCCCAGACCCCACACCACGACTCCCAAAACCATCTCAGGGACCCTTCCAGAGACCCCAAAACCCTCTCACGGACCCCAAAACCCTCTCACAAACACATAAACCCTCTCAAGGACCCCAAACTCATCCCAGACCCCCACCCTAGGAATCCCAAAACCCTCTCATGAACACCTAAACCCTCTCAAGGAACCCAAACCCATCCCAGACCCCACCCCAGGAGTCCCAAAATCATCTCAGGGACCCCTCCAGAGACCCCAAAACCCTCTCAAGGACGTCAAACCATCCCAGCCCACACTCTAGGGATCCCAAAACCCTCTCACGGACCCCAAAACCATCTCACAAACACCTAAGCCCTCTCAAGGGCCCCAAACCCATCTCAGACCCCTACCCTTGGAGTCCCAAAACCTTCTCAGGAACACCTAAACCCTCTCAAGGATCCCAAACCCATCCCAGACCCCCACCCTTGGAGTCCCAAAACCTTCTCTGGGACCCCTCTAAATTCCCCAAAACCCTCTCACGGAGCCCAAAACCCTCTCACAAACACCTAAGCCCTCTCAAGGATCCCAAACCCATACCAGACCCTCACCCTAGGAATCCCAAAACCCTCTCACAGACCCCAAAACCCTCTCACAAACACCTAAATCCTCTCAAGGATCCCAAACCCATCCCAGACCCCCACCCTAGGAATCCCAAAACCATCTCAGGGACCCCTCCAGAGACCCCAAAACCCTCTCAAGGACCCCAAACCATCCTAGCCCCCACCCTAGGAATCCCAAAACCCTCTCAGGGCTCCTCCAGGGGCCTCAGATCCATCTCAGGTGCCCCTTAAGTGTTTTCAAACACCCCCAAATTCCTTCAGGGATTCCCTGGACACCCCCAGGGACCCCAAATATCCCCAACTCAATGGACAGACCCCTCAAGGACCCTCAAACTCCCCCTGGCACCCCCCTCCTCCCCCAGTGACCCTCAAATCTCCCCAGGAACCCTTCCAATATCCTCAAACACACCCAGACTCCCCCTGGACATCCCCAGACCACCCCAAATACCCCCAACAAGGACCCTCAAACTCCTCCCGGGACCCCTCTAAGGACCCTCAAACCTCCTCAAGGTCCCGGGACCCCTCTAAGGATCCTCAAACCTCCTCAAGGACCCTCCTAAGTGTCCTCAGCCCCCCCCCCAGACCCCCCACTCACGCAGTGGGGGCAGCTCCAGCGACCCTCGGGCGCACGGTCGAGCTCGGGGTCGAGGCAGACGAGGTGGTAGGCACGGGGGCACGTGTCACACAGGATGATCTCCCCCCCCTGCTGGCACACCTCGCAGTAGTCCTGGTGGTCCGTTTCGTAGCCGTCCCCGTCCTCCTCCGGTCCCGGACCTGTATGGAGAGAACTGCATGCTGCCAATGCAGCCCCACGGATGGGGGGGATATCGGGGGGGGAATGGGGACAGCAGGGGGGAAGGGAGCATGGGGACAGCAGGGGGATATGGGGATGGGGGGGGACATGGGGACAGGAGGGGGGCACGGGGACAGGAGGATGGGGGGGTGATGGGGACAGCAGGAGGACATAGGAACAGGAAGATGGGGGGGGTGATGGGGAGAGGAGGGAGACATGGGGATGGGGGGGTGATGGGGACAGGAGGGGAAAGGGGACAGGGAGGCAGGAGGGGGACATGGGGACAGGAGTAGAAAGGCAACATGGGGAGAGGATGGGGACACGGGGATGGGGGGTGATGAGGACAGGAGGGGAAAGGGGACATGGGGGCAGGAGGGAGACATGGGGACAGGAGTGGAAAGGGGACATAGGGATGGGAAGGGTGATGGGGACAGGAGGGGGACATGGGGATGGGGGGGTGATGGGGACAGCAGGGGGATAATGGGGACAGGAGGGGGATATGAAGATGGGGGGGTGATGGGGATAGGAGGGGGAAAGCAGATGGGGGGGGTGATGGGGACAGGAGGGGAAAGGGGAGACGGGGGCAGGAGGGGGACACGGGGACAGGAGTGGAAAGGGGACATGGGGATGGGAAGGGTGATGGGGACAGGAGGAGGACATGGGGACAGGAGGAGAATATGAAGATGGGGGGGTGATGGGGATAGGAAGGGGAAAGCAGATGGGGGGGTGATGGGGACAGCGGGGGGGAAAGGGGATGGGGGGGTGATGGGGACAGGAGGGGGACATGGGGATGGGGGTGATGGGGACAGGAGGGGAAAGGGGACAGGGAGGCAGGAGGGGAACATGGGGACAGGAGTGGAAAGGGGACATGGGGATGGGAGGGGTGATGGGGACAGGAGGGGAAAGGCGACATGGGGACAGGATGGGGACACGGGGATGGGGGTTGATGGGGACAGGAGGGGGACATGGGGATGGGGGGGTGATTGATGGGGACAGGAAGGGAAAGGGGACATGGGGGCAGGAGGGGGACATGGGACAGGAGTGGAAAGGGGACGTGGGGACAGGATGGGGACACAGGGATGGGGGATGATGGGGACAGGAGGGGAAAGGGGACAGGGAGGCAGGAGGGGGACATGGGGACAGGAGTGGAAAGGGGACATGGGGATGGGAAGGGTGATGGGGACAGGAGGGGGACATGGGGATGGGGGTGATGGGGACAGGAGGGGAAAGGGGACAAGGGGAAAGGAGGGGGACAGGAGGGGGACATGGGGACAGGAGGGGGACATGGGGATGGGGGGGTGATGGGGACAGCAGGGGGATAATGGGGACACGGGGACGCGATACTGGAGGTGATGGGGATGCGGGCACTGGGAGCACTGGGGGTGGGGACACAGGGGACGTGGGCACACCCCAAGACAAAGCCAGAGGTCCCCCTCCGGGACCCCCCCCCCCCAGAAGCCCCCCCCCGAGCCAAGCCAGGACCGTGAGCAACACCACGGGGGGGAGGGGGAGGGCAGGGGGAGGTGACAGCAGGCTCGGGGACAGAGGGGACACGGGGGGGGCTCTCACCGTGCCCGGGCACAGCGGCCGTCCCCGCGGGGCCGCGCTCCCTGTTGAGGACGGTGCAGGGAACTGCGAGGAGAGACGGCGACGTCACCCGAGGTCCCCGAGGCGGGGTGACAGCGAGGGGGGGTGGCTTTGGGGACGCTCACCCTTCTTCTTTTTGCGGCCCGGCCGGCCCCGCTTCAGCTTCTTGATGCGGCCGGCGGGGTCGGAGCGGGCGGACGCGCTGTGGACGCTCGAGCTCTCGGCGTCTGATTCCTCCTCTGCCTCCCCGGCGTCCTCGCTCTGCGTGGGGGGGTGGCAGTTGGGGACACCAGGGGGACAGGGGGACGTATGTAGGGACAAAGGGACCAGGGGACATGAGGACATGGGGATGAGGGGACGTTGGGATGAGGAGATGCGGGGATGAGGGGATTTGGGGATATGAGGACACGGAGATGAGGGGACGCGGGGTCACAGGGATACGGGGACATGGGGACGAGGGGACACGGGGACGAGGGGACACGGGGACGAGGGGACACGGGGTCACAGGGATACAAGGACATGGGGACGAGGGGACACAGGAACATGGAAACAAGGGGACATGGGGACGAGGGGACACGGGGACGAGGGGACACGGGTCACAGGGATATGGGGACACGGGGATACAGGAACACAGGGACACGGAGATGAGGGGACACGGAAACAAGGGGACATGGAGACATGAGGACAGGGAGATGACAGGACACAGGGACACAGGGATATGGGGACATGGGGACGAGGGGGCATGGGGACGAGGGGACACAGGGATATGGGGACAAAGGGATACAGGGACATGGGGATGAGGGGACACGGGTCACAGGGATACAGGGACACAGAAACAAGGGGACATGGGGACGAGGGGACATGGGGACATGAGGACACGGAGATGAGGGGACATGGGGTCACAGGGATACGGGAACATGGGGATGAGGGGACACGGGGACAAGGGGACACGGGTCACACGGACACAGAAACAAGGGGACGTGGGGACGAGGGGACATGAGGACACGGAGATGAGGGGACATGGGGTCACAGGGATACAGGGACATGGGGATGAGGGGACACGGGGTCACAGGGATACAGGGACACAGAAACAAGGGGACATGGGGACATGAGGACATGGAGATGAGGGGACACAGGGACACAGGGATATGGGGACATAGGGACGAGGGGACACAGGGTCATAGAAACAAGGGGACGCAGGGATGAGGGGACATAGGGACATGAGGACACGGAGATGAGGGGACACGGGGACGAGGGGACATGGGGTCACGGGGATACAGGGACACGGAAACAAGGGGACATGGGGACGAGGGGACACGGGGACATGAGGACACGGAGATGAGGGGACACAGGGATATGGGGACAAGGGGACACGGGGACGAGGGGACACAGACAGTGGAAAGCGGGGGTGGTGACAAGAAGGGACAAGAGGGGCTTGTGGGGGAGAATGTGGGTGCGGGTGCCCCTGCAGGCTCGTGGGGTGGGGGGTCACGCAGTCAGGTGCCACAGCTTGGGGACACAGGGAGGGGACACCAGGAGGGACCTCACCGAGCTGCTCTTCTTGCGCTTGCCGCCGATGACGCCCAGCTTGATCTTCAGCGGTGCCATCTTCTTCCCCTTCATCTTCCTCTTCAGCTCGGGCACCCGCGGGCTCTTACTGCGCTTCTTGTGGCCGGGTCCTGGGGGGGGGGACACGGCCACCACGTCCCCAAGGGGCACAAGTGGATGGGAGGAGCTTGTCCAGAGCGTGGGGGGAGCAGAGGGGACAGCACTGTGTCCACGACATAAAGGGGACCCCGGGATCTGGGGCACCCCAGGCTCTGGGTATGGTGTCCCAATAGGAATGGGACCCCAGGGTCTGGGTTTGATGCCCCCAATCAGGAGGGGACCTCGGGGTCTGGGCACGGGGTCTCCAATGCAAAGGGCACCCCAGGCTCTGGGCACGGTGTTCCAACAGAAATGGGACCCCAGGGTCTGGGTTTGATGCCCCCAATCAGGAGGGGACCTCGGGGTCTGGGCAGGGTGTCCCCAATGCAAAGGGCACCCCAGGGTCTGGGCACGGTGTCCCAATAGGAATGGGACCCCAGGGTCTGGGCATGATGTCCCCAATCAGGAGGGCACCCCGGAGTCTGGGCACAGTGTCCGTAACACAAAAAACACTCTGGGGTCCCCAACACAAAGGACACCCTGGGGTTCTGGGCACAATGTCCAAAACACAAAGGGTACTTCGGGGTCCCCAAGAGGAATGGCACCCTGGGTAATCTGGGCACGGTGTCCAAAACACAAAGGGCACCCTGGGGGTCTGGGCACGGTGTCCCCAACCAGGAACGGCACCCCAGGGTCTGGGCACGGCATCCCCAACCAGGAATGGCACCCCAGGATCTGGGCACAGTGTCCCCAACCAGGAATGGCACCCCAGGGTCCGGGCACAGTGTCCCCAGCAGGAATGGCACCCAGGGTCCAGGCAGAGTGTCCCCACCAGGAATGGCACCCCAGGGTCTGGGCACGGTGTCCCCCACCAGGAATGGCACCCAGGGTCTGGGTATGATGCCCCCAATCAGGAGGGGACCTCGGGGTCTAGGCAGGGTGTCCCCAATCAGGAATGGGACCCCAGGGTCTGGGCATGATGTCCTCAATCAAGAGGGCACCCCGGGGTCTGGGCACAGTGCCCATAACACAACAGGCACCCTGGGGTCCCCAACACAAAGGGCACCCTGGGGGTCTGGGCACAGTGTCCAAAACACAAAGGGTACCTCGGGGTCCCCAAGAGGAATGGCACCCTGGGTAATCTGGGCACGGTGTCCAAAACACAAAGGGCACCTGAGTGTCCTTAAAAGGGCACCCTGGGTGTCTGGACACGGTGTCCCCATTCAGGAGGGCACTCTGGGGTCTGGGCACATTGTCCCTAAAACAAAGAGCACCCTGGGGGTCTGGGCATGTTGTCCATAGCACAAAGGACACCCTGGTGCCCCCAACAGGAATGGCAGCCTGGGGTCTGGGCATGGTGTCCCCACCAGGAATGGCACCCCAGGGTCTGGGCACAAAGGGCATCCTGGGGTCCCCAAGACAAATGGCAGCCCGGGGTCCGGGCATGGTGTCCCCCACCAGGAATGGGATCTCAGGGTCTGGGCACGGTGTCCCCAACCAGGAATGGCACCCAGGGTCTGGGCACGGTGTCCCCAACCAGGAATGGCACCCAGGGTCCGGGCACGGTGTCCCCAACCAGGAATGGCACCCAGGGTCCGGGCACGGTGTCCCCAACCAGAAATGGCACCCAGGGTCTGGGCACGGTGTCCCCAACCAGGAATGGCACCCCAGGGTCTGGGCACGGTGTCCCCACCAGGAATTGGCACCCCAGGATCTGGGCATGGTGTCCCCAACCAGGAATGGCACCCCAGGGTCTGGGCACGGTGTCCCCAATCAGGAATGGCACCCAGGGTCTGGGCACGGTGTCCCCACCAGCAATGGCACCCAGGGTCTGGGCACGGTGTCCCCACCAGCAATGGCACCATCTGGGCATGGTGTCCCCAACCAGGAATGGCACCCAGGGTCTGGGCACGGTGTCCCCAACCAGGAATGGCACCCAGGGTCTGGGCACGGTGTCCCCAACCAGGAATGGCACCCAGGGTCTGGGCACGGTGTCCCCACCAGCAATGGCAGCCAGGGTCTGGGCATGGTGTCCCCACCAGGAATGGGATCTCAGGGTCTGGGCACGGTGTCCCCAACCAGGAGGGCAGCCCGGGGTCCCCCAGCCCCCACCTTTGCCCTCCTTGGTCTTGGCCTTGCGCAGGGGAGGCGGCGGCGCCTCGGGAGCCACGGCAGCGACGGCGGCCGACACCTGCTCAGCCACGGCGGCGGCGGCGGCGGCGGCGGCGGCGGCCACGGCGGCGGCGGAGCCCTTGAAGGGGTTGTTGGCGCTGAACTCGCGCCATTTGGCGCCCAGGATGGTCATCATCTTGGACATGGGGATCTTGGGGTTCTTCTTGGCGATCAGCGGCCTGCGGCGGGCGGCAGCGCGGCTGGGAACCCCCCCTAAGGGCCCCCGGAGCGCACCAAGGTGCTCCCATGGGGACCCCAGGGGTTGCTCCCAAAGCACCCCAAGGTACCCCCAAAGCATCCCAAGGTGACTTCAGCTGCCCACAAAGCATCCTAAGGTACCCCCAAAGCACCCCAAGGTGACTTCTGCTGCCCCCAAAGCACCCCAAGGAGCCTTCAGCTGCCCCCAAAGCACCCTAAGGTACCCTCAAAGCACCCTAAGGAGCTTTCAGCTGCCCCCAAAGCACCCAAGGGACCTTCAGCTGCCCACAAAGCACCCCAAAGCACTCCCAGAGCACCCCAAGGTAACTTCAGCTGCCCCCAAAGCACCCCGAAGTGACTTCAGCTGCCCCCAAAGCATCCCAAAGTGACTTCAGCTGCCCCCAAGGCACCCCAAAGCATTCCCAAAGCACCCCAAGGAGCCCACGAAGCACCCTAAGGTACCCACAAAGCACCCCAAAGTGACTTCAGCTGCCCCCAAAGCACCCCAAAGCATTCCCAAAGCACCCCAAGGAGCCCCCCAAGCACCCCAAGTTCACTTCAACTGCCCCCAAAGCACCCCAAGGTGCCCCCAAAGCACCCCAAGTTCACTTCAACTGCCCCCAAAGGACCCCACTGTGCCTCCAAAGCATCCCAAGTTCACTTCATTTGCCCCCAAAGCACCCCAAGGTGCCCCCAAAGCACCCCAAGTTCACTTCATTTGCCCCCAAAGCACCCCAAGTTCACTTCATTTGCCCCCAAAGCACCCCACTGTGCCCCCAAAGCACCCCATGTTCACTTCAACTGCCCCCACAGCACCCCAAGGTGCCCCAAAGCACCCCAAGTTCACTTCAACTGCCCCCAAAGCACCCCACTGTGCCCCCAAAGCACCCCAAGTTCACTTCATTTGCCCCCAAAGCACCCCACTGTGCCCCCAAAGCACCCCAAGTTCACTTCATTTGCCCCCAAAGCACCCCACTGTGCCCCCAAAGCACCCCATGTTCACTTCAACTGCCCCCAAAGCACCCCACTGTGCCCCCAAAGCACCCCAAGTTCACTTCATTTGCCCCCAAAGCACCCCACTGTGCCCCCAAAGCACCCCAAGTTCATTTCAACTGCCCCCAAAGCACCCCACTGTGCCCCCAAAGCACCCCAAGTTCACTTCAACTGCCCCCAAAGCACCCCAAGGTGCCCCCAAAGCACCCCAAGTTCACTTCAACTGCCCCCAAGGCACCCCAAGGTGCCCCAAAGCACCCCAAGTTCACTTCAACTGTCCCCAAAGCACCCCAAGGCGCCCCCAAAGCACCCCAAGGTGCCTTCAGCTGCCCCCAAAGCACTCTACTGTGCCCCCAAAGCACCCCAAGTTCACTTCAACTGCCCCCAAAGCACCCCAAGGTACCCCAAAGCACCCCAAGTTCACTTCAACTGCCCCCAAAGCACCCCAAGGTGCCCCAAAGCACCCCAAGTTCACTTCAACTGCCCCCAAAGCACCCCAAGGTGCCTTCAGCAGCCCCCCCCCCTCACCTCATGAACTGGCTGAATGCTTTGTAGTTGGTGAGCGTGTGGTAGTCCTCCTCGGTGAAGATGTGGTCCACGTCCTCCAGCCCCCACGCACCCAGCAGCTGCGCCGACGACTTCTGCTCCACCGGCTGCATCCCCACGGGGACAGGAAGGTCAGAAGGGGACCCCAGCTACACCAGGACCCCCCCTCAGCTCCAACACAAGCATCAAGACCCCCCCCATGGGGACAGGGAGGTCAGCATGGCTGTCTGGGGACCCCCAGCTGCACCAGGACCCCCCTCCCTGCTCTAACACAGGACCAGAATCCCCCCCATGGGGACAGGAAGGTCAGCACGGGTGCATGGAGACCCCCAGCTGCACCAGGACCCCCCCCCCCAGCCCCAACACAGGCGTCAGGACCCCCCCATAGGGACAGGAAGGTCAGCATGGGTGTCTGGGGACCCCCAGCTGCACCAGGATCACCCTCCCAGCCCCATCACAGGCATCAGGACCCCCTCCCATGGGGACAGGAAGGTCAGCATGGGAGCGTGGAGACCCCCAGCTGCACCAGGACCCCCCCCAGCCTCAACACAGGCACCGGGACTCCTCCCCCATGGGGACAGGGAGGTCAGCATGGGTGTGTGGGGACCCCCAGCTGCACCAGGACACCCCCTCCAGCCCCAACACATGCACCAGGACCCCAACCATGGGGACAGGGAGGTCAGCATGGGGGCGTGGAGACCCCAGCTGCACCAGGACCCCCCCTTAGCCCCAACACAGGCGTCAGGACCCCCCCATAGGGACAGGAAGGTCAGCATGGGTGTGTGGGGACCCCCAGCTGCACCAGGACCCCCCCCCAGCCCCAACACATGCACCAGGACCCCCCCCATGGGGACAGGGAGGTCAGCATGGGTATCTGGGGACCCCCAGCTGCACCAGGACCGCCCCCAACCCCAACACAGGCGTCAGGACCCCCACCATGGGGACAGGAAGGTCAGCACGGGTGTGTGGGGACCCCCAGCTGCACCAGGACCCCCTCCAGCCTCAACACAGGCACCGGGACCCCCCCCCAAGGCCATACCTTCACCTTCTGCCCCCCCTCCTCGTCCATCTTTTTCCGCCTCTTTGTTTTCTTCTCCTTCTTCTCCCGGTGCTTCCGCCGTTTCTTTTTGGCCACGCCGCCGTAGTCGCTGCCGCCGCTCTCCGACTTCTCCCGGTACTCATCGCGCTCCGACTCGAACTCATCCTCGCTCACCTGCGTCACCCCAGACCCCCCCATGTCACCCCAACAACCCCCTGTGTCACCACCTCGAGGCCCGGAGCGACGACACCCCGCCTGTCACCCCCCTTCTGTCACACCCAGACCCCCACCCGTCACTCTGAGACCCCCATCCGTCACCCCGAGTCCCACGTGTCACCCTCAAGTTCAGTCACCGACCCCATACGTCACCCCAACACCTCCGTCAGTCATGCTGAGACCCCGACGTGTGACACCCATGCTCCCACTTGCCACCCCGAGACCCCCAGGTGTCATCCCATGAACCCCTCTGTCACCCTGAGACCCCCATCTGTCACCTCGAGGACCACTGAGACTTGTCTGTCATCCCAAGACCCCCCACGTGTCACCCTAAGACCCTCTCTGCCACCCCAAGACCCCCATAGGTCACCCCAAGGCCCTGATGTGTCAGTCTCAGACCCTGACATGTCACCCCAAGACCCTGACATGTCATCCCGAGACCCCCCATGCGTCACTCTAAAACCCCCATGCGTCACCCCAAGACCCTCACGTGTCATCCCGAGACCCCCGTGTGTCACCCCCAGACCCTGTCACCCCCAGACCTCCACATGTCACTTTAAGACTCCCTCTGCCACCCCAAGACCCCCACGTGTCACCCCAAGACCCTCTCTGTCACCCCAAGACCCCCATGTGTCACCCCCAGACCCTGACGTGTCAGCCCCAGACACTGACATCTCACCCCAAGACCCCCACGTGTCACCCTAAGACTCTCTCTGTCACCCCAAGACCCCCATGTGTCACCCCAAGACCCTGACATGTCAGCCCCAGACACTGACATCTCACCCCAAGACCCCCACGTGTCACCCTAAGACCCTCTCTGCCACCCCAAGACCTCCATGTGTCACCCCAAGACCCTAACCTGTCATCTTGAGACCCCCATGTGTAACCCCCAGACCCTCTCTGTCACCCCAAGACCCCCATGTGTCACCCCTAGGCCCCCACGTGTCACCCCAAGACCCTCTCTGCCACCCCAAGACCCCCACGTGTCACTCCCAGACCTCCATGTGTCACCTTAAGCCTCCCTCTGTCACCCCAAGACCCCCACATGTCACCCTACGACCCTCTCTATCACCCCAAGACCCCCACGTGTCATCCCAAGACCCTCTCTGCCACCCCAAGACCCCCACGTGTCACCCCCAGACCTCCATGCGTCACCTTAAGCCTCCCTCTGTCACCCCTAGGCCCCCACGTGTCACCCCAAGACCCTCTCTGCCACCCCAAGACCTCCATGTGTCACCTTAAGCCTCCCTCTGTCACCCAAGACCCCCACGTGTCACCCCAAGACCCCAGTGTGCCACCCTAAGACCCCCTCTGCCACTCCAAGACCCCCACGTCACCCCAAAACCCTCTCTATCACCCCAAGACCCCCACATGTCACCCCCAGACCTCCATGTGTCACCTTAAACCTCCCTCTGTCACCCCAAGACCCCCACGTGTCACCCCCAGACCCCCGTGTGTCACCCCAAGACCCCCACGTGCCACCCCCAAGCCCCCCACCCCCCCAGAACAGTGAGCTCACACCACCCCGAGGTGTCGTGGTGCTGCAGAACGGCCACTGGTGAGCAGTGCTGACCCCCCCCCACGAGCTGACACCGCAGCCCCCATCGCGGGGGGGGGGGGGCACTCACCAATTTTTTCCTTTTCCTTGGTTTCCCAGGTTTGTTTTCCTTCTGCTTCCTGGGGCCCCGCTTCTTCTTTTTCACCCCCAGAGCTCCTTCCAGGCCACGCAGCAGCTCCTCGTCAGCATCTGCAGGGACAAGCAGGGACACAGGGTGACACGAGGTGACACAGGAGGGGACACAGGAGGGGACACAGGAGGGGACACAGGAGGGGACAGACTCCGTTTTTCCCATTTTGCCCCTTTTTCAGGGTGGAAAAAGGGCTCAGGGGGCACCAGGAAAGCTGTGGGGTTGACTTTTTTTTTCCTTTTTATGCCGTTTCTTAACCTGAAAGCAACCTGTGGAGAAGGCAGAAGGGGGGGAACACAACTGAGGGCCAAACACACGGGGAAAGCAAAGCACTGCAGGCAGAACTGACAGCACCGCAGTGAAAAGGGTAAAAAAAAAGCTGAAAAAATGGCATTTTGGGGCATTTCCTCCTGTTTGCAGGAAGGCTGAAGGGGTTGCTTTGGTTTGTAGCAGTAAAAAAATCACTGAAACACCACCAAAAATCACTGAAACAGCACCAAAAATGGCCCGAATGCCACCAGAAGTCGCCAGAATGGCGCCGAAGCTTCGTGGGAAAGCAGAAAAATGGCACCAAAAGGCACCAAAGAAGCACCAAAATTGTACAAATGCCAGCAAAAAGTACCAGAACACCACAAAAAAATGCCAGATGCCCAAAAAAAAATCGTGATAATGCCACCAAAATGCACCAAAACACCACCAGAAAGTGCCAAACCACCAAAAAGTGCCCAAATGGCACCAAAAAGCACCAAACCAGCACCAAGAAGTGCCCAAATGCCACCAAGAAGCACCAAATAGTGCCCGAATGCCCCCCAGAATCACCAAAGCAGCACCAAAAAGTGCCCAAATGGCACCAAGAAGCACCAAAGCAGCACCAAAAAGTGCCCAACTGACACTGAAAAGCACCAAAATGCCACCAAAAAGCATCAAAAAGTTCCCAAATGCCCCCCAAAATCACCAAACTAGCAACAAGAAGTGCCCAAATGGCACCAAGAAGCACCAAACCAGCACCAAAATGTGCCCAGATGGCACCAAAAAGCACCAAAAAGTGCCCAAATGCCAGCAAAGATCACGAAAACAGCATCAAAAAATGCCCAAATGGCACCAAAAAGCACCAAACCAGCTCCAAAAAATGGCCACATGCCCCCCAGAATCACCAAACCAGCATCAAAAAGTGCCCAAAATTGTACCAAAAAGCACCAAAAAGTGCTCGAATGCCCCCCAGAATCACCAAAGCAGCACCAGAAAGTGCCCAAATCGTACCAAAAAGCACCAAAAAGTGCTCAAATGCCCCCCAGAACCACTAAACCAGCACCAAAAAGTGCCCAAATGCCACCAAGAAGCACCAAACCAGCACCAAAAAGTGGCCACAAGCCCCCCAGAATCACCAAACCAGCACCAAAAAGTGCTCGAATGCCCCCCAAAAGCACCAAACCAGAACCAAAAAGTGACCACAAGCCCCCCAAGATCATCAAATCAGCACCAAGAAGTGCCCAAATCGTACCAAAAAGCACCAAAAAGTGGCCACATGACACCAAGAAGCACCAAACCAGCACCAAAAAGTGCCCAAATGGCACCAAAAAGCACCGAACCAGCACCAGAAAGTGCCCAAATGGCACCAAAAAGCACCAAACCAGCACCAAAAAGTGCCCAAATGGTACCAAAAGCACCAAAAAGTGCTCAAACGCCCCCCAGAACCACCAAACCAGCATCAAAAGCAGCCCTAGGGCCGCCTCCCAGCGCTGTTCTGGGGCGAAATCACAGCGTTTTGGGTTCTCAGGCAAGGCAGTGACACAGGAGCTCCCTTAGCGCCCGGAGCATCGTTAGCAGCTGCGAGTAATTAAGCAATTAACAGATGAGAGAGAGCCGCGCTCACGCAATCCCTGTAGAAATGCCTCACTGGGGGCTTTTTGCCCCAAAACGTGGGGCCACAAAGCCCCATTTTGGCCTTTTTTGCCCCCAAAACGGTGTGGGATGAGGGGCTGCACAACGGGCGGCGTCCCCAGTGACACCAATGTCACCCACAAAGGACACATTTCCACCTTTTTTTGACCCAAAAAGTCAGCGGGTGTCACAGCAGAGGGCAGCAGGGGGTGGGAGAAGGGCAGAACGGGGAGAAAAGGGAGGAAAATGGGCAAAATTGGGGAGGAAAAAAGGTGGAAAAGGGGGGGAATGGGGCGGAAATGGGGCAGAAAAGGGGGAAAATGGGGCAGAAAAGGAGGGAGAACGGGGCAGAAAAGGGGACACCAGGGTGGAGAAAGAGTGGAAAAGGGGGAAAATGGGGTGGAAATAGGGCAGAAAAGGGGAAAATGGGGTGGAAATAAGGCAGAAAAGGGGAAAATGGGGCAGAAAAGGTGGAAATAGGGCAGAAAAGGGGGAAATGGGGCAGAAAAGGGGGAAAATGAGGCAGAAAAGGGGGACACCAGGGTGGAGAAAGGGTAGAAAAGGGGGAAAATGGGGTGGAAATAGGGCAGAAAAGGAGGAAAATGGGGCAGAAAAGGGGGAAATGGGGCAGAAAAGGGGGACACCAGGGCGGAGAAAGGGTGGAAAAGGGGAAAAATGGGGTGGAAATAGGGCAGAAAAGGGGAAAACGGGGTGGAAATAAGGCAGAAAAGGGGAAAATGGGGCAGAAAAGGTGGAAATAGGGCAGAAAAGGGGGAAATGGGGCAGAAAAGGGGGAAAATGAGGCAGAAAAGGGGGACACCAGGGTGGAGAAAGGGTAGAAAAGGGGGAAAATGGGGTGGAAATAGGGCAGAAAAGGAGGAAAATGGGGCAGAAAAGGGGGAAATGGGGCAGAAAAGGGGGACACCAGGGCGGAGAAAGGGTGGAAAAGGGGAAAAATGGGGTGGAAATAGGGCAGAAAAGGGGAAAACGGGGTGGAAATAGGGCAGAAAAGGGAAAAATGGGGCAGAAAAAGGGACATCAGGGTGGGAAAAGGGTGGAAAATAACACATTAGGGTGGAAAAAGGGAAAAAACAGATGAAGAGGAGTGAAAAAGGGCCAAAATGGGTCGGAAAAGGGCAAATAGGGTGGATAAAGGGTGGAGAAGGGGGAAAATGGGGCAGAAAAGGGGAAAAATGGGGCAGAAAAGGGGACACCAGCATGGAAAAAGGGGAAAAATTGGATGAAAAGAAGTGGAAAAGGGCAAAATGGGGTGGAAAAAGGGCACAGCGGGGTGGAAATGGGGCAAAACAGGTCGGAAAAGGGGACACTGGGGTAGAAAAAGGATAAAATGAGGCAGAGAAGAACACAACAGAATGGAAAAGGGGCAGAAAAAGGGCAAAATGGGTCAAAAAAGGGCAAAGTGGGGTGGGAAAGGGGCAGAAAAAAGGAGAAAATGAGGTGGAAAAGGACAAAATGGGATGGAAAAAAGCCCAATGGGGTGGAATAAGGGCAAAATGGGGCAGAAAATACAAGCAAAAGGGCACTATGGGGCAGAAAAAGACACAACAGAGGGAAAAAAGGGCAGAAAAAGGGCAACATGGGGTGGAAAAAAGGCAGAAAAGGGCAACATGGGGTGGAAAAAAGGCAGAAAAGGGCAACATGGGGTGGAAAAGGGCCAAAATGGAATGGAAAAGGGCACTAAAGGGCAGGAAAAGGGCACTAAGGGGCAGGAAAAGGGCACAATGGAGCAAGAAAAAGTGGGAAAAAACAGCAAAATGGGGTGAAAAAGGATAAAAAGGGGCAAAATGGGGCAGAAAAGGGGAAAACGAGGTGGAAAAAGGGCAGAAAAAGGGCACAGCGGGGTGGCAATGGGGCAGAAAAGGGGGAGGAAAAAGGGCCAAAGGGGGTGGAAAAGGGGCAAATGACGCAGAAAAGGGGCAAAAATGGGGTGGAAAAAGGGGCAAAATTGCACTTTGTGCCATTATTTCCCTGCTCAGACAAGGGGATGTCGCAGAGCACCTCGAATGGGTGGGGGTGGGGAGGGCAGGGGGGGGCATATTTCCCTTTCCCTCCCCATTTTCCACTGCCCCCCCCCCCCCCCCCCCCGTTCCATTCCTCCCCCGTTTCCACTTCCCCGCCATTTTGGGGCTGTTTGGGTTGTGGGTTTTTTTTTTTAATGGTTATTTTTTTTTGCACGGTGGATTTTCCCCATACCTGAAGGAATCTCCCCACCCACGGAGGGGGGAGAAAACGGGGGGGGGGGGGAGGGAAATAGTGGGGGGGGAAATAGGGGAAATCGGCCAAAAGCGAAAGCAGAGGGGAACACGGGCGGAGGGGGGGGGGGGGGGGGGGGGGGGGTAAAAATCTAACGCACAAAAAAGAGGAAAAAAAAAAAAACCAAAAAAAGGGGGGGGGGGGGGGGCAAGGAAAAGGGTGAAAATGGAGGAAAAGGGCTGAGACAAAGAGGTGAACGGAGCTCCGAAATGGGGGAAAAAACAGCAAAATGCGGCAACGACGCCGCGAGATTTGGGGGGGTGGGGGGGAAGGAAGGGGGGGGGGGGGTGGAAACGAGCCGTCGTCAAAGTGAAAAAGGGGCCGTTTTGGGGCGTTTTAGGGATATTTTGGGGCTGTTTTTTTGCTGGGGTTCAGCCTCCGGCGCAGCGCTCAGGAATGCCACGTTGGCTTTTTGCCCAAATCTGCCTCTTTTTTTTCTTTTTTTTTTGGATAAATTGAACAGCACGCGTCTCTTTGTTCCGTCTTGCCCCCCTCCCCCCCAACCCCCATCCCCTCCCCCCACCCCCCTTCCTGCTGCTCTCAATGAAAACGCCTCGAAAACGTCAAAAATCGGTGAAAAAAGGAGGGGGGGGGGGGGGAATTAAAAAAAATAATTTAAAAAAAAAAAAAAGAAAGCAAAACCAAAACGGCCCGGAGGGGGGAGGGTGGGAAAGTTGTGAAAAGTGCAGATTTCACCTCAAATTGGGGACGGTCCGAGCAGATGGACAGACGGACGGACAGACGGGACAGCGAGGGGGGGGAGGGGGACAGCGGTTTTTGGGGAGAAAAAGGTTAAAATGGGGACATTTGGGGCTGGGAAAGAAAAGTTGAAGGAATGAATGCTGGAGAGAGGGGGGAAAAAAAAGGGGGAAAAATGGGGATTTGGGGGCAGGGAGGCATTGTGGGGGAAACATGGGCATGGAGTGCAAATGGACCCATTTTGGGGGGAAAAAGGCCCTAAAAAACAAAGTGACCCATTTCTGAGTGGTTTTGGGGGTAAAAAAGGCCCTAAAACCCAAACTGACCCATTTCTGACTGTTTTGGGGGTAAAAAAGGCCCAAAAACCCACATTTATCCATTCCTGAGTGTCTTTGAGGAAGAGGCCCTAAAACCCAAACTGACCCATTTCTGAGTGGTTTTAGGGGAAAAAAAAGGCTCTAAAACCCAAACTGACCCATTTCTGACTGTTTTGGGGGTAATAAAAGGCCCTAAAAAAC
This sequence comes from Lophura swinhoii, assembly GCA_030408155.1. Taxonomy (NCBI): domain Eukaryota; kingdom Metazoa; phylum Chordata; class Aves; order Galliformes; family Phasianidae; genus Lophura; species Lophura swinhoii. The sequence continues at coordinate 1,709,648 of JASCYN010000036.1, forward strand.
AAACTGACCCATTTCTGAGTGTTTTAGGGGAAAAAAAGGCCCTAAAACCCACATTTATCCATTCCTGAGTGTCTCTGAGGAAGAGGCCCTAAAATCCACACTGACCCATTTCTGACTGTTTTGGGGGTTAAAAAAGACCCAGAAACCCAAACTGACCCATTTCTGACTGTTTTGGGGGGTAATAAAAGGCCCTAAAACCCAAACTGACCCATTTCTGACTGTTTTGGGGGTTAAAAAGTCCCTAAAACCCAAACTGACCCATTTCTGACTGTTTTGGGGGTAAAAAAACGCTTAAAACCCAAACTGACCCATTTCTCAGTGTTTTGGGGGTAAAAATGGCCCTAAACCCAAACTGACCCATTTCTGACTGTTTCGGGGGTTAAAAAGGCCCTAAAACCCAAACTGACCCATTTCTGACTGTTTTGGGGGAAAAAAAGGCCCAGAAACCCAAACTGACCCATTTCTGAGTGGTTTTGGGGAAAAAAAGACCCTAAAATCCAAACTGACCCATTTCTGACTGTTCTTGGGGGTAAAAAAGGTCCTAAAACCCAAACTGACCCTTTTCTGAGTGGTTTTAGGGGAAAAAAAGGCCCTAAAATCCAAACTGACCCATTTCTGAGTGTTTTGGTGGTTAAAAAAGACCCAGAAACCCAAACTGACCCATTTCTGACTGTTTGGGGGAGTAAAAAAAGGCCCTAAAACCCAAACTGACCCATTTCTGAGTGGTTTTGGGGGTAAAAAAAGGCCCTAAAATCCAAACTGACCCATTTCTGTGTGGTTTTAGGGGTAAAAAAAGGCTCTAAAATCCAAACTGACCCATTTCTGAGTGTTTTGGGGGAAAAAAAGGCTCTAAAACCCACATTTATCCATTCCTGAATGTCTCTGAGGAAGAGGCCCTAAAATCCACACTGACCCATTTTTGAGCTTTTTGGGTGAAAAAAAAAAATCCATAAAGTGTGGATTTGCCCATTTCTGAGTGTTCCTGTGGAAAAAAAAAAGAGGCCCTAAAACCCGAATTAATCCATTTCTGAGCGCTTTTTGGGGTGAAAAAAAAAAGGTCCTAAAGGGCAAATTTGCCCATTTCTGAGGATTTGTGGGGGAAAGAAAGGCCCTAAAATCCAAACCGACCCATTTCTGAGTAGTTTTTGGTTAAAAAAAAAGGCCTTAAAACCCAAACTGACCCATTTCTGAGTGGTTTTTTGGTTTTTTTTTTTTGTAAAAATGAGGCCCTAAACCCCAAATTTACCCATTTCTGAGTGTTTTTGGGGAAAAAGGTCCTTAAGTTCACATTGACCCATTTCTCAGATTTTTGGGGGGAAAAAACGAGGCCCTGCAGCCCAAATTTATCCATTTCTGTGAATTTTTTGAGGAAAAAAAGACCCTGAAACCCAAATTTATCCATTTCTGTGCGTTTTTTTGAGGAAAAAAAAGGCCCTAAAGCCCAAATTTACCCATTTCTGAGGGTTCCTGGGGAAAAAAAATAGAGGCCCTAAAACCCAAATTCATCAATTGATTTCTGAGTGTTTTGGGGAAAATAAAGGCCTTAAAATCCAAATTTACCCATTTCTATGTGTTCCTGTGGAAAAATTAACTCCCAAAACCCAAAATTACCCATTTCTGTGTTCCTGTGGAAAAAAAAAAAAAGGCTTAGAACCCAAACTAATCCATTTCTGAGACATTTGGGGAAAAAAAGGTCCAAAAACCCCAAACTGACCCATTTCTGAGATTTTTTTTTTAAAAAAAAAGAGGAAAAAAAAGAGGCCCTGAAGCCCAAATTTGCCCATTTCTGACTGTTTTGGGGAAAATAAAGGCCTTAAAATCCAAATTCACCCATTTCTGTGTGTTCCTGTGGAAAAATTAACTCCCAAAACCCAAAATTACCCA
>JASCYN010000036.1:1711631-1762755 GCA_030408155.1 Lophura swinhoii
CTGCAAGAATGGGATCAGGGTTGGGCCGACCCCCCCCCATAGAGACCCCCCCCAAGACCCGGCCCAGCCCCCCCATCACCTTCCCCCATGGGCGCCGCCATGACACCGCCGCACCTCCTCTGCTCAGATCTCGCGAGAGCCGCTCCAGCCGTTCTATTCGCCCATCCGCATGCTCGCGAGAGTTCGCCGGGTCCCTCAACCCTCGCGGGATTTCCTCCCTTCCCGCTCAGCGAACCTCTCGCGATATCGCGCCGGCGCTTCGCTCTCGCAGGATTTCCTCTCTTCCCGCTCCTCGGGAACTCTCGCGAGACGTCACCTCACCGCCCGCCGCCATTTTGAGCCGCGCCGCGTCGGGGCGGCAGCGCCGCTCGGCCGCTTCAAAACACCTCAAAAGCCGGCGTTAAAACGTCCCCGAAACGACTCCGAAATGACTCCGAACGGATCCGGACGCCGAGTTGGGGGAAACCCGGGTCCCGATAGTGGGCTTGGCCAATGGGGTTGGGGAGGCGACGCAAAGGGGGCGTGGTCAAAAGGGATGAAGCCGAAAGGGGGTGTAGACAAAGGGGAGGCGTAGCCAATAGGGTTGCGTGACCAAAAGGGGGGCGTGGCCAGAACAAACGTGGACAAAATGGGGCGTGGAGCTAAAGGGGGAGTGGCCAAAAGGGGGCTGGGCCAATGGGGGTTGGGGGTGGTGAGGCAAAGGGGGTGTAGCCAATAGGGATGCGAGACCAAAAGGGGGGTGTGGCCAGAACGAAAGTGGCCAATAGGGTGGGGGGAAGTGGCCGAGGGGGGCGTGCCTAATATGGACGAGATACTGAAAGGGGTGTGGCCAATAGGGACACGAGGCCACGAAGGGTGTCGTGGCCACAGAGGGGTGGGGCCAATAGGGACGTGTGGCCACAAAGAGGGCATGACCACAACGGGGCGTGGCCACAACGGGGGCGTGGCCAATCGGGACACGAGGCCGCAAAGGAGGCGAGGCCACAAAGGTGGTGTAGCCACACAGGGGGCGTGGCCAAGAGGGACGGGGCCCGAGAGGGGGCGTGGCCAATAGGGACGTGAGGCCACGCAGGGGGCGTGGCCACACAGGGGGCGTGGCCAAGAGGGACGAGGGCCAATAGGGGGCGTGGCCAATAGGGACACGGGGCCACAAAGGGGGCGTGGCCACAAAGGGGGCGTGGCCAATAGGAACGCGAAGCAAGGAGGATCCGCGTGTTTGTTTCTTTCATTGCCCCCCCCCCCAAAGTGTTTGTGTGTCCCCCATCCCCCCCCCCCAAAGGTGCCCCCCTTAATTTCCATTGGTGGGGGGTCCCCATTTATTTACATAGGCGGGGGGGGGCTGTTCCCCCATTTAATTCCCATTTTGGGGGGGGTCCCCCTTTATTAACATGGGGGGGGTTCGATTTTATTTCCATACTGGGAGCTCCCCATTTATTTACATAGGTGGGGGGGCTCCCTTTTATTACCGCGGGGGGGTCCCCTTTAATTCCCATGGGGGGGGGGGGTCTCCCCTTTTATTTCCATATGGGGGGTCCCCCTTTATTAATAAGGGAGGAGGGGTCCGATTTTATTTCCAAATTGGGGGGGGGTCCCCATTTATCTGCATAGGCGGGGGAGGTCCCCCCCCTTTAATTCCCATGCGGGGGGGGGGGCCTCCTTTATTAAATGGGAGGGGGTCCAATTTTATTTCCATATCGGGGGGGGGTCCCATTTAATTACATAGTTGGGGGGGGGGGGCGTTCCCCCATTTAATTCCCATTTTGGGGGGGAGTCCCTCTTTATTAACATGGGGGGGTCCCCTCATTTAATTCCCATGTGTGTGTGTGGGGGGGGTCCCCCTTTATTAACACGGGGGGGGTCCGATTTTATTATTTCCATATTGGGGGGGGGGGGGGGTCCCCATTTATTTATTTATTTACATAGGTGGGGGGGGGGGGGGCGTTCCCCCATTTAATTCCCATTTTGGGGGGGGGGGGGGGGTGGGGGGGGGGTCCATCAACCATCTTCCCCCCCCCTCAGCGGCTGCAGTTCGGTGCCTCCCTTTCCCTCCCCCCCCCCCTCCCAGCAATGGATGCGGGGGGGTCCCGAGGGGGGGGTGATGATGATGATGATGGGGGGGGGGGCAGACCTTCGTCGTCCCCCCCCTCGAAGGGTCTCCCTCTGGTTTCGGGTAACAGAAGGAAAGCGAAGAGCCACGAAGCTGCCAACATGGCGGCGAAAAGGACGAAAACCAGCGGGCCCAGGGCGTGCTGCGGGGGGGGGGGGGTAATTAATTAATTAGTTAATTAGCTAATGAAGTCATTAGGTGAGGGGAGGAGGTCCTGAGTCTCTCTGGGGGGGGGTTGGTTGTTAAAATCCCATAGGAGACCCCCACCCCCTCCCCAAGGAAGGACACAGGTCCCAGGGCGTGCTGTGGGGGGGGGGGTAATTAATTAATTAGTTAATTAGCTAATGAAGTCATTAGGGGGAGGGGAAGGGGGTCTTGAGTCTGTTTGGGGGGGGGTTGGTTGTTAAAATCCCATAGGAGACCCCCACCCCCTCCCAACCTTAAGAAGAACAGGGGGCCCAGCGCGCTCTGTGGAGGGGTTAATTAGTTAATTAGGTAATTAAGGTAATGGGGGGGCTTAAATTGGGGGAGAGGGGGCTCAGAGCCCCACCAAAACCCTCATCATTCCCCATAATCCCATAGAAATCCCCCATAATCCCACCATAATCCCACCATAATCGTCCATAATCCCTTAATCCTGATAATTTCTGATAAAGCCCCGTAATCCCACCATAATCCCCCATAATCCCCCATAACCACATTTCTCCCATAATCCTCCCATAACCCCCCCTAATCCCACCCTAATCCCCCCTAATTCCACTCTAATCCCACCCTAATCCCCCCTAATCCCCCCTAATTCCACTCTAATCCCACCCTAATCCCCCTAATCCCACCTAATCCCAGCCTAATCCCCCTTAATTCCACCCTAATCCCACCCTAATCCCCCTAATCCCCCCTAATCCCACCCCAATCCCCCGTAATCCCATATAATCCCATATAATCCCCCCTAATCCCATACCTGCAGCCCAGGAAAGCCCATCCCCACCACGAAGCTCCTGGCGCAGATCCCCCATAACCACATTTCCCCCCTAATCCTCCCATAACCCCCCCTAATCCCACCATAATCCCCCTAATCCCATCTAATCCCACCATAATCCCCCATAATCCCATCTGATCCCATATAATCCCATATAATCCCATACCTGCAGCCCAGGGAAGGCCATCCCCACTGTGAAATTCCTGACGCAGATCCCCCATAACCACATTTCCCCCATAATCCTCCCATAACCTCCCTAATCCCCCCTAATCCCATCCAATCCCAACATAATCCCATCTAATCCCATCTAATCCCATCTACTCTCCCCTAATCCCATACCTGCAGGCCAGGGAAGGCCATTCCCACCACGAAGTTCCTGGCACAAATCCCCCATAACCACATTTCCCCCCTAATCCCCCCTAATCCTCCCTAATCCCACCCTAATCCCCCCTAATCCCATCTAATCCCACCATAATCCCCCATAATCCCATCTGATCCCATATAATCCCATATAATCCCATACCTGCAGCCCAGGGAAGGCCATCCCCACTGTGAAATTCCTGACGCAGATCCCCCATAACCACATTTCCCCCCTGATCCTCCCATAACCCCCCTAATCCCACCCTAATCCCCCATAATCCCATCTAATCCCACTCTAATCCCCCTAATCCCATATAATCCCATTTAATCCCACCATAATCCCATACCTGCAGGCCAGGGAAGGCCATCCCCACCACGAAGCTCCTGGCGCAGATCCCCCATAACCACATTTCCCCCCTAATCCTCCCATAACCGCCCCTAATCCCACCCCAATCCCCCATAATCCCATATAATCCCCCCTAATCCCCCCTAATCCCATACCTGCAGGCCAGGGAAGGCCATTCCCACCACAAAGCTCCTGGCGCAGATCCCCCATAACCACATTTCCCCCATAATCCCAACATAATCCTCCCTAATCCCCCCTAATCCCATCTAATCCCACCCAATCACCCCCTAATCCCCTCTAATCCCCCCTAATCCCCCCTAATCCCATACCTGCAGGCCAGGGAAGGCCATCCCCACCATGAAATTCCCTGCCCAGTTGGCAGCTCCAGCCAAGGCCACGGCTGCGGGTCGGGGTCCCTGCGGGAAGAGCTCGGCCGCCAGGAACCACGGGATTGGGCCGGGGCCCAACTCAAAGAAGGTGACAAAGAGGAAAACTCCCAGCAGGCTGACAGCGCCCGCGCCCGGGGAGTCCTGGAAGTACGGGATTAGGTGGGATTATGGAGGTTTTAGGTGGGATTATGGCAGTTTTAGGTGGGATTATGGTGGTTTTATGTGGGATTATGGCAGATTTAGGTGGGATTATGGCAGTCTTAGGTGGGATTATGGCAGTCTTAGGTGGGATTATGGCGATATTAGGTGGGATTATGGCAGTTATAGGTGGGATTATGGCTACATTAGGTGGGATTATGGGGGATTAGGGGCTCTATGGGTCGCTATGGGGCAGCTATGGGGCATCTATGGGTCGCTATGGGTCTCTATGGGGCACTATGGGTCTCTATGGGTCGCTATGGGGTTCTATGGGTCGCTATGGGGCAGCTATGGGTCACTATGGGGCAGCTATGGGGCATCTATGGGGCATCTACGGGGTTCTATGAGTCGCTATGGGGCACTATGGGTCACTATGGGGTTCTATGGGTCACTATGGGTGGCTATGGGGTTCTATGGGTCGCTGTGGGGCGCTATGGGGCATCTATGGGGCTCTATGGGTCTCTATGGGTCGCTATGGGTCTGTATGGGGCGCTATGGGGCATCTATGGGGTTCTATGAGTCGCTATGGGGCGCTATGGGGCGCTATGGGGTTCTATGGGTCGCTATGGGGCGCTATGGGTCTCTATGGGTCGCTATGGGGCGCTGTGGGTCACTATGGGGCTCTATGGGACTCCATGGGTCGCTATGGGTCACTATGGGTCGCTATGGGGCGCTATGGGTCTCTATGGGTCGCTATGGGGCGCTGTGGGTCACTATGGGGCTCTATGGGACTCCATGGGTCGCTATGGGTCACTATGGGTCGCTATGGGGCAGCTATGGGTCTCTATGGGTCGCTATGGGGCGCTGTGGGTCACTATGGGGCTCTATGGGACTCCATGGGTCGCTATGGGTCACTATGGGTCGCTATGGGGCGCTATGGGTCTCTATGGGTCGCTATGGGGCGCTGTGGGTCACTATGGGGCTCTATGGGACTCCATGGGTCGCTATGGGTCACTATGGGTCGCTATGGGGCGCTATGGGTCTCTATGGGTCGCTATGGGGCGCTGTGGGTCACTATGGGGCTCTATGGGACTCCATGGGTCGCTATGGGTCACTATGGGTCACTATGGGGCAGCTATGGAGCATCTATGGGGCATCTACGGGGTTCTATGAGTCGCTATGGGGCACTATGGGTCACTATGGGGTTCTATGGGTCGCTATGGGGCATCTATGGGTCGCTATGGGTCTCGGGCACTATGGGTCTCTATGGGTCGCTATGGGATTCCATGGGTTGCTATGGGGCGCTATGGGGCGCTATGGGGCACTATGGGTCACTATGGGGTTCTATGGGTCGCTATGGGGCAGCTATGGGTCGCTATGGGTCTCTATGGGGCACTATGGGTCTCTATGGGTCACTATGGGGTTCCATGGGTTGCTATGGGGCGCTACGGGTCGCTATGGGGTTCTATGAGTCCCTATGGGGCACTATGGGTCGCTATGGGGCAGCTATGGGGCTCTATGGGTCTCTATGGGTCGCTATGGGTCTGTATGGGGCGCTATGGGGCATCTATGGGGTTCTATGAGTCGCTATGGGGCGCTATGGGGCGCTATGGGGTTCTATGGGTCGCTATGGGGCTCTATGGGGTTCTATGGGTCGCTATGGGGCTCTAGGGACGCTACGGATCGTTATGGGGCAGCTTTGGGTCGCTGTGGGGCACTATGGGGTTTTATGGGTGGCTATGGGGCAGCTATGGGGCAGCTATGGGTCGCTATGAGGCACTATGGGTCGCTATGGGGCAGCTATGGGGCGCTATGGGGCAGCTATGGGGTGCTATGAGGCATCTACGGGGTTCTATGAGTCCCTATGGGGCACTATGGGTCGCTATGGGGTTCTATGGGTCACTATGGGGCATCTATGGGTCGCTATGGGTCTCTATGGGGCACTATGGGTCTGTATGGGTCGCTATGGGGTTCCATGGGTTGCTATGGGGCGCTATGGGGCACTATGGGTCACTATGGGGCAGCTATGGGGCATCTATGGGGCATCTACGGGGTTCTATGAGTCGCTATGGGGCACTATGGGTCACTATGGGGTTCTATGGGTCGCTATGGGGCAGCTATGGGTCGCTATGGGTCTCTATGGGGCACTATGGGTCTCTATGGGTCGCTATGGGGTTCCATGAATTGCTATGGGGCGCTATGGGGCGCTATGGGGTTCTATGGGTCGCTATGGGGCGCTATGGGTCTCTATGGGTCGCTATGGGGCGCTGTGGGTCACTATGGGGCTCTATGGGACTCCATGGGTCGCTATGGGGCGCTACGGGTCGCTATGGGGCGCTATGGGTCACTATGGGGCAGCTATGGGGCATCTATGGGGCATCTACGGGGTTCTATGAGTCGCTATGGGGCACTATGAGTCCCTATGGGGTTCTATGGGTCGCTATGGGGCATCTATGGGTCGCTATGGGTCTCGGGCACTATGGGTCTCTATGGGTCGCTATGGGGTTCCATGGGTTGCTATGGGGCGCTATGGGGCGCTATGGGGCACTATGGGTCTCTATGGGGTTCTATGGGTCGCTATGGGGCAGCTATGGGTCGCTATGGGTCTCTATGGGGCACTATGGGTCTCTATGGGTCACTATGGGGTTCCATGGGTTGCTATGGGGCGCTACGGGTCGCTATGGGGTTCTATGAGTCCCTATGGGGCACTATGGGTCGCTATGGGGCAGCTATGGGGCTCTATGGGTCTCTATGGGTCGCTATGGGTCTGTATGGGGCGCTATGGGGCATCTACGGGGTTCTATGAGTCGCTATGGGGCGCTATGGGGCTCTATGGGGTTCTATGGGTCGCTATGGGGCTCTATGGACGCTACGGATCGTTATGGGGCAGCTTTGGGTCGCTATGGGGCTCTATGGACGCTATGGATCGTTATGGGGCAGCTTTGGGTCGCTGTGGGGCACTATGGGGTTTTATGGGTGGCTATGGGGCAGCTATGGGGCAGCTATGGGGCAGCTATGGGTCGCTATGGGGCTCTATGGGGCAGCTATGGGTCGCTATGGGGCAGCTATTGGTCGCTATGGGGCTCTATGGGCGCTGTGAGGCACTATGGGGCTCTATGGGGCAGCTATGGGTCGCTGTGGGGCAGCTATGGGGGAGCTATGGGGCATCTATGGGGTTCTATGGGTCGCTATGGGGCTCTATGGGCGCTGTGGGGCACTATGAGGCTCTATGGGTCTCTATGGTCGCTATGGGTCTCTATGGGGCGCTATGGGGCATCTACGGGGTTCTATGAGTCACTATGGGGCGCTATGGGGCAGCCATGGGTCGCTATGGGGCAGCTATGGGGCACTATGGGGCATCTATGGGGCATCTGCAGGGTTCTATGGGTCGCTATGGGGCTCTATGGGTCGCTATGGGGCAGCTATGGGGCGCCGTGGGTCACTATGGGACTCTATGGGTTGCTATGGGGCTCTATGGGGCATCTATGGGGCTCTATGGGTCGCTATGGGGCAGCTATTGGTCGCTATGGGGTTCTTTGTAGCTTTATAGGTCGCTATGGGGCTCTATGGGTCGCTATGGGTCGCTATGGGGTTCTTTGGGGCTCTATAGGTCGCTATGGGGCTCTGTGGGTCGCTATGGGGCAGCTATGGGGCAGCTATGGGGCGCCGTGGGTCTGACCTGCAGGCGCAGGCTGACGCTGAGGCTGACGGCGCAGCCCAACATCCCCGCGATCCCCACCAGCTGCAGCGTGCGGCGACCCGAGCGCTCCACCAGGAACAGCTGCGGGGGGGGGGATGGGGTCAGGGGGGGCCATGGGGAGGGGGGGGTCGGTGGGGGGGGCAATGGGGGGGGCAATGGGGGGGTCAGTGGGGGGGGCAATGGGGGCTCGGGGGGGGCAATGGGGGTCAGGAGGGGTATGGGGGGGATCAGTGGGGGGCTATGAGGGGGCAATGGGGGGTCGGGGGGGTCGGTGGGGGGGGCAATGGGGGGGCAATGGGGGGACAATGGGGGGGACAATGGGGGTCAGGAGGGGTATGGGGGGGATCAGTGGGGGGCTATGAGGGGGCAATGGGGGGTCGGGGGGGTCGGTGGGGGGGGCAATGGGGGGGCAATGGGGGGACAATGGGGGGGACAATGGGGGTCAGGAGGGGTATGGGGGGATCAGTGGGGGGCTATGAGGGGGCAATGGGGGGTCGGGGGGGTCGGTGGGGGGGGCAATGGGGGGGCAATGGGGGGACAATGGGGGGGGCAATGGGGGGGTCAGTGGGGGGCTATGGGAGGAAGGGGGGGCTATGGGGGGCTATGGGGGGAGGGGGGGCAATGGGGGGGAGGAATGTGGGGTATGGGGGGGGCAATGGGGGGTCAGTGGGGGGCAATGGGAGGAACGGGGGGGGCTATGGGGGGCTATGGGGGGGAGGAATGTGGGGATATGGGAGGAAGGGGGGGGCAATGGGGGTCAGGGGGGGTATGGGGGGGGCAAGGGGGGGGCAATGGGGGCGAATGGGGGGGCTATGGGGGGGGTAATGGGGGGGGCAATAGGGGGGGGATGGGGGGCTATGGGGGGGGCTATGGGGGGGTAATGGGGGGGATCGGTGGGGGGCTATGAGGGGGGGGCTATGGGGGGGGCAATGGGGGGGTAATGGGGGGACAGTGGGGGGCTATGAGGGGGCAATGGGGGGTCGGGGGGGTCGGTGTGGGGGGCAATGGGGGGGGCAATGGGGGGGTCAGTGGGGGGGGCAATGGGGGGACAATGGGGGGGGTAATGGGGGGGGTCAGTGGGGGGCTACGGGGGGAACGGGGGGGGCTATGGGGGGCTATGGGGGGGAGGAATGTGGGGATATGGGAGGAAGGGGGGGGCATTGGAGGTCGGGGGGGGCTATGGGGGGGGCAAGGGGGGGGGCAATGGGGCCGAATGAGGGGGGCTATGGGGGGGGAATGGGGGGCTATGGGGGGGGCTATGGGGGGGGTAATGGGGGGGATCGGTGGGGGGCTATGAGGGGGGGGCTATGGGGGGGGCAATGGGGGGGTAATGGGGGGACAGTGGGGGGCTATGAGGGGGCAATGGGGGGTCGGGGGGGTCGGTGTGGGGGGCAATGGGGGGGCAATGGGGGGACAATGGGGGGGGCAATGGGGGGGTCAGTGGGGGGGGCAATGGGGGGACAATGGGGGGGGTAATGGGGGGGGTCAGTGGGGGGCTACGGGGGGAACGGGGGGGGCTATGGGGGGCTATGGGGGGGAGGAATGTGGGGATATGGGAGGAAGGGGGGGGCATTGGAGGTCGGGGGGGGCTATGGGGGGGGCAAGGGGGGGGGCAATGGGGCCGAATGAGGGGGGCTATGGGGGGGGAATGGGGGGCTATGGGGGGGGCTATGGGGGGGGTAATGGGGGGGTCGGTGGGGGGCTATGAGGGGGGGGCTATGGGGGGGGCAATAGGGGGGGGTAATGGGGGGTCAGTGGGGGGCTATGAGGGGGCAATGGGGGGGCAGTAGGGGGCTATGGGGGGGGCAATGGGGGTCAGGGGGGGTATGAGGGGGTCAGGGGGGGCTATGGGGGGGGTAATGGGGGGGGTCGGTGGGGGGGTCAGTGGGGGGCTATGGGGAGGGCTATGGGGGGATGGGGGGGGGATGGGGGGGTCAGTGGGGGGCTATGCGGGGGGCTATGGGGGGGGCAATGGGGGTCAGGGGAGGTATGGGGGGGATCAGTGGGGGGCTATGGGGGGGAATGGGGGGGAAGTGGGGGGCTATGGGAGGAAGGGGGGGCAATGGGGGGGTCAGGAGGGGGCTATGGGGGGAGGGGGCCAATGGGGGGGGCAATGGGGGCGGTCAGTGGGGGGCTATGGGGGGAGGGGGGGAAATGGGGGTCAGTGGTGGGCTATGGGGGGGGCAATAGAGGGGTTAGTGGGGGACTATGGGAGGAAGGGGGGGCTATGGGGGCTATGGGGGGGTCAGTGGGGGGCTATGGGAGGAAGGGGTGGCTATGGGGGGGGCAATGGGGGGGGTCAGTTGGGGGCTATGGGGGGAAATGTGGGGCTATGGGGGCCATGGGGGCTATGGGGGGGGGAATGGGGGGGATCAGTGGAGGGCTATGGGGGGAGGGGGGGAAATGGCATAATCGGGATGGAGGGAGTGGCCTCAGGGGGCGTGGTCAGAAGGCAGGGGGCGTGGTCACGAAACGGGGGGCGTGTCCGTGGGGGTGGGGTGGGTGGGGGTCGGGGGTCTCACCGAGAGCAGCGTGGCGGCCACGTTGACCACCCCGACCCCAATGGTGGCCACGGCGGGCTGCCCCACCCCGGCGCTCTCAAAGATGGCCGTGGAGTAATAGAAGATCTGTGGGGAAAGGCCACGCCCACGTCGAGCCCTCCCAAAGCCACGCCCACAAACACGAAGCCACGCCCACAAGCCCCAAGCCACGCCCACAAGACCCAGGCCACGCCCACATCCAATAGGACAGCTCCAAGATCCCAAGCCACGCCCACATCGCATAAGGCCACGCCCACATGCTAAGGCCACGCCCGTTTAACCCTAAACCCCGCCTACATTCCCCAAGCCACGCCCACAAAGCCCCAAGCCACGCCCACATCCAATAAGACAGCTCCAAGATCCCTAGCCACGCCCACAACCTCTAAGACTCCGCCCACACCCCGAAGCCACGCCCACGACCGACTGAGGCCACGCCCACAACACAAAGCCACGCCCACCACCCAAAGCCACGCCCACATCAAATCGAGATCTGCCCAAGATCTCAAGCCCCGCCCACAGCCTCGAAGGCCCCGCCCACAGCACTGAAGCCACACCCACAGTCCCCTCAGGCCACGCCCACAACCTCAGGCCACGCCCACTACCCAAAGCCACGCCTACAACCTTTAAGCCCTGCCCAATGCCCCCCCCATCACCCCACAACGCCAAGACCCCATAACCCCCTGACCCCGTGACCCCCTGACCCCGTGACCCCCTGACCCCTTGACCCCGTGACCTTTGACCCTGCACCGCATTGATACTGAAGACCTGCTGGCTCAGCTGCGGCTCAATGGCCACCACCCCCCCCATAACCCCACAATGCCATGACCCCATAACCCCCTGACCCCGTGACCCCCTGACCCTTGACCCCGTGACCTTTGACCCCGTACCGCGTTGATACCGGAGATCTGCTGGCTCAGCTGCAGCCCAATGGCCACCACCCCCCCCCATAACCCCACAATGCCATGACCCCATAACAGCCTGACCCCGTGACCCCGTGACCCCCCGACCCTTGACCCCATGACCTTTGACCCCGTACCGCGTTGATGCCGGAGAGCTGCTGGCTCAGCTGCAGCCCGATGGCCACCACCAAGGGCTGCCTCAGGCGGGGGCTCCCCAGGAGGCGCAGGACCCCAAATCGGGGGGTGGGGCCTCGAAGCTCCGCCCCCAGCGCCTCAAGCTCCGCCTCCGCCGCCTCCGGACCCAATAGGAGAGTGAGGGCTGCGGGGAGAGGCGGGGCTATGAGGTGGGGGGCCAATAGGAGTGTGAGGATTACTGGGAGGGGCGGGGTTATGGGGTGGGGGACCAATAAGAAGGTGAGGGATGCTGGGAGGGGTGAGGCTACGGAGTGTGGGACCAATAGGAATGTGAGGATTATGGGGAGGGGCGGGGTTATGAGGTGGGGGGCCAATAGGAGTGTGAAGATTGAGGGGAGGGGCGGGGTTATGGGGTGGGGTCCAATAGGAGTGTGAAGGTTGTGGGAAGGGGCGGGGTTATGGGGTGGGGGCCAATAGGAGTGTGAGGATAGAGGGGAGGGGCGGGGTTATGGGGTGAGGGGCCAATAGGAGGGTGGGGGATGCAGGGAGGGGCGGGGTTATGGGGTGGGGGTCAATGAGTGGGGCAGTGTGTGGGGTTATGGGGCACAGCTATGGGATATGTGGGGCTGTGTGTGGGGTTATGGGGCACAGCTGTGGGATGTAGGGGGTTATGGGGCGCAGATATGGGATATGTGGGGCAATGTGTGGGGTTATGGGGCTCAGCTATGGGGTTATGGGGTTATGGGGCTCAGATATGGTGTAATGTGGGGCAGTGTGTGGGGTTATGGGGCACAGCTGTGGGGTGTATGGGGCTATGGGGCTCAGCTATGGGATATGTGGGGCAGTGTGTGGGGTTATGGGGTACAGCTGTGGGGTTATGGGGTTATGGGGCACAGCTATGGGATACGTGGGGCAGTGTGTGGGGTTATGGGGCACAGCTATGTGGTGTATGGGGTTATGGGGCTCAGCTATGGGATATGTGGGGCCGTGTGTGGGGTTATGGGGCACAGCTATGGGGTGTATGGGGTTATGGGGTGCAGACATGGGATATGTGGGGCAATGTGTGGGGTTATGGGACACAGCTGTGGGGTTATGGGGTTATGTGTGGGGTTATGGGGCACAGATATGGGATATGTGGGGCAGTGTGTGGGGCTATGGGGCACAGCTGTGGGGTTATGGGGTTATGGGGCACAGATATGGGATATGTGGGGCAGTGTGTGGGATTATGGGGCACAGATATGAGGTTATGGGGCTCAGGTATGGGGTTATGGGTCACAGCTATGGGGTTATGGGGCTATGGGGCGCAGATATGGGGCAGTGTGTGGGGATATGGGGCACAGATATGGGATCTGTGGGGCCGTGTGTGGGGTTATGGGGCACAGCTGTGACGACGACGACGACAGCAGTGACGACAAGCAGGACGACCGCGACGGTGATGAAGACGAGGACGACGACGATGGCGAGGATGGCGGGGGGGTGAGGATGAGGATGAGGAGGAAGATGAGGGTGAGGAGGATGATGAGGATGAAGAGGGTGATGAGGATGAGGAGGGTGATGAAGGTGATGAGGGTGTTGAGGAAGATGAGGGTGATGATGAGGGTGATGAGGACGATGAGGATGAGGAGGGTGATGAGGATGATGAAGGCGATGAGGGCGAGGAGGGTGATGAGGAAGATGAGGGTGATGAGGATGACGAGGATGATGAAGATGGGGATGATGACAATGATGATGATGAAGACAATGAGGACAACAATGATGAGGATGATGAGGATGAAGAGGGTGATGAGGAAGATGAGGGTGATGATGAGGGTGATGGGGGTGATGAGGAAGATGAGGATGAGGAGGATGATGAAGGTCATGGGGGTGGTGAGGAAGATGAGGGTGATGATGAGGGTGATGAGGATGAGGAGGGTGATGAGGATGAGGAGGGTGATGAAGGTGATGAGGGTGATGAGGAAGATGAAGAGGATGAGGAAGATGAGGATGATGATGAGGGTGATGAGGATGATGAGGAAGAGGAGGGTGATGAGGAAGAGGAGGGTGATGAAGGTGATGAGGGTGTTGAGGAAGATGAGGGTGATGAGGATGATGAGGGTGATGAGGATGAGGAGGGTGATGAGGAAGATGAGGAGGATGAGGAAGATGAGGATGATGATGAGGGTGATGAGGATGATGAGGGTGATGAGGAAGAGGAGGGTGATGAGGGTGATGAGGAAGATGAGGATGATGATGAGGGTGATGAGGATGAGGAGGGTGATGAGGAAGATGAGGGTGACGAAGATGACGAAGATGGGGATGATGAAGGTGATGAGGGTGTTGAGGAAGATGAGGGTGATGATGAGGGTGATGAGGAGGATGAGGAAGACGAGGAGGATGAGGAAGATGAGGATGATGATGAGGGTGATGAGGAAGAGGAGGGTGATGAGGATGAGGAGGGTGATGAGGAAGATGAGGGTGACGAAGATGATGAAGATGGGGATGATGAAGGTGATGAGGGTGTTGAGGAAGATGAGGGTGATGATGAGGGTGATGAGGAGGATGAGGAGGATGAGGAAGACGAGGAGGATGAGGAAGATGAGGATGATGATGAGGGTGATGAGGAAGAGGAGGGTGATGAGGATGAGGAGGGTGATGAAGGTGATGAGGAAGATGATGATGATGAGGGTGATGAGGATGAGGAGGGTGATGAGGAAGATGAAGATGGGGATGACGACAACGATGAGGATGAAGACAACGAGGACGACAACGATGAGGATGAAGATGAGGATGAAGAGAGTGATGAGCTTGATGGGGGTGATGAGGAAGATGAGGAAGATGAGGATGATGAGGATGATGAAGATGATGAGGATGATGAGGATGAGGAGGGTGATGGGGATGATGAAGATGGGGATGACGAGAACGACGATGATGAAGACAACGAGGACGACGACGATGAGGACGAGGAGGGGGATGAAGATGAGGATGATGGTGATGATGAGGATGATAATGAGGATCAGGATGAAGATGAGGATGAAGATGAGGATGACGATGAGGATGAAGATGAGGAAGATGAGGGCGACAACGGTGCCGACACAGAGGCCAACAACACCGGCGGTGCTGACAACAACAGCAGCGACAGCAGCGACAGCGAGGGCGGCCACCACGACGACGACGATGACGATGATGAAGCTGAGGCCGAAGCCGTACCGTGCGCGGCGGCGGCGCGGCGCTGGGAGGCCAGGAGGAATCGCGGGCTGTCGGGGCAGCGCGGCAGCAGCAGGGCCTGCAGGGCGGCGGGGCACAGCCCCAAACCCAGCAGCAGCGGCCAGCGCCGCGCCGTGCCCAGCAGGGCGCCCAGCCCCAGCACCTGCGGGGGTGTAATCCCAGTTTATTGGGGTGTAATCCCATTTTATTGGGGTGTAATCCCAGTTTATGGGGCGTAATCCCATCATATGGGGTGTAATCCCATTTTATTGGGGTGTAATCCCGTTATATGGGGGCGTAATCCCATTTTATTGGAGTGTAATCCCAGTTTATGGGGTGTAATCCCATTTTATTGGGGTGTAATCCCGTTATATGGGGGCGTAATCCCATTTTATTGGGGCATAATCCCAGTTTATGGGGTGTAATCCCAGTTTATTGGGGTGTAATCCCAGTTTATGGGGTGTAATTCCATCATATGGGGTGTAATCCCATTTTATTGGGGTGTAATCCCGTTATATGGGGGCGTAATCCCATTTTATTGGGGTGTAATCCCAGTTTGTGGGGTGTCATGACATCATATGGGGGGATAATCCCATCATATGGGGGCGTAATCCCATTTTATTGGGGTGTAATCCCAGTTTATGGGGTGTAATCCCATTTTATTGGGGTGTAATCCCAGTTTATGGGGCGTAATCCCGTTTATGGGGCGTAATCCCATTTTATTGGGGTGTAATCCCAGTTTATGGGGGCGTAATCCCATTTTATTGGGGTGTAATCCCAGTTTATGGGGCGTAATCCCATTTTATTGGGGTGTAATCCCAGTTTATGGGGTGTCATGACATCATATGGGGTGTAATCCCATCATATGGGGGCTTAATCCCATTTTATTGGGGTGTAATCCCAGTTTATGGGGTGTAATCCTGTCATATGGGGGGGTAGTCCCATTTTATTGGGGTGTAATCCCATTTTATTGGGGCATAATCCCAGCCTATGGGGTGTAATCCCATCGTATGGGGTGTAATCCCAGCCTGTGGGGCATAATCCCATTTTATTGGGGTGTAATCCCAACATATGGGGGTGTAATCCCATCATATGTGGTGTAATCTCAGCCTGTGGGGCATAATCCCATTTTATTGGGGTGCAATCCCAGTCTATGGGGGTGTAATCCCATTTTATTGGGGTGTAATCCCAGTTTATGGGGTGTAATCCTGTCATATGGGGGGTAATCCCATCATATGGGGTGTAATCCCATTTTGTTGGGGTGTAATCCCATTTTATTGGGGCATAATCCCAGTTTATGGGGTGTAATCCCATCATATGCGGGGGTAATCCCATTTTATTGGGGTGTAATCTCAGTTTATGGGGTGTAATCCTGTCATATGGGGAGGTAATCCCGTCATATGGGGTGTAATCCCATCATATGGGGGTGTAATGCCAGCCTATGGGGGTGTAATCCCATCATATGGGGGGGTAATCCCATTTTATTGGGGCATAATCCCAGCCTATGGGGTGTAATCCCATCATATGGGGGTGTAATTCCATCCTATGGGGTGTAATCCCGTCATATGGAGGGGTAATCCCATTTTATTGGGGCATAATCCCAGCCTATAGGGTGTAATCCCAATCTATGGGTGCATAATCCCATCCTATGTGGTCATAATCCCATCCTATGGGGGCATAATCCCATTTTATGGGGACAAAATTCCATCCTATGGGGACATAATCCCATCCTATAGGTGCATAATCCCATTTTATGGGGACAAAATCCCATCCTATGGGGGCATAATCCCATCCTGAAGAACCCGAGGGACCCCCAGTTCCCTTTATTTACCCCAACTCACTCCAGGACCCCCCTTTAACCCCACGCCCCCTCTGAAGACCACCTTAGAAACCCCCAAATCCCCTCTTTTCAGCCCCAAATCTCACTCGCACCCCCCCCCAAATCCCATCCTTCCCTGCCCCCCCCCCATCCTTCCCCATACCTGCGCCCCCAGGATGCCGATGACGACGGCCAGTTGGTGCAGGGTCCCCAGAGCCCCCCGCAGGTGGGTGGGGGCGATCTCCCCCAGATACATGGGAACCAACCCTGAGACCAGCCCTGAGAGTGGGGACAGGGAAAAGCACGTCAGCTCCGTCCCCTTTAAGAGGTGGCGTCGCCCCTTTAAGAGATTACGTCATCCCTTTGAAAGGTGACATCGCCCCTTTAAGAGGTGATGTTGCCCCGTTAAATTGTGGCATCACCCCTTTAAGAGGTGGCGTTGCCCCTTTAAGAGGTGGCCTTGCCCCTTTAAGAGGTGCTGCTGTCACTTTAAGAGATGACGTCATCCATTTGAAAGGTGGCGTCGCCCCCTTTAAGAGTTGGCGTCACCCCTTTAAGAGGTGGCGTTGCCCCTTTAAGAGGTGGCTTTGCCCCTTTAAGAGGTGCTGCTGTCACTTTAAGAGATGACGTCATCCATTTGCAAGGTGGTTTTGCCCCTTTAAGAGGTAGCATCGCCCCTTTAAGAGGTGATGTTGCCCCGTTAAATTGTGGCATCGCCCCTTTAAGAGGTGATAATGCACCTTTAAGAGATGGTGGTGTCCCTTTAAGAGGTGACGTCGCCCCTTTAAGAGGTGGCATTGCCCCTTTAAGAAGCGGTGCTGTCACTTTAAGAGGTGACATCGCCCCTTTAAGAGGTGACATCTCCCCTTTAAGAGGTGGCGTTGCCCCTTTAAGAAACAGTGCTGTCACTTTAAGAGATGACATCATCCCTTTAAGAGGTGATGTTGCCCCTTTAAGAGGTGGTGTTGCCCCTTTAAGAGGTGGCGTTGCCCTTTTAAGAGACGCCAACGCCCCTTCAACAGGCAACATCGCCCCTTTAACAGGTTACGACATCCCAGCAGGGGATGGCATCGCCCTTTTAAGATCAAGCGTTACCCCTTTAAGAGCACACCTCGCCCTTTTAAGGGGCGGGGCTAGGCAGAGCCGTGCTTGTTTCCCATTGGCCGATACCTGAGTAGGCGCCGAGCAGGAACCGCCCAATGATGATGAGGACGTAGGAGGGGCCCCACTTGGCCGCGCCCATCATGGCCCCGCCCACAAAGGCCAGGGCGTTGGTGGCGATCATGGCGTGCTTCCTGGGGGCGGGGCCACGTCAGGCCACGCCCACCTCGTGGCCACAGCCCCCTTTGGGCCCATTGACCCCAATGACCCCATTGACCCCATTGACCCCATTAACCCCAGTGACCCCATTAAACCCAATGACCCCATTAAACCCAAAGACCCCATTAACCATAATGACCCCATTGGCCCCATTAACCCCAGTGACCCCACTGACCCTATTGACCCCATTAAACATAATGACCCCATTAAACCCACTGACCCCACTGACCCCATTAACCCCATTGACCCCATTAACCCCAATGACCCCATTAACCCCATTGACCCCATTAACCCCAATGACCCCATTAAACCCATTGACCCCATTAACCCTAATGACCCCAATGACCCCATTAACCCCAGTGACCTCATTGACCCCACTAAACCCAAGGACCCCATTAACCCTAATGACCCCATTGACCCCATTAACCCCAATGACCCCATTAACCCCAATGACCCCATTAACCCCACTGACCCCATTGACCGTATTGACTCTAATGACCCCATTAAACCCATTGACCCCATTAACCCTAATGACCCCATTAACCCCAATGACCCCATTGACCCCAATGACCCCATTGACCCCATTAACCCCAATGACCCCATTAAACCCAAAGACCCCATTAACCAAAATGACCCCATTGGCCCCATTAACCCCAGTGACCCCATTGACCCCACTGACCCCATTAAACATAATGACCCCATTAACCCCAATGACCCCATCGACCCCATTAACCCTAATTACCCCATTAGCCCCACTGACCTCATTGACCCCACTAAACCCATTAAACCCAATGACCCCATTGACCCCATTAAACCCAATGACCCCATTAACCCTAATGACCTCATTGACCCCATTGACCCCATTAACCCCAATGACTCCATCAACCCCATTAACCCTAATGACCTCATTGATCCCATTAACCCTAATGACCTCATTAACCCCAATGACCCCACTAACCTCAATGACCCCAATGACCCCATTAAACCCATTGACTCCATTAACCCCAATGACCCCATTGACCCCATTATCCTTAATGACCCCATTAACCTTAATGACCCCATTAACCCCAATGACACAATTAACCCTAATGACCCGATTGACCCCATTAGCCCTAATGACCCCATTAACCCCAATGACCCCATTAACCCCAATGACCCCACTGACCCTAATGACCCAATTAACTCAATGACCCCCAATGAAGCCCCGCCCCCTGCTGAAGCCCCGCCCCCCACTGAACCCCCGCACCCCAAAACATCCACCCGCCAGAAACCACACCTCCATAAGCCCCGCCCCCACCGGAAGTCCCGCCCCCTACTTGAGCCCCGCTCACTCTTTAAGCCCCGCCCCTTGGTAACCACATCCACCCCCGTCAGCCCCGCCCCCTATTGAAGCCCCGCCCCCTTTAAAGCGCACCAGCTCCAGATTAACTCCGCCCACCGGAAGTCCCGCCCTCACCGGAAGTCCCTCCCCCTACTCGAGCCCCGCCCACTCTAGAAGCCCCGCCCCTCTATAACCACATCCCCCCTGCCAGCCCCGCCCCCTATTGAAGCCCCGCCCCCTCTAAAGCACACCAGTTCCAGACAAGCTCCGCCCTCACCGGAAGTCCCGCCCACACAGGAAGTCCCGGGTCTATTTGAGCCCCGCCCACTCTTGAAGCCCCTCCCCTTTGGAACCACATCCACCCCTGCCAGCCCCGCCCCCTTTAAAGCACACCAGCTCCATCCAAGCTCCACCCACCGGAAGCCCCGCCCCCAACCGGAAGCCCCGCCCACCTGCCGAGGCGCTCAGCCACCAGGCCCACCCCCAGCGACGCCATCATCCCCCCCACGGAGAAGATGGCGACCGACAGAGCCCAGAGCGTGGAGACGGCCGAGGGGGGGGGCGGCTCCCCCCAGCGCTGCGTCCACGTGGCGTTGTACTCATCTTCCAGGACCTGGGGGGGGGGAGGGGGGGAGGGGGCAAGATGGCGGGAGAACGAAGGGAATCAATGGGAACCAATATGGAACCCAATATGGAACCCAATATGGAACCCAATGGGAACCCAATGGGAACCAATATGGAACCCAATATGGAACCCAACATGGAACCCAATGGGAACCAATGGGAACCAATATGGAACCAATGGGATCCAATGGGAACCAATATGGAACCCAACATGGAACCCAATGGGAATCAATGGGAACCAATGGGAACCAATATGGAACAAATGGGAACCAATATGGAACCCAATGGGAACCAATGGGAACCAATATGGAACCCAATATGGAACCCAATGGGAACCAATGGGAACCAATATGGAACCCAATGGGAACCAATATGGAACCCAATATGGAACCCAATGGGAACCAATATGGAACCCAATATGGAACACAATGGGAACCAATGGGAATCAATATGGAACCCAATGGGAACCAATGGGAACCAATATGGAACCCAATATGGAACACAATATGGAACCAATATGGGAACCAATGGGAACCAATATGGAACCCAATATGGAACCCAATATGGAACCCAATGGGAACCAATATGGAACCCAATATGGAATCCCAATATGGAATCCCAATATGGGAACCAATGGGAACCAATATGGAACCCAATATGGAACCCAACAAGGAACCCAATGGGAACCAATATGGAACCCAACATGGAACCCAATGGGAATCAATGGGAACCAATATGGAACCCAATGGGAATCAATGGGAACCAATGGGAACCAATATGGAACCAATGGGATCCAATGGGAACCAATATGGAACCCAATATGGAACCCAATATGGGAACCAATATGGGAACCCAATATGGAACCAATGGGATCCAATGGGAACCAATATGGAACCCAATATGGAACCCAATGGGAACCAATCGGAACCAATATGGAACCCAATATGGAACCCAATGGGAACCCAATGGGAACAATTATGGGAACCAATATGGGAACCAATATGGAACCAATATGGAACCCCAATGGGATCCAATATGGAATCCAATGGGAACCAATGGGAACAAATATGGAACCCAATGGGATCCAATGGAAATCAATGGGAACCAATATGGAACCCAATATGGAACCCAATATGGAACCAATATGGGAATCAATATGGAACCCAATGGGAACCAATATGGGAACAATTATGGGAACCAATATGGGAGCCAATATGGAACCCAATGGGAATCTATGGGAACAATTATGGGAACCAATATGGGGAACCAATGGGAACCAATGGGAACCCAAAAGTGAACCCCATATGGAAACCCCACATGGAAACCCCAAATGGGAACCAATATGGGAACCAATATGGAACCCAATGGGAACCAATATGGGAACAATTATGGGAACCAAGATGAAACCCAATGGGAAATCTATGGGATCCAATATGGAACCCAATGGGAACTCTATAGAATCTCAATATGGAACCCCAAATGGGAACCAAAATGGAACCCAATGGGAACCAATATGGGAACAATTATGGGAACCAATATGGGAACCCAATGGGAATCTATGGGAACAATTATGGGAACCAATATGGGGAACCAATGGGAACCAATGGGAACCCAAAAGTGAACCCCATATGGAAACCCCACATGGAAACCCCAAATGGGAACCAATATGGGAACCAATATGGAACCCAATGGGAACCAATATGGGAACCCCAATGGGAACCAAGATGAAACCCAATGGGAAATCTATGGGATCCAATATGGAACCCAATGGGAACTCTATAGGATCTCAGTGGGAACAATATGGGAACCCAATGAGAATCAATGGGAACAATTATGGGAACCATTATGGAACCCAATGGGAACCAATGGGAACCCAAAAGTGAACCCCATATGGAAATCCCACATGGAAAGCCCAAATGGGAACCAATATGGGAACCAATATGGAACCCAATGGGAACCAATATGGGAACCCCAATGGGAACCAAGATGGAACCCAATGGGAATCAATGGGAACAATTATGGGAACCAATATGGAACCCAATGGGAACCAATGGGAACCCAAAAGTGAACCCCATATGGAAACCCCACATGGAAACCCCAAATGGGAACCAATATGGGAACCAATATGGAACCCAATGGGAACCAATATGGGAACAATTATGGGAACCAATATGGGAGCCAATATGGAACCCCATGGGAATCAATGGGAACCCCAATGGGAACCAATATGGGAACCCAATAGGAATCAATGGGAACCCAAAAGTGAACCCCATATGGAAACCCCACATGGAAACCCCAAATGGGAACCAATATAGGAACCCCAATATGAAACCCAATGGGAACCAATATGGGAACCAATATGGGAACCAATATGGAACCCAATGGGAACTCTATGGGATCTCAGTGGGAACAATATGGAACCCAATGGGAATCAATGGGAACAATTATGGGAACCAATATGGGAACCCAATGGGAATCAGTGGGATCCCAAAAGTGAACCCCAAATGGAAACCCCACATGGAAACCCCAAATGGGAACCAATATGGGAACCAATATGGAACCCAATGGGAACCAATATGGAACCCAATGGGAACCCAATGGGAACCAATATGGAACCCAATGGGAAATCTATGGGATCCAATATGGAACCCAATGGGAACTCTATGGGATCTCAGTGGGAACAATATGGGAACCCAATGGGAATCAATGGGAACAATTATGGGAACCATTATGGAACCCAATGGGATCCCAATGAGAACCAATATGGGAACCCAATGGAAATCAATGGGAACCCAAAAGTGAACCCCACATGGGACCCCCAAAAATGACCCCTAAATGGGAACCCGTTGTGCCCCCCCACGACCCCCCCACGGCCCCCCGTCCCCACGCCCACCTTTTGGGGTGCGTTGATGACCCCCACGTGGTATCCGACCTGCAGTGACCCCAACGCCGCCGTCCCCACCGCCATGGCCAGGGTGGGGGTCAGCCCGGGGGGGGGCGGGGCGTCCGCGTCCTGGGGACAGTGGGGACAGTGGGGTCAGTGGGGACATTGGGGTCAGTGGGGTCTGTGGGGACATTGGGGTCAATGGGGTCAATGGGGACATTGGGGTCAGTGGGGTCAGTGGGGACATTGGGGACATGGGGGTCAGTGGGGTCAATGGGGTCAGTGGGGACATTGGGGACATGGGGGTCAGTGGGGTCAATGGGGTCAGTGGGGGCACTGGGGTCAGTGGGGTCAGTGGGGGCATTGGGGTCAATGGGGACATTGGGGTCAGTGGGGTCAATGGGGACATTGGGGTCAGTGGGGACACTGGGGTCAGTGGGGACATTGGGGACACTGGGGACACTGGGATGAATGGGGACATTGGGACATTGGGGTCATTGGGGTCAGTGGGGTCATTGGGGTCAGTGGGGACATTGGGGACATTGGGATGAATGGGGACATTGAGGACATTGGGGTCAGTGGGGACAGTGGGGTCAGTGGGGACATTGGGGTCACTGGGGTCAATGGGGTCAGTGGGGACATTGAGGTCAATGGGGTCAGTGGGGGTGGCATGGGGGGGGACATTGGGGGGTGACAATGGGGGGACATGGGGGCGCATTGGGGGGGTGGCATGGGGGGGACATTGGTGACAATGGGGGGACATGGGGGGGCATTGGGGGAGTGGCATGGGGGGGACATTGGGGGGACATTGGGGGAGGACATTGGAGGGGACATCGGGGGGGTGACATGGGGGGGCATTGGGGGGGACATTGGGGGGGTGACAGTGGGGGGGACATTGGGGGGATATTGGGGACAATGGGGGACATCGGGGGGGACACCGGGGAAATATTGGGGGGGTGATGGGGGGGGTGACATGGGGGTGACAATGGGGGACATTGGGGACCATTGGGGGGGTGGCATGGGGGGGACATCGGGGGGACATTGGAGACAATGGGGGGGGGACATTGCAGGGGTGACATTGGGGGATATGGGGGGGCATTGGAGGAGTGGCATGGGGGGGACATAGGGGGGGACATCGGGGGGGCATTGGGGACAATGGTGACAATGGGGGACATTGGGGACATTGGAGACAATGGGGGGACATTGGGGGGGTGACAATGGAAGGGACATTGGAGGGGTGACAATGGGGGACATCGGGGGGGGACACTGGGGGGAGACATTGGGGGGGTGGCATGGGGGGGACATTGGGGACAATGGGGGGGACATTGAGGGAGTGGCATGGGGGAAACATGGGGGGGTAACATTGGGGAACATCGGGGGGGTGACAATGGGGGGTGACAATGGGGGGGGACATTGGGGGGGAACATTGGGGGAGCATTGGCGGGGTGGCATGGGGGGGACATTGGGGGGGACATTGGGGACAATGAGGGACATCGGGGTGGTGACAATGGGGGGGACAATGGGGGACATTGGGGGGCATTGGGGGAGTGGCATGGGGGGGACATTGGGGACATTGGAGACAATGGGGGGGACATTGGGGGGGTGACAATGGGGGGGTGTTGGGGGGGTGGAATGGGGGGGGACATTGGTGACAATGGGGGTCGTAAGGGGGCATTGGGGGTGCGGCATGGGGGGGACATCGGAGGGAGATCTGGGACAATGGGGGGGGACATCGGGGGGGGGGTGACAATGGGGGGGGGGGTGACGCCATTGGGGGGTGGGTTGACACGACGGGGTGCCATTGGGGTCGCCCCCCTCTCCCCCCCTTCTCGGGGCCCCGCCGCCCGCATTGCCCCTATAAGGACAGAGCGCGGCTGCGGGCCGGGGGGGCCGCGAGGGGGGGAGCGACGGCCGGAGTCATTGGACCCCGCGCGTAGGGAAAGGGGGGGGGGGAGAGACGCGACTTAATGAACCCCCGCTAATTAGCGGTAATTAACCGCCTCTGTGTTAATGAATCCCTAATGAGGCTCGCTGAGGATTGGCCTCCCCTTGATCACCCCCCCACCCCGAACTGAATTGCCTAATTGCCCCTCTAATTGCCCCTCTAATTGCCCCCTAATTATCCCTCTAACTGACCCTCTAATTGCCTCTCTAATTATCCTTCTAATTGCCTCCTAATTATCCTTGTAATTATTCCTCTAATTGTCTCTCTAATTATCCTTCTAATTATCCCTCTAATTGCTCCTCCAATTATCCCTCAAAGTATTCTTTTAATTATCCCTCTAATTGCCCCTCTAATTATCCCTCTAATTATCCTTCTAATTGCTCCCTAATTATCCCTCTGATTGCCCCTCTAATTATCCCTCTAATTATCCTTCTAATTGCCCCCTAATTATCCCTCTAATTGCTCCTCTAATTATCCCTCAAATTATACTTCTAATTATCCCTCTAAATGCCCCTCTAATTATCCCTCTAATTATCCCCCTAATTATCCCTCTATTTGCCCCTCTAATTAACCCTCTAATTGCCCTTCTAATTGCCCCTCTAATTGTCCCCCTAATTGCCCCCCCAATCGACTCCCTAATTCCCAACTGCTCATTAATTATCCCTCTAATTACGCCTTTAATTGCTCCTCTAATTATCTCTCTAATTACACCTCTAACTGCCCCTCTACCTGCACCTCTAATTAAACCTCTAATTAAACCTCTAATTACGCCTCTAATTGCCCCCTTGACGACCCTTTCAGTCCTAATTACTCATTAATTATCCCTCTAATTATCTCTTTAATTGCCCCTCTAATTGCCTCTCTAATTAACCCTCTAATTGCCTCTCTAATTACCCCTCTAATTGCCCCCTTGATGACACCTCAGTCCCAATTAGTCTCTCATTACCCCCCTAATAGCTCCTCTAATTGCCCCTCTAATTATCTCTCTCAATCCCAATTACTCACTAATTAGCCCCTAATGACCTTCTCACTCCCAATTAACCCCTAATTAACCCCTAATAACCCCCCACCCCCATCTCCAAACATTTGCCCCCATAAATGGCCCCCAAGCCTAATTAACCCCTAATTAGCCCTCTAATTACCCCCTTAACCCCTAATTACCCTCTCAGTCCCAATTAACCTCTAATTAACCCCTAATAACCTTCTCTGTCCCAATTAACCCCTAATTAACCCCTAATTACCCCCACCCCCCATCCCCAAACATTTACCACCCTAAACGCCCCCCAACCCTAATTAAGCGCTAATTACCCCTCTAATTACCCCCTTAATTAACCCAAATGACCTTCTCGGTCCTAATTACCCCCCAATTAACCCCTAATGATCCTCTTAGTCCCAATTAACCCCTAATTAACCCCCTAATTACCCCACATCCCCAAACGTTAACTCCCCTAAACGCCCCCCAACCCTAATTAAGCGCTAATTGCCTCTCTAATTACCCCCTTAATTAACTCAAATTTCCTTCTCAGTCCCAATTACCCCCCAATTAACGCCTAATGACTCTCTCAGTCCCACTTAACCCTTAATTAACCCCTAATTAACCCCCACCCCCATCTCCAAACATTTGCCCCCATAAATGGCCCCCAAGC
Source organism: Lophura swinhoii (assembly GCA_030408155.1). Lineage (NCBI taxonomy): Eukaryota > Metazoa > Chordata > Aves > Galliformes > Phasianidae > Lophura > Lophura swinhoii. The sequence goes on from JASCYN010000036.1 coordinate 1,737,964, forward strand.
CTAATTAAGCCCTAATTAGCCCTCTAATTACCCCCTTAATTAACCCCTAATGACCCTCTCAGTCCCAATTAACCCCTAATTAACCCCAAATGACTCTCTCAGGCCCAATTAACCCCTAATTAACCCTTAATTACCCCCCACCCCGCATCCCCAAACATTTACTCTCATGACTGCCCCCCAACCCTAATTAAGGCCCTAATTAGCTCTCTAATTACCCTCTTAATTAACCCAAAAGACCTTCTCGGTCCTAATTAACCCCTACATAACCCCTAATGACCTTCTCTGTCCCAATTAACCCCTAATTAACCCCTAATTAACCCCCACTCCCAATCCCCAAACATTAACCACCCTAAATGCCCCCGAACCCTAATTAAGCCCCTAATTAGCCCTCTAATTACCCCCCTAATTAACTCTGAGAACCCTCTCAGTCCCAATTACCCCCCAATTAACCCCTAACTATTCTCTCAGTCCCAATTAACCCCTAATTAACCCCTAATTACCCCACATCCCCAAACGTTAACTCCCCTAAACGCCCCCCAACCCTAATTAAGCCCCTAATTAGTCCTCTAATTACCCCCTTAATTAGCCCAAATTTCCTTCTCGGTCCTAATTACCCCCCAACTAACCCCTAATGACCCTCATAGTCCTAATTAACCCCTAATTAACCCCCTAATTACCCCACATCCCCAAACGTTAACTCCCCTAAACACCCCCCAATCCTAATTAAGCGCTAATTACCCCTCTAATTACCCCCTTAATTATCCCCAGACGACCCTCAGTCCCACTACCCCCCAATTAACCCCTAATTAAACCCTAATGACCCTCTCAGGCCCAATTAAGCCCTAATTAACCCCCTAATTACCGCTCATCTCACATTGACTCCCCTAAATCCCCCCCAAACCCAATTAGTCCGATTAATTACCTCCCTAATTATCCCCTAATTATCCCCACTTACTCGCTAATGAGGCACCGAAAACCCAATTAACCACTTAATTATTCCCTCATTACTTCGGTAATGCTCCACTAATTACCCCCTAATTGCCCCCATCTCCTAATAACCCCCCTTAATTACCGCCTAATTACCCCTAATAGCCCACTAATTATCCCTTAATTACCCGCAAAACTTAATCTTTCTTAATTAAGCCTTAATGAGCCCCTAATTACACCCCTAACCCCTAATTACCCCTAAATTAACACCCGAATTCCCCCCAATTATCTTCTAATTACTCCTCTCCTTAATTACCACTCTCCTTAATTACCCCCTTAATTATCTCCTAACCCTTAATTACTCCCTAATTACTCATTATTATCCCCCTCATTATCCCCCTAATTATCCCTACACCCCAAACAGCGCTAATTACCCCCTTAATTACCCGCTAATTACCCCCAATTCATAATTAGCCCCTCATCACCCCCTTAATTACCGCCAAACCCCCCTAATTACCCTCTCAGCCCTAATTACTCCCCTAATTAGCCCAACAGCCATTAATTACCCCTCATTAGCATAAAACCGCCCCTATTTCTCTCCAAATATCCACTAATTAACACCTTAATTAGCTCCCTTGACTTAATTAAGCCCATTAATTAACCCCCCCCCCCCCCCCCCAATTACCTCCTCCTCATTCTGGATCTGCTGGAATCCGCTCGGCATCGTGGGCTTAATTAATTAATTAACGGGACGCAATTAACGAGCGATGATTAATAATTAGCCGGGGGTTAACGGGGATTAATTAGCAGGGAGTAATTAATAAGTAATTAGTAGGTAATTAAGTAAGTATTAGGGGTCAATGGGGGAAGAGAACAGGGAGGCGGTGGGAGGAGGTAATTAAAGGAGTAATTAATAAGGGGGTAATTAGTAGGGGGTAATTAATGGGGTTAATTAATGAGGTTAATTAGCGGGGGGTGATTAGCAGCGCCGCGACCCCCCCGGGGTGGGCAGATCCCGGGGGGGGGCGGGGCAGGGGGAGGGGGAGGGGCAATTAAGGGGGGGTAATTAGCGGAGGGGGCAATTAATAGAAGTGATGAAGGGGTAATTAGAGGGGGAATTAATTAAGGGGGGCAGTTAATGAGGGTAATTAATGGGGGTAATGAGGAAGAGAGGTGGCTGGGGGGGGAAATGATTGGGGTGATGAGTGTGGGGGGTTAATTAACGGGCTAATTAAGGGGTAATTAATTAGAGGGGGTAATTAATGGGGTAATTAGTGGGGGTAACGAGGAGGGGCAGTTAATGAGAAATTAATCAATTAGTGCAATAATTATAGGAAGCCTTCATTAACGAAATAATTCCATGCAATTTTAGTTAAGCGTGGGATCATTAATTAAGGTGCCATTAATTAAAGGCCTTTTTAATCAGCGGCGTTAGTTAGTGGGGTGCTCCGCGTTAATTAATGGGGTGCTCAGCGCGAACGAAGGGCGCAATCAGCGTTAATTAAGCGGCCGATCAGAGTCGATCCGGGGCTCGTTAAGGCCTAACGAATCCGGGCTTCATTAATTAAAGGGCCGTTAATTAAGGGCCGTTAATTGGGGTCCGGTTGCTGCGCTCTGGGGCTCTGCTATGGGGGCCTATGGAGGCCACGCCCCCTTTTAGACCACGCCCCCTTTAGGCCACGCCTCCTTTAATAAAGCCACGCCCACCGAAGCTTAGGCCACGCCCCCAAACTCTGCGGGGTCACCCGAGGTCACGCAGTGACGTCACCGCCGCGCCCCCCTCCCCTCCCCCCACCGGGTTATTTTTAGGGAAAGGTCACAGCGGTGGAGGAGGGGCGGCTCTTAAAGGGGCGATGGCGCCGTGGGGGGGGGGTGTGCGTCTGTGTGTGGGGTCCACCTCCGCTATCGCCCTTTTAATTAATGTCTTCTGTCATAATCACGTTTGTAATTATTCAGTTAATTAATGACCCCATCCCTTTAATTAACCCGATTCCTAATCCCTTAATTGCTCCTCCCTTTTAGTTACCACGCCCCCCCTTAATTACCACACCTCCTTAATTACCACGCCCACTTAATTGCCATGCCCCCCTTAATTACCCCGCCCCCCTAATTACTCCACCCCTTAATTACCCCACCTCTTGAAATAATCCACCCCATTAATTACCCGGCCCCTTAATTGCCCCACCCCCTTAATTACCCTACGCTCTTATCCCCTTAATTACTCTGCCCAATTAATTAACCCAACCCCCTTAATTACCATGCCCCCTTAATTGCCCCACCCCATTAATTAACCCAACCCCTTAATTACCCCACCCCCTTACATCCTCACCTCCTCCTTAATTACCCCTCCCCCTTAATTACCCTATTCTCCTATCCACTTAATTACCCCGCCCCCTTAATTGCCCCACCCCCTTAATTATCCTATGCTCTTATCCCCTTAAATACTCTGCCCAATTAATTAATTCCTCCTCCTTAATTACCCCACCCCCATAATTACCCGATTCTCTAATCCCCTTAATTACCCTGCCCAATTAATTAACTCAGCTCCCTTAATTACTCCTCCCCATTAATTAACCCAACCCTCTTAATTGTCCCGCCCCCTTAAATCCTCCCCTCCTCCTTAATTACCCCTCCCCCTTAATTACCCTATTCTCCTATCCCCTTAATTACCCCTCCCAATTCATTAGCCCAGTCCTCCTGATTACTCCACCTCTTTAATTATCCCTTTCTGTTAATTATCCTGCCGCTTAATTACCTCTTTATCTTAATTTGCACTCTTAATTAACCCAGCCCCCTTAATTACACCGTAATTATTTCTCCGTTCTATTACTCTCCAGCACTCTCGCTTTCTCCTTTAATTCCTCATCCCCTTAATTAATTATCCCGGGCATTAATTACCCCCTTGCCCCTCCCCCAGCGCAGTTCCCGCCTCTCGCGAGACTCGCACGGCAACTCTCGCCGTGACGTCACCACGCCGCGCCGCCGTCGCGCTTTTATGACGTCACACCCGAGCTCTTCCTCATTCTGCTGCAGCGGCCCGGCCGCGCAGCAGCTCCGGGTGAGGGGGGTCGCGCGTCGCCGCGCTTTTACGCCGTTCTGACGTCACCGTGACGTAGCAGTGACGTCATTTTTTGGGGGGTCCTCCACACCGAGAGGGTCGCCATGGTGTCGTTGCTGTGCTGCGGGCCCAAGCTGGCGGCGTGCGGCATCGTCCTGAGCGCCTGGGGAGTCGTCATGCTGGTGAGGGGGGGGGAGGAGGTCTGTGGGGGATCTGAGGGGGTTTGGGGGGGTCTATGGGGGTTCTGGGAGGGGTCTGTGGGGGTTTTGGGGGGGTTCTGGGGGGGTCTATGGGGGTTTTGGGGGGTCTATGGGGGTTTTGGGGTGGTCTTGGGGGATCTGTGGGGGATCTGAGGGGGTTTGGGGGGGCTATGGGGGTTCTGGGAGGGGTCTGTGGGGGTTTCAGGGGGGTTGTGGGGAGTCTTGGGGGGGTCTGTGGGGGATCTGAGGGGGTTTGGGGGGGTCTATGGGGGTTCTGGGAGGGGTCTGTGGGGGTTTTGGGGGGGTTCTGGGGGGGTCTATGGGGGTTTTGGGGGGTCTATGGGGGTTTTGGGGTGGTCTTGGGGGATCTGTGGGGGATCTGAGGGGGTTTGGGGGGGCTATGGGGGTTCTGGAAGGGGTCGGTGGGGGTTTCAGGGGGGTTGTGGGGAGTCTTGGGGGGGTCTGTGGGGGATCTGAGGGGGTTTGGGGGGATCTATGGGGGTTCTGGGAGAGGTCTGTGGGGGTTTTGGGGCGGTTCCAGGGGGGTCTATGGGGGTTCTGGGAGGGGTCTGTGGGGGTTTTGGGGGGGTTTTGGAGGGGTCTGGGGGGGTTTTGGGGGGGTCTTGGGGGTCTGTGGGGGCTCTGAGGGGGTTTGGGGGGTCTATGGGGGTTCTGGGAGGGGTCTGTGGGGGTTTTGGGGGGGTTCTGGGGGGGTCTATGGGGGTTTTGGGGGGGTCTTGGGGGGTCTATGGGGGTTTTGGGGGGGGTCTGGGGGGGTCCGTGGGGGATCTGAGGGGGTTTGGGGGGTTCTGGGGGGGATCTATGGGGGTTTTGGGGGGTTCTGGGGGGGTCTATGGGGGTTTTAGGGGGGGTCTTGGGGGTCCGTGGGGGATCTTAGGGGGTTTGGGGGGTCTATGGGGGTTCTGGGGGGGATCTAAGGGGGGTCTGGGGGAGTTCTGGGGAGTCTATGGGGGTTTTGGGGGGGTCTTGGGGGTCTGTGGGGGATCTGAGGGGGTTTGGAGGGGTCTATGGGGGTTTTGGGGGGGTTCTGGGGAGTCTATGGGGGTTTTGGGGGGGTCTGTGGGGGGTCTGAGGGGGTTTGGGGGGTCTATGGGGGAGTTCTGGGGGGGTCTATGGGGGTTTTGGGGGGATTCTAAGGGGGTTCTGGGGGGGTCTGGGGGAGTTCTGGGGAGTCTGTGGGGGTCTGTGGAGGCTCTGAGGGGATTTGGGGGGGTCTGTGGGGGTTTTGGGGGGTTCTAAGGGAGTTCTGGGGGGGTTCTATGGGGGTTTTGGGGGGGTCTGGGGGAGTTCTGGGGAGTCTGTGGGGGTTTTGGGGGGGTTTTGGGGGGGTCTGAGGGGGCTCTGAGGGAGTTTGGGGGGTCTATGGGGTTTTTGGGGGGGTTCTATGGGGGTTTTGGGGGGGTCTGGGGGAGTTCTGGGGAGTCTGGGGGGGTTTTGGGGGGGTTTTGGGGGGGTCTGAGGGGGCTCTGAGGGGGTTTGGGGGGTCTATGGGGGTTCTGGGGGGATCAATGGGGGGTTTGGGGGGGTCTTTGGGCGTTCTGTGGGGGCTCTGAGGGGGTTTTGGGGGATTCTAAGGGGGTTGTGGGGGGGTCTGGGGGAGTTCTGGGGAGTCTGGGGGTTTTGGGGGGTCTGGGGGGGCTCTGAGGGGGTCTATGGGGGTTTTGGGGGGGATCTATGGGGGTCTATGGGAGGTTCTGGGGGGGTCTGGGGGAGTTCTGGGGAGTCTGTGGGGGTTTTGGGGGGGGTTTTGGGGGGGTCTGGGGGGGCTCTGAGGGGGTTTGGGGGGTCTATGGGGGTTCTGGGGGGGGTCTGTGGGGGTTTTGGGGGGTTCTGAGGGGGTTCTGTCCCCATTGTCCCTATTGTTGCCATGTCCCCAAATCCCATTGTCGCCATGTCTGTGTGTCCCCATTCGTCCCCATTGTCCCCATTGTTCCCATATCTGTGTCCCCATTGTCCCCATTTGTCCCCCTTGTCCCCATTGTCCCCATTTGTCGCTTTCGTCCCCATATCTGTGTCCCCATTTGTCCCCATTGTCCCCATATCCCATTGTCCCCTCTGTCCCCATTTGTCCCCAATGTCCCTGTTTCTACGTGTCCCCATTTGTCCCCATTGTCCCCATTGTCTCCATATCCCGTTGTCCCCTCTGTCCCCATTTGTCCCCATTGTCCCCATATCCCATTGTTCTCTCTATCCCCATTTGTCCCCAATGTCCCTGTTTCTACGTGTCCCCATTTGTCCCCATTGTCTCCATTGTCCCCATATCCCATTGTCCCCACTGTCCCCATTTGTCCCCAATGTCCCTGTTTCTGTGTGTCCCCATTTGTCCCTATTGTCCCCATATCCCATTGTTCTCTCTGTCCCCAATGTCCCCATATCTGTGTGTCCCCATTGTCCCCACTGTCCCTATTGTCCCCATTTCCTTATTTGTCCCCATTGTCCCCATGTCTGTGTGTCCCCATTTGTCCCCATTTGTCCCCATTGTCCCCATATCCCATTGTCCCCTCTGTCCCCATTTGTCCCCAGTGTCACCGTATCTGTGTGTCCCCATTTGTCTCTATTTGTCCCCACTGACCCCATTGTCCCCATTGTCCCCATATCTGTGTCCCCGTTTGTCCCCATTGTCCCCATTTGTCCCCAATGTCCCCATATCTGTGTGTTCCCATTGTCCCCGTTGTCCTTATTGTCCTCATTTGTCCCCACTGACCCCATTGTCCCCATATCTGTGTGTCCGCATTTGTCCCCATTTGTCCCCATTGTCCCCATTTGTCCCCATTGTCCCCATATCTGTGTTCCCATTGTCCCCATTGTCCCCACTGTCCCCACTGTCCCTATTGTCCCCATTTTCCTATTTGTCCCCATTGTCCCCATTTCTGTCTGTCCCCATTGTCCCCATTTGTCCCCATTGTCCCCATTGTCTCCATATCCCATTGTCCTCTCTGTCCCCATTTGTCCCCGTTGTCTCCATATCTGTGTGTCCCCATTGTCCTCATATCTGTGTCCCCATTGTCCCCACTGTCCCCATTTGTCCCCATTGTCCCCGTTTGTCCCTTTCATCCCCATATCTGTGTCCCCATTTGTCCCCATACCCCATTGTCCCTCTGTCCCCACTGTCCCCATATCTGTGTGTCCCCATTGTCCCCACTGTCCCTATTGTCCCCATTTCCCCATTTGTCCCCATTGCCCCCATATCCGTGTGTCCCCATTGTCCCCATTGTCCCCATTTCCCTATTTGTCCCCATTGTCCCCTTTGTCCCGCTGTCACCACCCCATTCCGGTCCCATCCGCCCCACAGGGTGGTGACAGTGACATTGTGGAGGGTGACATTGTCACCTCAACGGGGGGGGGAGGGGACAGCAGGAAGTGACACACGGGGAAGGGGGGGGTGACAGTGACACAGAGGGGGGTGACACAAAGGGGGGGGCATTGGGGGTGACAGTGACACAAAAGGGGTGACAGTGACACAAATGGGGACATTGGAGGTGACAGTGACACAGGGGGGGTGACAGTGACACAAAGGGGGGTGACACAAAGGGGGGGCATTGAGGGGTGACAGTGACACAAAGGGGGGTGACAAAGGGAGGGCATTGGGGGGTGACAGTGACACGAGGGGGTGACAGTGACATAAAGGGGGTGACAGTGACACAAAGGGGGGGGCACTGGGGGTGACAGTGACATAAAGGGGGTGACAGTGACACAGAGGGGGGACATTGAGGGGTGACAGTGACACAGCGGGGGTGACAGTGACACAAATGGGGGGACAGTGGGGGTGACAGTGATACAGGGGGGGTGACAGTGACACAAAGGGGGTGACAGTGACACAAAGGGGGGTGACAGTGACACAAAGGGGGTGACACAAAGGGGGGGCATTGGAGGGTGACAGTGACACGGGGGGTGACAGTGACATAAAAGGGGGTGGCAGTGACACAAATGGGAGGATATGGGGGGTGACAGTGACACGGGGGGGTGACAGTGACATAAAGGGAGGTGACAGTGACACAAAGGGGGGTGACACAGATGGGGGGACATGGGGGGTGACAGTGACACAAAGGGGGGGTGACTGTGACACAAGGGGGGTGACAGTGACATAAAGGGGGGTGACACAGGGGGGGCATTGAGGGGTGACAGTGACATAAAGGGGGGTGACAGTGACACAGAGGGGGTGACACAAAGGGGGGGCATTGGAGGGTGACAGTGACACAAAGGGGGGTGACAGTGACACAGGTGGGGGGACATGGGGGGTGACAGTGACACAAAGGGGGGGCGACACAAAGGGGGGGCATTGGGGGGTGACAGTGACACAGGGGGGTGACAGTGACACAAAATGGGGGGGACATTGCGGGGGTGACACTGTGGGGTGACACGACGGGGTGGTGACACCAGGGAGGTGACACCGGGGGGTGACAGTGACACGAGGGGGTGACAATGCCAGCGGGATGTGGTGACGCAGAGGGGAAGTGACACCGGGCGTTGGCACCAGGGGTGGTGACACTGGGGGGTGACAAAGGGGGGGGGGTGACAAAGAGGGGTGGTGACACAGAGGGGAGGTGACACTGGGGGGTGACAATGGCACTGGGATGGGGTGACAGGGGAGGTGACACTGGGGGGGGTGGCACAGAGGGGAGGTGACACCAGGGAGGTGACACTGGGGAATGACACTGAAGCAGGATGTGGTGACACGGGGGGGGGTGACACTGAGGGGTGACAGTGGCACCAGGATGGGGTGACAGGGGAGGTGACACCAGGGGGGGGGTGACAGAGCGGAGGTGACACCGGGGGGGGTGACAACCATGATGGGGTGACAGGGGAGGTGACACCAGGGAGGGGGTGACAACCATGATGGGGTGACAGGGGAGGTGACACTGGGGGGGGATGACACAGAGGGGAGGTGACACTGGGGGAGGGGTGACAACCATCATGGGGTGAAGGGGGGGGGTGACACTGGGGGGGGGGAGGTGACACAGAGGGGAGGTGACACCGGGGGGGGGGGTGACAACCATGATGGGGTGACAGGGGAGGTGACACTGGGGGGGGATGACACAGAGGGGAGGTGACACCGGGAAGGGGATGACAGGGGAGGTGACACTGGGGGAGGGGGTGACACAGAGGGGAGGTGACACCGGGGGGGGGTGACAACCATGATGGGGTGACACAGAGGGGAGGTGACACCGGGGGGGAGGTGACAACCATCTTGATGTCCCCCCCCCCCAGGTGCTGTTGGGCATCTTCTTCAACGTCCACTCGGCGGTGCTGATCGAGGACGTCCCCTTCACCGAGGAGGACTTCAACGAGTGAGTCTGGGGGGGGGGGGGGGGGGGGGGAGGTGACAACAACACAACGACGCAACATCACAACACCACCACCACAATGACACCACACCACCGCAACGACACAGGAACGGCACAATGACACAACGATGCAACGGCAAAACGACGCCACAACAATGACACAACACCGCAACAGCGACCCAAAACCACAACAGCGCAACGACACAGCACCACAACAGTGTCACGACACAACGACGACACAAAACCGCACGACACGACGATACAATGGCAAAACAACACCACAACAGTGACACAACACCACCGCAACAACACAACAGCGACACAACGACATAACACAACGACGACACGACACAACAACACAGTGACACAACACCACCACAACACAACACAACAACGACACAACACAATGACGTAATGACACAACAACGACACGACACAACACGCTGACACAACACCACCACAACACAACAACGACACAACGACATAATGACACAACAACACAACAACACAATGACACAACACCACCACAACACAACAACGATACAACACAATGACATAATGACACAACAACGACACAATGACACAACAACACAATGCCACAACATCACCACAACGACATAACGACACAACGACGACATGACACAACAACACAGTAACACAACACCACCACAACACAACACAACAACGACACAACACAATGACGTAATGACACAACAACGACACGACACAACACGCTGACACAACACCACCACAACACAACAACGACACAACGACATAATGACACAACGACACCACAACACAACACCACAACACCACAATGACACAACACCACCACAACAACACAACGACACAACGACATAATGACACAACGACACGACACAACACAATGACACAACACCACCACCACAACACAACGACACAACACAACAACATAATGACACAATGACACCACAACACAACACCACACCACCACAATGACACACCACCACAACAACACAACGACACAACACAACGACACAATGACATAATGACACAACACCACCACCACAACACAACAACACAACGACACAATGACACAACGACACAACAACACGACAACACAATGACACAACACCACCACCACAACACAACGGCACAACACAACGACACAACACCACAACACCACAACAACGACACAACACAGCAACATAATGACACAACGACACAACACCACCACAACACAACAACACAACACGACATAATGACACAACAACGACACGACACCACAACACCACAACAACGTGTGACGACACAACACCACCACGACGACACCACAACAACACAACACCACCACAACAACACAACACCACAACAATACAAAACCACCACAACAACACAACACCACAACAACGTCCCAACACCACAACCTCGATTTCTAACACCTTTCTTTCCATCCATCCCAGCGGTCCGGAACGAATTTATGGGCTGTACGAACGCGTGGGCACCAATTGTTTCGTGGCTGCTGGGCTCTACCTGTTGTTGGGAGGCTTTGCTTTGTGTCAGGCACGACTCAATAAGAGGAAGGAGTACCTCGTCCGCTAGTCCTCATGGCAACCGACCCCAAAAAGACCCCAGTTTCCTCCCAAAACCCCCATTTCCCCCCCATATCCCACTTCTGATCCCGTTGGTGGTGGTTGGAGGACCCGGAGGTGGTGCTTGGAGGACCAGCTGGTTTCATTTCACCCTTATCTACAATGTTCCAACCCACACACTGTAATAAATGATGTTGTGTTCTACTCCTGTATGCAGTTCTGAGGGTCTGACACCATGGAGACCCCCTCAAAACCCCCATTTCCCCCCATATCCCACTTCTGATCCCGTTGGTGGTGGTTGGAGGACCTGGAGGTGGTGCTTGGAGGACCAGCTGGTTTTGTTTCACTCTTACCTACAATGTTCCAACCAATGCAGTGTAATAAATGATGTTGTGTTCTACTCTTGTATGCAGTTCTGAGGGTCTGTCACCATGGAGACCCCCCAAAAACCCCCATTTCCCTCCCATATCCCACTTCTGATCCCGTTGGTGGTGGTTGGAGGACCCGGAGGTGGTGCTTGGAGGACCAGCTGGTTTCGTTTCTCCCTTACCTACAACGTTCCAACCCACGGATCCCAATAAAAACCATTATTCTCTATTAACAAACCGATTTCGGTGCCGTTTTGGGGACATCCGGGGCTTTTTTGAGGCTCTTTTTACGATTTCGAGGAGTAAAACCATAGAGTCGCGTGGCCAGAGCGGTAGGACCGCTCTTCCCACCAGAAGTAGCTTGCGAAAAGCCGGAGAGGAGAGGGGGGTAAAACCATAGAGTCGCGCGGCTGCTAGAGCGGCGGGAGCGCTCTCCCCACCGGAAGTAGCTTGCGGTAAGCCGGAAGTAAGGCAAGAAGACCGGAAGTAGCAAAGAGAAAAGACCGGGAGAGAGAAAGAGAGATACCGGAAACGGAAAGGAGAAGACCGGAAGTGGGCGCGGCCGCGCACCGGGAGAAACGGGCTGAGCGCCCCGCGCCGCCGCCACCATTGAGGCGGACGCGGAGCGGCGGCGGCGGCGCGCTGAAGGCGGAAGCGGCGGCGGTGGAACAACGGCGGGGCCCGCCGCCATGACATCGGCGTCCACCAAGGTGAGGGGGGAGGGACTTCCGGTGTGGGGCTGAAGGGACTTCCGGTGGCTCTGGGGGCCACGATGAGCCGCCCCCTCCCCCCCCTTCAGCCCCATAAAAACCCCATAGGGACCCCACAGACCCATAGGGACCCTCAGCCCCATAGAAACCCCATAGGGCCCCTCAGCCCCATAGAAACTCCATAGGGAAACTCTCAGCCCCATAGAAACCCCACAGGGACCCCTCAGCCCCATAGGAAAACTCTCAGCCCCATAAAAACCCCATAGGGACCCTTCAGCCCCATAGAAACCCCATAGGGAAACTCTCAGCCCCATAGGAACCCCTCAGCCCCATGGAAACCCCGTAGGGACCCTCAGCCCCAAAGAAAGCCCATAGGGACCCCTCAGCCCCATAGAATTCCCTCAGCCCCATAGAAACCCCATAGGGACCCTCAGCCCCATAGAAACCCTGTAGGGACCCCCAGCCCTATAGGAACCCCATAGGGACACTCTCAGCCCCATAGAAACCCCATAGGGACCCTCAGCCCCATAGAAACCCCATAAGGACACTCTCAGCCCCATAGAAACCCCTCAGCCCCATAGAAACCCCATAGAACCCCTTCAGCCCCATAGAAACCCCGTAGGGACCCCTCAGCCCCATAGAAAACCCATAGAACCCTTTCAGTCCCATAGAAACCCCATAAGGAAACTCTCAGCCCCATAGAATTCCTTCAGCCCCATAGAAACCCCATAGGGACCCTCAGCCCCATAGAAACCCCACAGAACTTCCTCAGTTCCATAGAAACCCCACAGAACTTCCTCAGTCCCATAGAAACCCCATAGAACCCCTTCAGCCCCATAGAAACCCCATAGAGACCCTTCAGCCCCATGGAAACCCCATAGGGACCCTTCAGCCCCATGGAAACCCTATAGGGACCCTTCAGCCCCATGGAAACCCTATAGGGACCCTCAGCCCCATAGGAACCCCATAGAACTTCCTCAGTCCCATAGAAACCCCATAGAACCCCTTCAGCCCCATAGAAACCCCATAGGGACTCTTCAGCCCCATGGAAACCCTATAGGGACCCCTCAGCCCCATAGGAACCCCATAGGGAAACTCTCAGCCCCATAGAATTTCCCTCATCCCCATAGAAACCCCATAGAACCCTCTCGGCCCCATAGAAACCCCATAGAACTCCCTCGGCCCCATAGAAACCCCATAGAGACCCTTCAGCCCCAATCCCCCCATCCCAATCCCCTCCCAGTCTCTCCCAGTCCCTCCCAGTGCCTTCCCAGTATATCCCAGTCTGCCCCAGTCCCCTCCCAGTCCCCTCCCTGTATATCCCAGTCCCTCCCAGTCCCCTCCCAGTCCCTCCCAGTGCCCTCCCAGTATATCCCAGTCTGCCCCAGTCCCCTCCCAGTCCCTCCCAGTCCCTCCCAGTGCCCTCCCAGTATATCCCAGTCTGCCCTCCCAGTCCCTTCCAATCCCCTCCCAGTCTGCCCCAGTCCCTCCCAGTCCCTCCCAGTATATCCCAGTGATCTCCCAGTCCCTCCCAGTCCCTCCCAGTCCTTCCCAGTATATCCCAGTGCCCTCCCAGTATATCCCAGTCTGCCCCAGTCCCTCCCAGTCCCTCCCAGTATATCCCACTGACCGCCCAGTCCCTCCCAGTCCTTCCCAGTGCCCTCCCTGTATATCCCAGTCCCCCCCAGTCCCTCCCAGTATATCCCAGTGCCCTCCCAATCCCCTCCCAGTGCCCTCCCAGTGCCCTCCCAGTCCCTCCCAGTGCCCTCCCAGTATATCCCAGTGATCTCCCAGTCCCTCCCAATCCCTCCCAGTCCCTCCCAGTATATCCCAGTCCATCCCAGTCCCTCCCAGTCCCTCCCAGTATATCCCAGTGCCCTCCCAGTCCCTCCCAGTCCCTCCCAGTATATCCCAGTGCCCTCCCAGTGCCCTCCCAGTCTGCCCCAGTCCCTCCCAGTGCCCTCCCAGTCCCTCCCAGTCCCTCCCAGTCCCTCCCAGTATATCCCAGTCCATCCCAGTCCCTCCCAGTCCCTCCCAGTATATCCCAGTGCCCTCCCAGTCCCTCCCAGTCCCTCCCAGTATATCCCAGTCCCTCCCAGTCCCTCCCAGTGCCCTCCCAGTGCCCTCCCAGTCTGCCCCAGTCCCTCCCAGTGCCCTCCCAGTCCCTCCCAGTGATCTCCCAGTCCCTCCCAGTCCCTCCCAGTATATCCCAGTATATCCCAGTCCCTCCCAGTCCCTCCCAGTATATCCCAGTGCCCTCCCAGTCCCTCCCAGTCCCTCCCAGTATATCCCAGTCCATCCCAGTCCCTCCCAGTGCCCTCCCAGTATATCCCAGTGCCCTCCCAGTGCCCTCCCAGTCTGCCCCAGTCCCTCCCAGTGCCCTCCCAGTGCCCTCCCAGTGCCCTCCCAGTCCCTCCCAGTCCCTCCCAGTATATCCCAGTCCCTCCCAGTGCCCTCCCAGTATATCCCAGTGATCTCCCAATCCCTCCCAGTCCATCCCAGTCCATCCCAGTCCCTCCCAGTCCCTCCCAGTGCCCTCCCAGTATATCCCAATCCCCTCCCAGTCTGCCCCAGTCCCTCCCAGTCCCTCCCAGTCCCTTCCAGTCCCTCCCAGTCCCTCCCAGTCCCTCCCAGTGCCCTCCCAGTGCCCTCCCAGTATATCCCAGTCCCTCCCAGTGCCCTCCCAGTATATCCCAGTCTGCCCTCCCAGTCCCTCCCAGTATATCCCAGTGCCCTCCCAGTCCCTCCCAGTCCCTCCCAGTATATCCCAGTCCCTCCCAGTCCCTCCCAGTATATCCCAGTGCCCTCCCAGTGCCCTCCCAGTCTGCCCCAGTCCCTCCCAGTGCCCTCCCAGTCCCTCCAAGTCCCTCCCAGTCCCTCCCAGTGATCTCCCAGTCCCTCCCAGTCCCTCCCAGTCCCTCCCAGTATATCCCAGTATATCCCAGTCCCTCCCAGTCCCTCCCAGTATATCCCAGTGCCCTCCCAATCCCCTCCCAGTGCCCTCCCAGTATATCCCAGTCCGTCTCAGTCCCTCCCAGTATATCCCAGTCCCTCCCAGTGTCCTCCCAGTCCCTCCCAGTGCCCTCCCAGTCTATCCCAGTCGCTCCCAGTCCATCCCAGTTGCTCCCACAGGTCGGGGAGATCTTCTCAGCCGCCGGCGCCGCCTTCTCCCGCCTTGGGGAGCTGACCATGCAGCTGCACCCCATGGCCGACAGCCCTGCGGGGTACGGGGGGATTTGGGGTCTTTATGGGGTCAGGTGGGGGGGCTATGGGGTCAGCTGGGGGGGCTATGGGATTAGATAGGGGCTATGGGGTCAGATGGGGGCTATGGAGTCAGGTAGGGGGGCTATGGGGTCAGATGGGGGATATGGGGTCAGATGGGGGGGCTATGGGGTCAGATGGGGAATATGAGGTCACATGGGGGGCTATGGGGTCAGATGGGGTAGCTATGGGGTCATTATGGGGTCAGATGGGGTCTGTGGGGTCAGATAGGGCAGATATGGGATGATATGGGGTCATATGGGACTGATATGGGGTCAGATGGGGGCTGTGGGGTCACTATGGGGTGATATGGGGTGATTTGGGGAGCTGACCATGCAGCTGCACCCCATGGCCGACAGCCCTGCGGGGTACGGGGCGATTTGGGGTCTTTATGGGGTCAGGTGGGGGGGCTATGGGGTCAGCTGGGGGGGCTATGGGGTTAGATAGGGGCTATGGGGTCAGATGGAGGCTATGGAGTCAGGTAGGGGGGCTATGGGGTCAGATGGGGGATATGGGGTCAGATGGGGGGGCTATGGGGTCAGATGGGGAATATGAGGTCACATGGGGGGCTATGGGGTCAGATGGGGTAGCTATGGGGTCATTATGGGGTCAGATGGGGTCTGTGGGGTCAGATAGGGCAGATATGGGATGATATGGGGTCATATGGGACTGATATGGGGTCAGATGGGGGCTGTGGGGTCACTATGGGGTGATATGGGGTGATTTGGGGAGCTGACCATGCAGCTGCACCCCATGGCCGACAGCCCTGCGGGGTACGGGGCGATTTGGGGTCTTTATGGGGTCAGGTGGGGGGGCTATGGGGTCAGCTGGGGGGGCTATGGGGTTAGATAGGGGCTATGGGGTCAGATGGAGGCTATGGAGTCAGGTAGGGGGGCTATGGGGTCAGATGGGGGATATGGGGTCAGATGGGGGGGCTATGGGGTCAGATGGGGAATATGAGGTCACATGGGGGGCTATGGGGTCAGATGGGGTAGCTATGGGGTCATTATGGGGTCAGATGGGGTCTGTGGGGTCATATGGGGCTGATATGGGGTCAGATGGGGGGCTGTGGGATCCGATGGGGGGCTATGGGGTCAGATGGGGGCTATGGGGTCACTATGGGGTGATATGGGGTGATTTGGGGAGCTGACCATGCAGCTGCACCCCATGGCCGACAGCCCTGCGGGGTACGGGGGGATTTGGGGTGTGTAGGGTCTGTGGGGTTTGTGGGGTCTGTGGGGTCACATGGGGTCATATGGGGCAGCTATGGGATGATATGGGGTCAGATGGGGGGGCTATGGGGTCAGATGGGGTCTGTGGGGTCAGATGGGGGGCTATGGGGTCAGAAGGGGGGGCTATGGGGTCAGATGGGGGGATATGGGGTCAGATGGGGTCTGTGGGGTCAGATGGGGAGGCTATGGGGTCAGGTGGGGGGATATGGGGTCAGATGGGGTCTGTGGGGTCAGATGGGGGGATATGGGGCCATATGGGGAGGCTATGGGGTCAGATGGGGGCTATGGGGTCACTGTGGGGTGATATGGGGTGATTTGGGGAGCTGACCATGCAGCTGCACCCCATGGCCGACAGCCCTGCGGGGTACGGGGCGATTTGGGGTCTTTATGGGGTCAGGTGGGGGAGCTATGGGGTCAGCTGGGGGGGCTATGGGGTTAGATAGGGGCTATGGGGTCAGATGGGGGCTATGGAGTCAGGTAGGGGGGCTATGGGGTCAGATGGGGGATATGGGGTCAGATGGGGGGGCTATGGGGTCAGATGGGGAATATGAGGTCACATGGGGGGCTATGGGGTCAGATGGGGTAGCTATGGGGTCATTATGGGGTCAGATGGGGTCTGTGGGGTCAGATAGGGCAGATATGGGATGATATGGGGTCATATGGGGCTGATATGGGGTCAGATGGGGGCTGTGGGGTCACTATGGGGTGATATGGGGTGATTTGGGGAGCTGACCATGCAGCTGCACCCCATGGCCGACAGCCCTGCGGGGTACGGGGGGATTTGGGGTCTGTAGGGTCTGTGGGGTTTGTGGGGTCTGTGGGGTCACATGGGGTCATATGGGGCAGCTATGGGATGATATGGGGTCAGATGGGGGGGCTTTGGGGTCAGATGGGGTCTGTGGGGTCAGATGGGGGGCTATGGGGTCAGAAGGGGGGGCTATGGGGTCAGATGCGGGGATATGGGGTCAGATGGGGTCTGTGGGGTCAGATGGGGAGGCTATGGGGTCAGATGGGGGGATATGGGGTCAGATGGGGTCTGTGGGGTCAGATGGGGGGATATGGGGCCATATGGGGAGGCTATGGGGTCAGATGGGGGCTATGGGGTCACTGTGGGGTGATATGGGGTGATTTGGGGAGCTGACCATGCAGCTGCACCCCATGGCCGACAGCCCTGCGGGGTACGGGGCGATTTGGGGTCTTTATGGGGTCAGGTGGGGGAGCTATGGGGTCAGCTGGGGGGGCTATGGGGTTAGATAGGGGCTATGGGGTCAGATGGGGGCTATGGAGTCAGGTAGGGGGGCTATGGGGTCAGATGGGGGATATGGGGTCAGATGGGGGGGCTATGGGGTCAGATGGGGGCTATGGGGTCACTATGGGGTGATATGGGGTGATTTGGGGAGCTGACCATGCAGCTGCACCCCATGGCCGACAGCCCTGCGGGGTACGGGGCGATTTGGGGTCTGTAGGGTCTGTGGGGTTTGTGGGGTCTGTGGGGTCACATGGGGTCATATGGGGCAGCTATGGGATGATATGGGGTCAGATGGGGGGGCTATGGGGTCAGATGGGGTCTGTGGGGTCAGATGGGGGGCTATGGGGTCAGAAGGGGGGGGCTATGGGGTCAGATGGGGGGATATGGGGTCAGATGGGGTCTGTGGGGTCAGATGGGGAGGCTATGGGGTCAAATGGGGAGGCTATGGGGTCAGATGGGGGGATATGGGGTCAGATGGGGTCTGTGGGGTCAGATGGGGGGATATGGGGCCATATGGGGAGGCTATGGGGTCAGATGGGGGCTATGGGGTCACTATGGGGTGATATGGGGTGATTTGGGGAGCTGACCATGCAGCTGCACCCCATGGCCGACAGCCCTGCGGGGTACGGGGCGATTTGGGGTCTTTATGGGGTCAGGTGGGGGGGCTATGGGGTCAGCTGGGGGGGCTATGGGGTTAGATAGGGGCTATGGGGTCAGATGGAGGCTATGGAGTCAGGTAGGGGGGCTATGGGGTCAGATGGGGGCTATGGGGTCACTATGGGGTGATATGGGGTGATTTGGGGAGCTGACCATGCAGCTGCACCCCATGGCCGACAGCCCTGCGGGGTACGGGGCGACTTGGGGTCTTTATGGGGTCAGGTGGGGGAGCTATGGGGTCAGCTGGGGGGGCTATGGGGTTAGATAGGGGCTATGGGGTCAGATGGGGGCTATGGAGTCAGGTAGGGGGGCTATGGGGTCAGATGGGGGATATGGGGTCAGATGGGGGGGCTATGGGGTCAGATGGGGAATATGAGGTCACATGGGGGGCTATGGGGTCAGATGGGGTAGCTATGGGGTCATTATGGGGTCAGATGGGGTCTGTGGGGTCATATGGGGCAGCTATGGGATGATATGGGGTCATATAGGGCTGATATGGGGTCCGATGGGGGGCTGTGGGATCCGATGGGGGGCTATGGGGTCACATGGGGGCTATGGGGTCAGATGGGGGCTATGGGGTCAGATGGGGGGATATGGGGTCATATAGGGCTGATATGGGGTCAGATGGGGGCTATGGGGTCAGAGGGGGGGCTATGGGGTCAGATGGGGCTGATATGGGGTCAGATGGGGGGTATGGGGTCAGATAGGGGATATGGGGTCACATGGGGGGGCTATGGGGTCAGACGGGGTCAGATGCGGTGATATGGGGTCAGATGGGGCAGCTATGGGATCATATGGGATCTATGGGCAGCTATGGGGTCATATGGGTTCATATGGGGTCATATGGGTTCATATGGGGTCTGTGGGGTGACATGGGGTGATGGGGGGTGATATGGGGCAGCTATGGGGTGATAACGGGGTCATATGGGTTGATATGGGGTGATATGGGGTGATATTGGGTCCCTTTTGGGGTCATATGGGGAAGCTATGGGGTGATGTGGGGTGGCTATGGGGCCTATGGAGTCTATGGGGTCATATGGGGCAGCTATGGGGTCATATGGGATCTATGGGGTGATATGGGGTGATATGGGGTCTATGGGGTCAGATGGGGTGATATGGGGTGGTATTGGGTGGCTATGGGGTCATATGGGGCAGCTGTGGGGTGATGTGGGGTGATATGGGGTCTGTGGGGTGATGTGGGGTCATATAGGATGAAGGGGGGTGATGTGGGGCAGCTATGGGGTGATAACGGGGTCATATGGGGTCTGTGGGGTGACATGGGGGTGATATTGGTTCCCTTTGGGGTCATATGGGGCAGCTATGGGGTGATGTGGGGTGATATGGGGTGGTGTTGGGCAGATATGGGGTGATGGGAATGATGTGGGGTATCTATGGGGTGATGGGGGGTGATATGGGGTGACGTGGGGCAGCTGTGGGGCGCTATGGGGCGCTATGGGGCACTGTGGGGCTCTATGGGGCAGCTGTGGGGTGCTGTGGGTTTTTATAGGGCACTGTGGGGTGCTATGGGGCAGCTGTGGTGCGCTATGGGGTTCTATGGGGCAGCAATGGGGCGCTGTGGGGTTCTATGGGGCAGCTGTGGGGCAGCAATGGGGCGCTGTGGGGTTCTATGGGGCAATATGGGGTGTTACGGGGCAGCTGTGGGGCAGCAATGGGGCGCTGTGGGGTTCTATGGGGCAATATGGGGTGTTACGGGGCAGCTGTGGGGCAGCAATGGGGCGCTGTGGGGCACTATGGGGTTCTATGGGGCAGCTGTGGGGCACTATGGGGTTCTATGGGGCGCTATGGGGCAGCTATGGGGCAGCAGTGGGGCGCTATGGGGTTCTATGGGGCAGAGTTATGGGGCAGCTATGGGGCGCTATGGGGCAAGGTCAGTCTGTGGGTCTCTGGGGTTCTATGGGGCTCTAGGGGGCAATATGGGGCTCTATGGGGTAACAATGGGACGCTATGGGACAGAGCTATGGGGCACAGCTATGGGGCAGCAATAGGGCGCTATGGGGCAGCTATGGGGCAGCAATGGGGCGCTGTGGGGCAGAGCTATGGGGCAGCTATGGGGCAGCAATGGGGCGCTGTGGGGCAGGGCTGTGGGGCACAATGGTTCTGTATGGGTCTCTATGGGTCTCTATGGGGCAGCAACGGGGCAGAGCTATGGGGCAGAGCTATGGGACAGAGCTATGGGGCAGCTATGGGGCAGCTATGGGGCAGCTATGGGGCAGCTATAGGGCAGCTATGGGGAGAGCTATGGGGCACAGCTATGGGGCACAGCTATGGGTCTTTATGGGTTTCTATGGGTCTGTATGGGTTCCTATGGGGCAGTAATGGGGCACAGCTATGGGGCAGCTATGGGGCAGCAATGGGGCGCTGTGGGGCAGAGCTATGGGGCAGCTATAGGGCAGCTATGGGGCAATATGGGTCCCTATGGGTCTGTATGGGTCTCTATGGGTCTCTATGGGGCAGAGCTGTGGGGCAGCAATGGGGCAGAGCTATGGGGCAGAGCTATGGGGCGGCTATGGGGCAGCAATGGGACAAGGTCAGTCTGTGGGTCTCTATGGGTCTCTATGAGTCTGTATGGGTCTCTATGGGTCTCTATGGGGCAGAGCTGTGGGGCAGCTATGGGGCAGCTATGGGGCAGCTATGGGTCTCTACGGGTCTGTATGGGTTCCTATGGGGCTCTATGGGGCAGCAATGGGGCAGAGCTATGGGGCAGCAATGGGGCGCTGTGGGGCAGGGCTATGGGGCAGCTGTGGGGCAGCAATGGGGCGCTGTGGGGCAGGGCTATGGGGCAGCTGTGGGGCAGCAATGGGGCGCTGTGGGGCAGGGCTATGGGGCAGCTGTGGGGCAGCAATGGGGCGCTGTGGGGCAATATGGGTCCTTATGGGTCTTTATGGGTTTCTATGGGTCTGTATGGGTTCCTATAGGGCTCTATGGGGCAGCAATGGGGCAGAGCTATGGGGCAGCTATGGGTCTCTATGGGTCTCTATGGGTCTCTATGGGTCTCTATGGGGCAGAGCTGTGGGGCAGCTATGGGGCAGCTATGGGGCAGCTATGGGTCTCTACGGGTCTGTATGGGTTCCTATGGGGCTCTATGGGGCAGCAATGGGGCAGCAATGGGGCAGAGCTATGGGGCAGCAATGGGGCGCTGTGGGGCAGAGCTATGGGGCAGCTATGGGGCAGCAATGGGGCGCTGTGGGGCAGGGCCAAGTGGACGGCGGCGGAGCTGGAGCTGCTGCGCGCGGCCGTGCGGCGCTTTGGGGACGACCTGCAGCGCATCAGCGCCATCATCAGGGAGCGCACGCTGTAAGGGGGCGGCCCCAAAGCCCCCACAAAAACCCCAAAGACCCCAACCGCCCCACCGACCCCAAAGCCCACCCCCACCCCCACCCCCTTCTGACCCCAAATCCCCAAAATTCCAGCCCCGAAACCCCCAAATTCTGCCCCAAAATGGACCCAACTTCACCCTAAAATGGACCCAAGCGAACCCAAAATGGACCCAAATCGACCCCAAATTGACCCCAAATACCCCCCTGATCCCCCCCATGGTGACCACCCCGACCCCCTTCTGACCCCAAATCCCCAAAATTTCAGCCCCAAAATCCCCAAATTCTGCCCCAAAATGGACCCAAATTGACCCCAAAATGGACCCAACTTCACCCATAATGGACCCAACTTGACCCTAAAACGGACCCAACTTCACCCTAAAATGGACCCAAAATGCCCCAAATTGACCCCAAAGACCCCACTGACCCCCCCATGCTGACCACCCCCACACTCTTCTGACCCCAAATCCCAAAATTTCAGCCCCGAAATCCCCAAATTCTGCCCCAAAATGGACCTAAAATGGACCCAAATTGACCCCAAAATGGACCCAAGATGGATCCAACTTGACCCCCAAATTGACCCCAAATGGACCCAAAATGCCCCAAACTGACCCCAAAGACGCCACTGACCCCCCCCATGCTGACCTCCCTCACCCCCTTCTGACCCCAAATCCCCAAAATTTCAGCCCCGAAATCCCCAAATTCTGCCCCAAAATGGATCCAACTCCACCCCAAAATGGACCCAATTTGACCTAAATGGACGCAACTTGACCCCAAAATGGACCCCAAATGGACCCAAAATGCCCCAAACTGACCCCAAAGACCCCACTGACCCCAAAGACCCCACTGAGCCCCCCTCACCCCCTTCTGACCCCAAATCCCCAAAAATTCCAGCCCCGAAATCCCCAAATTCTGCCCCAAAATGGACCTAAAATGGAACCAAATTGACCCCAAAATGGACCTAAAATGGACCCAACTTGACCCCCAAATGGACCCAGATGGACCCAAAATGCCCCAAATTGACCCCAATGACCCCGCCGACCCCAACCCCCCCCCCACCCTGACCCCCTTCTGATCCCAAATCCCAAATTCCAGCCCCAAAATCCCCAAATTCTGCCCCAAAATGGACCCAAATTGACCCCAAAATGGACCCAACTTCACCCTAAAATGGACCTAAGTGGACCCAAATTGACCCTAAAATGGACCCAGATGGACCCAAAATGCCCCAAACTGACCCCAAAGACCCCACTGACCCCCCCCCACCCCCTTCTGACCCCAAATCCCCAAAATTCCAGCCCCAAAATCCCCAAATTCTGCCCCAAAATGGACCCAGATTGACCCCAAAATGGACCCAAATGGATCCAACTTGACCCTAAAATGGATCCCAAATGGACCCAGATGGACCCTAAAATGCCCCAAATTGACCCCAAATGCCCTGCCGACCCCAAAGCCCACCCCCACCCCCACCCCCTTCTGACCCCAAATCCCCAAAATTTCAGCCCCGAAATCCCCAAATTCTGCCCCAAAATGGACCCAACTTCACCCCAAAATGGACCTAAAATGGACCCAAATTGACCCCAAAATGGACCCAACTTGACCCCAAAATGGACCCAGATGGACCCAAAATGCCCCAAATTGACCCCAAAGACCCCACTGACCCCCCCATGCTGACCCCCCCCACCCCCTTCTGACCCCAAATCCCAAAATTTCAGCCCCCAAATCCCCAAATTCTGCCCCAAAATGGACCCAGATTGACCCCAAAATGGACCTAAAATGGACCCAACTTGACCCCAAAATGGATCCCAAATTGACCCCAAAGACCCCACTGACCCCCCCATGCTGACCCCCCTCACCCCCTTCTGACCCCAAATCCCAAAATTTCAGCCCCGAAATCCCCAAATTCTGCCCCAAAATGGACCCAACTCCACCCCAAAATGGACCCAACTTGACCTAAACGGATACAGCTTGACCCCAAAATGGATCCCAAATGGACCCAAATCGACCCCAAATGGACCCCAAAGACCCCGCTGACCCCCCCCCACCCCCTTCTGACCCCAAATCCCAAAATTTCAGCCCCGAAATCCCCAAATTCTGCCCCAAAATGGACCCAAATTGACCCCAAAATGGACCCAACTTCACCCATAATGGACCCAAGTTGACCCTAAAATGCCCCAAATGGACCCCAACGACCCCGCCGACCCCAAACTTCCCCGATTTTCCTCCTAAATCCCTCGATTTCACCCCCAAATTCCCATAAAACGACACAAATTCCCAGAATTCCGCCCCCAAAATCCCCATTTTTCACCCCAAAATCCCCACCCTGCCCTCTCCTCCCCTCGCTTCCGCCCTTAACCCCGCCCCTTTTTCTCTCTCGTCCAATCAGCGCTCAGCGCGGCACCGCCCGCCGGAAGGCCTACAAGCGGGGGGGGGGCGCGCTCGATTTTCGCCCCCTCAAATTCACCCCCCAAATAACCCCAAATTTCCCCGATTTCCCTCCTAAATCCCTCACCGCCCCCCCCAAATTCCCATAAAACGACACAAATTCCCAGAATTCCGCCCCCAAAATCCCCATTTTTCACACCAAAATCCCCACCCTGCCCTCTCCTCCCCTCGCTTCCGCTTCCGTCCTTAACCCCGCCCCCTTCTTCTCTCTCGTCCAATCAGCGCTCAGCTCTGCGGAGCCTCCCGCCGGAAGGCCTACGGTGGGGGGGGGCCCTCGATTTGCCGCCCCCTCAAATTCACCCCCCAAATAACCCCAAATTTCCCCAATTTCCCTCCTAAATCCCTCACCCTCACCCCCAAATTCCCATAAAATGACACAAATTCCCAGAATTCCGCCCCCAAATCCCCATTTTTCACCCCAAAATCCCCACCCTGCCCTTTCCTCCCCTCTCTCTCTTCCGCTTCCGCCTTAACCC
>JASCYN010000043.1:0-51952 GCA_030408155.1 Lophura swinhoii
CCCCCTTCAAATAGGACCTTTTCTCCCACAAATACCTGTTTTATCCCCAAAAGAGGACAGTTTCTGCCAGAAATGCCACATTTCTCCCAAACATATCACATCTTCTCCAAGAAATACCAGCTTTCCCCCTTCAAATAGGACCTTTCACCCACAAGTACCTGTTTTATCCCCAAAAGAGGAACAGTTTCTTCCAGACATGCCACATTTCTCCTAAATAGATCACATCTCCTCCAAGAAATACCACGGTTCCCCTTCAAATAGGACCTTTTCTCCCAAGAAATACCTCTTTTATGCCCAAAACAGGACATTTTCTTCCAGACATGCCAGATTTCTCCCAAATATATCACATCTTCTCCAAAGAAATACCGAGGGTTTCCCCCTTCAAATAGGACCTTTTCACCCACAAATACCTCTTTGATCCCCAAAAGAGAACAGTTTTCTCATAGAAAGGCCACATTTCTCCCAAATATATCACATCTTCTCCAAGAAATACCAGGATTCCTCCTGAAATAGGACCTTTTCACCCACAAATACCTCTTTTATCCCCAAAACAGGACAGTTTCTTCCAGAATTATCCACATTTCTCCCAAATAGATCACATCTTCTCCAAGAAATACCAGCTTTCCCCTTCAAATAGGACCTTTTCAACCACAAATACCTGTTTTATGCCCAAAATACGACAGTTTCTTCCAGAAATGCCACATTCCTCCCAAATATATCACATCTTCTCCAAGAAATACCAGGTTTCCCCCTTGAATTAGGACCTTTTCTCATGAAATACCTCTTTTATCCCCAAAAGAGGACATTTTCTTCCAGAAATGCCACATTTCTCCCAAATATATCACATCTTCTCCAAGAAATACCAGGTTTCCCCGGGAAATAGGACCTTTTCAACCACTAATACCTCTTTTATCCCCAAAAGAGGACAGTTTCTTCCAGAAATGCCACATTTCTCCCAAATATATCACATCTTCTCCAAGAAATACCAGGATTCCTCCTGAAATAGGACCTTCTCACCCAAAAACTACCAGCCTTCTCCCCCAAATTGGACATTTTCTTCCAAACATGCCACATTTCTCCAAAATAGATCACATCTTCTCCAAGACATAGCAGCTTTCCCCCGTCAAATAGGACCTTTTCTCCCACAAATACCTGTTTTATCCCTCAAATTGGACATATTCTTCCAGAAATGCCAGATTTCTCCCAAATATATCACATCTTCTCCAAGAAATACCAGGTTTCCAACTTCAAATAGGACCTTTTCACCCACAAATACCTGTTTTATCCCCAAAAGAGGACATTTTCTTCCAGACATGCCACATTTCTCCCAAATATATCACATCTTCTCCAAGAAATACCAGGATTCCTCCTGAAATAGGACCTTCTCACCCACAACTACCAGCCTTCTCCCCACAAATTGGACATTTTCTTCCAGAAATGCCAGATTTCTCCCAAGTAGATCACATCTTCTCCAAGAAATACCAGGGTTCCCCCTTCAATAGGACCTTTTCACCACAAATACCTGTTTTATCCCCCAAATAGGACAGTTTCTGCCAGACATGCCACATTTCTCCCAAATATATCACATCTTCTCCAAGAAATGCACGTTTCCCCCTTCAAATAGGACCTTTTCACCCACAAATACCTCTTTTATCCCCAAAATAGGACAGTTTCTTCCAGAAATGCACATTTCTCCCAAATATATCACATCTTCTCCAAGAAATACCAGCTTTCCCCCTTCAAATAGGACCTTTTCACCCACAAATACCTGTTTTATCCCCAAAATAGGACAGTTTCTTCCAGAAATGCCACATTTCTCCCAATAGATCACATCTTCTCCAAGAAATACCAGGTTTCCCCTTCAAATAGGACCTTTTCACCCACAAATACCTCTTTTATCCCCAAAAGAGGACAGTTTCTTCCAGAGAAATGCCACATTTCTCCCAAATAGATCACAGCTTCTCCAAGAAATACCAGGTTTCCCCCTTCAAATAGGACCTTTTCTCCCACAAATACCTCTTTTATCCCAAAAGAGGACAGTTTCTTCCAGAAAGGCCACATTTATCCCAAATAGATCACATCTTCTCCAAGAAATACCAGGTTTCCCCCTTCAAATAGGACCTTTTCACCCACAAATACCTCTTTTATCCCGAAAAGAGGACAGTTTCTTCCAGAAATGGCACATTTCTCCCAAAACATATCACATGTCCTCCAAGAAATACCAGGATTCCTCCTGAAATAGGACCTTTTCTCCACAAGTACCACCCTTCTCCCCCCAAATAGGGACATTTTCCTCCAGACATGCCACATTTCTCCCAAATATATCACCTCTTCTCCAAGAAATACCAGGTTTCCCCTTCAAATAGGACCTTTTCACCCACAAATACCTCTTTTATCCCCAAAAGAGGACAGTTTCTTCCAGAAATGCCACATTTCTCCGAAATATATCACATCTTCTCCAAGAAATACCAGGTTTCCCCCTTCAAATAGGACCTTTTCACCCACAAATACCTCTTTTATCCCCAAAAGAGGACAGTTTCTTCCAGAATGCCACATTTCTACCAAATATATCACATCTTCTCCAAGAAATACCTGCTTTCCCCCTTGAATTAGGACCTTTTCTCCATGAAATACCTCTTTTATCCCCAAAAGAGGACAGTTTCTTCCAGAAATGCCACATTTCTCCCAAATATATCACATCTTCTCCAAGAAATACCAGGTTTCCCCGGGGAAATAGGACCTTTTCAACCACTAATACCTCTTTTATCCCAAAAGAGGACAGTTTCTTCCGGAAAGGCCACATTTCTCCCAAATAGATCACATCTTCTCCAAGAAATGCCAGGATTCCTCCTGAAATAGGACATTCTCACCCAAAACTACAAGCCTTCTCCCCCCAAATTGGACATTTTCTTCCAGACATGCCACATTTCTCCCAAATAGATCACCATCTTCTCCAAGAAATACCAGGTTTCTCCCTTCAAATAGGACCTTTTCTCCACAAATACCTGTTTTATCCCCAAAATAGGACAGTTTCTTCCAGAACATGCCACATTTCTCCCAAATATATCACATCTTCTCCAAGAAATACCAGGTTTCCCCCTTCAAATAGGACCTTATCACCCACAAATACCTGTTTTATCCCCAAAATTGGACAGCTTCTTCCAGACATGCCACATTTCTCCCAAATATATCACATCTTCTCCAAGAAATACCAGCTTTCCCCCTTCAAATAGGACCTTTTCACCCACAAATACCTCTTTTATCCCCAAAAGAGGACAGTTTCTTCCAGAAATGCCAGATTTCTCCCAAATACATCACATCTTCTCCAAGAAATACCAGCTTTCCCCCTTCAAATAGACCTTTTCACCCACAAATACCTGTTTTATCCCCCAAATAGGACAGTTTCTTCCAGAAATGCCACATTTCTCCCAAATATATCACATCTTCTCCAAGAAATACCGCGTTTCCCCCTTCAAACAGGAACTTTTCACCCACAAATACCTCTTTTATCCCAAGTAGGACAGTTTCTTCCAGACATGCCACATTTCTCCCAAATATATCACATCTTCTCCAAGAAATACCAGCTTTCCCCCTTCAAATACGACCTTTTCAACCACAAATACCTGTTTTATCCCTCAAATTGGACATATTCTTCAGAAAATGCCAGATTTCTCCCAAATATATCACATCTTCTCCAAGAAATACCAGCTTTCCCCCTTCAAATAGGACCTTTTCACCACAAAGACCTGTTTTATCCCCAAAAGAGGACAGTTTCTTCCAGAAATGCCACATTTCTCCCAAATATATCACATCTTCTCCAAGAAATACCAGCTTTCCCCTTCAAATAGGACCTTTTCACCCACAAATACCTGTTTTATCCCCAAAAGAGGACAGTTTCTTCCAGAAATGCCACATTTCTCCCAAATAGATCACATCTTCTCCAAGCAATACCAAGGTTTCCCCCTTCAAATAGGACCTTTTCACCCCACAAATACCTCTTTTATCCCAAAAGAGGACAGTTTCTTCCAGAAATGCCACATTTCTCCAAACATATCACATCTCCTCCAAGAAATACCAGGATTCCTCCTGAAATAGGACCTTTTCTCCACAAGTACCAGCCTTCTCCCCCAATATAGGACATTTTCTTCCACACATGCCACATTTCTCCCAAATATATCACATCTTCTCCAAGAAATACCAGGTTTTCCCCTGGAAATAGGACCTTTTCACCCACACATGCCTCTTTTATACACAGAAGAGGACAGTTTCTACAAGACATGCCACATTTCTCCCAAATATATCACATCTTCTCCAAGAAATACCAGGATTCCTCCTGAAATGGGACCTTCTCACCCAAAACTACCAGCCTTCTCCCCCCAAATTGGACATTTTCTTCCAGAAATGCCACATTTCTCCCAAATAGATCACATCTTCTCCAAGAAATACCAGCTTTCCCCCTTCAAATAGGACCTTTTCACCCACGAATACCTCTTTTATCCCCAAAAGAGGACAGTTTCTTCCAGAAATGCCACATTTCTCCCAAATATATCACATCTTCACCAAGAAATACCAGGGTTCCCCCTTCAAATAGGACCTTTTCACCCACAAATACCTCTTTTATCCCCAAAAGAGGACAGTTTCTTCCAGAAATGCCACATTTCTCCCAAATATATCACATCTTCTCCAAGAAATAACAGGTTTCCCCCATCAAATAGGACCTTTTCACCCACAAATACCTCTTTTATCCCCAAAATAGGACAGTTTCTTCCAGAAATGCCACATTTCTCCCAAATGTATCACATCTTCTCCAAGAAATACAGCTTTCCCCCTTCAAATAGGACCTTTTCAACCACTAATACCTCTTTAACCCCTAAAGAGGACAGTTTCTTCCTGAAAGGCCACATTTCTCCCAAATATATCACATCTTCTCCAAGAAATGCCAGGATTCCTCCTGAAATAGGACTTCTCACCCACAACTACCAGCCTTCTCCCCCCAAATTGGACATTTTCTTCCAGAAATGCACATTTCTCCCAAAACATATCACATCTTCTCCAAGAAATACCAGGATTCCTCCTGAAATAGGACCTTCTCACCCAAAACTACCAGCCTTCTCCCCCAAATTGGACATTTTCTTCCAGGACATGCCACATTACTCCCAAATAGATCACATTTTTCTCCAAGAAATACCAGCTTTCCTCCTTCAAATTGGACCTTTTCTCCCACCAAATACCTGTTTTATCCCAAAACAGGACAGTTTCTTCCAGAAATGCCACATTTCTCCCAACATATCACATCTCCTCCAAGAAATACCAGGATTCCTCCTGAAATAGGACCTTTTCTCCCACAAGTACCAGCCTTCTCCCCCAATATAGGACATTTTCTTCCAGACATGCCACATTACTCCCAAATAGATCACATTTTCTCAAGAAATACCAGCTTTCCCCCCTTCAAATAGGACCTTTTCACCCACGAATACCTCTTTTATCCCCAAAAGAGGACAGTTTCTTCCAGAAATGCCACATTTCTCCCAAATATATCACATCTTCTCCAAGAAATACCAGGGTTCCCCCTTCAAATAGGACCTTTTCACCCACAAATACCTCTTTTATCCCCAAAAGAGGACAGTTTCTTCCAGACATGCCACATTTCTCCCAAATAGATCACATCTTCTCCAAGAAATACCAGCTTTCCCCCTTCAAATAGGACCTTTTTAGCCACAAATACCTGTTTTATCCCTCAAATTGAACATATTCTTCCAGAAATGCCAGATTTCTCCCAAATATATCACATATTCTCCAAGAAATACCACGTTTCCCCCTTCAAATAGGACCTTTTCACCCACAAATACCTGTTTTATCCCCAAAAGAGGACAGTTTCTTCCAGACATGCAGATTTCTCCCAAATAGATCACATCTTCTCCGTGAAATACCTGCTTTCCCCCTTCAAATAGGACCTTTTCACCCACAAATACCTGTTTTATCCCAAAAGAGGACAGTTTCTTCCAGAAAGGCCACATATCTCCCAAACATATCACATCTTCTCAGAAATACCAGGATTCCTCCTGAAATAGTACCTTCTCACCCACTAATACCAGACTTCTCCCCACAAATTGGACAGTTTCTTCCAGAAATGCCTCATTCTCCCAAATATATCACATCTTCTCCAAGAAATACCTGGTTTCCCTCTCGAAATAGGACCTTTTCACCCACAAATACCTGTTTTATCCCCAAAAGAGGACAGTTTCTTCCAGAAATGCCACATTTCTCCCAAATATATCACATCTTCTCCAAGAAATACCAGCTTTCCCCTTCAAATAGGACCTTTTCAACCACAAATACCTGTTTTATGCCCAAAATACGACAGTTTCTTCCAGAAATGCCACATTTCTCCAAATATATCACATCTTCTCCAAGAAATACCAGCTTTCCCCCTTGAATTAGGACCTTTTCTCCATGAAATACCTCTTTTATCCCCAAAAGAGGACATTTTCTTCCAGAAATGCACATTTCTCCCAAATATATCACATCTTCTCCAAGAAATACCAGGTTTCCCCTGGAAATAGGACCTTTTCAACCACTAATACCTCTTTTATCCCCAAAAGAGGACAGTTTCTTCCAGAAATGCCACATTTTCTCCCATATATATCACATCTTCTCCAAGAAATGCCAGGATTCCTCCTGAAATAGGACCTTCTCACCCAAAACTACCAGCCTTCTCCCCCAAATTGGACATTTTCTTCCAGAAATGCCACATTTCTCCCAAATATATCACATCTTCTCCAAGAAATACCAGGATTCCTCCTGAAATAGGACCTTCTCACCGAAACTACCAGCCTTCTCCCCCCAAATTGGACATTTTCTTCCAGAAAGGCCACATTTCTCCCAAATAGATCACATCTTCTCAAGAAATACCAGCTTTCCCCCTTCAAATAGGACCTTTTCTCCCACAAATACCTGTTTTATCCCCAAAAGAGGACAGTTTCTTCCAGACATGCCACATTTCTCCCAAATAGATCACATCTTCTCCAAGAAATACCAGGTTTCCCCTTCAAATAGGACCTTTTCACCCACAAATACCTGTTTTATCCCAAAAGAGGACAGCTTCTTCCAGACATGCCACATTTCTCCCAAATATATCACATCTTCTCCAAGAAATACCGGGGTTCCCCCTTCAAATAGGACCTTATCACCCACAAATACCTCTTTTATCCCCAAAAGAGGACAGTTTCTTCCAGAAATGCCACATTT
Organism: Lophura swinhoii; assembly: GCA_030408155.1. NCBI lineage: Eukaryota > Metazoa > Chordata > Aves > Galliformes > Phasianidae > Lophura > Lophura swinhoii. The sequence continues at coordinate 7,249 of JASCYN010000043.1, forward strand.
CTCCAAATATATCACATCTTCTCCAAGAAATACCAGCTTTCCCCCTTCAAATAGGACCTTTCACCCACAAATACCTCTTTTATCCCCCAAAAGAGGACAGTTTCTTCCAGAAATGCCAGATTTCTCCCAAATATATCACATCTTCTCCAAGAAATAACAGGTATCCCCCTTCAAATACAACGTTTTCACCCACAAATACCTGTTTTATCCCCAAAAGAGGACAGTTTCTTCCAGAAATGCCTGATTTCTCCCAAATATACCACATCTTCTCCAAGAAATACCACGTTTCCCCCTTCAAATAGGACCTTTTCAGCCACAAATACCTCTTTAATCCCCAAAAGAGGACAGTTTCTTCCAGACATGCCACATTTCTCCCAAATATATCACATCTTCTCCAAGAAATACCACGTTTCCCCCTTCAAATAGGACCTTTTCAACCACAAATACCTGTTTTTATCCCTCAAATTGGACATATTCTTCCTGAAATGCCAGATTTCTCCCCAAACATATCACATCTTCTCCAAGAAATACCAGGTTTCCCCCTTCAAATAGGACCTTTTTCACCCACAAATACCTCTTTTATCCCCAAAGAGGACAGTTTCTTCCAGAAATGCCACATTTCTCCCAAATATATCACATCTCCTCCAAGAAATACCAGGATTCCCTCCTGAAATAGGAACATTTCTCCCACAAATACCACACTTCTCCCCCCAAATAGGAACAATTTTCTTCCAGACATGCCACATTTCTCCCAAATATATCACATCTTCTCAAGAAATACCAGCTTACCCCCTTCAATAGGACTTTTTCACCCACAAATACCTGTTCTATCCCCATAAGAGGACAGTTTCTTCCAGACATGCCACATTTCTCCCATATATATCACATCTTCTCAAGAAATGCCAGGATTCCTCCTGAAATAGGACCTTCTCACGCAAAACTACCAGCCTTCTCTTACCACATTGGACATTTTCTTCCAGAAATGCCACATTTCTCCCAAATATATCACATTCTTCTCCAAGAAATGCCAGGATTCCTCCTGAAATAGGACCTTCTCACCCAAAACTACCAGCCTTCTCCCCCAAATTGGACATTTTCTTCCAGAAAGGCCACATTTCTCCCAAATACATCACATCTTCTCCAAGAAATACCAGCTTTCCCCCCTTCAAATAGGACCTTTTCACCCACAAATACCTCTTTTATCCCCAAAAGAGGACAGTTACTTCCAGACATGCCACATTTCTCCCAAATAGATCACATCTTCTCCAAGAAATACCAGGTTTCCCCCTTCAAATAGGACCTTTTCACCCACAAATACCTCTTTTATCCCAAAATAGGACAGCTTCTTCCAGACATGCCACATTTCTCCCAAATATATCACATCTTCTCCAAGAAATAACAGGTATCCCCCTTCAAATACAACGTTTTCACCCACAAATACCTGTTTTTATCCCCAAATGAGGACAGTTTCTTCCAGAAATGCCTGATTTCTCCCAAATATACCACATCTTCTCCAAGAAATACCACGTTTCCCCCTTCAAATAGGACCTTTTCTCCCATAAATACCTGTTTTATCCCCAAAAGAGGACAGTTTTTTCCAGACATGCCACATTTCTGCCAATAGATCACATCTTCTCCAAGAAATACCACGTTTCCCCTTCAAATAGGACCTTTTCAACCACAAATACCTGTTTTATCCCTCAAATTGGACATATTCTTCCTGAAAATGCCACATTTCACCCAAACATATCACATCTTCTCCAAGAAATACCAGGTTTCCCCCTTCAAATAGGACCTTTTCACCCACAAATACCTCTTTTATCCCCAAAAGAGGACAGTTTCTTCCAGAAATGCCACATTTCTCCCAAACATATCTCATCTCCTCCAAGAAATACCAGGATTCCTCCTGAAATAGGAACATTTCTGCCACAAATACCACCCTTCTCCCCCAAATAGGACATTTTCTTCCAGACATGCCACATTTCTCCCAAATAGATCACATCTTCTCCAAGAAATACCAGGTTTCCCCCTTCAAATAGGACCTTTTCACCCACAAATACCTGTTCTATCCCCATAAGAGGACAGTTTCTTCCAGAAATGCCACATTTCTCCCAAATACATCACATCTTCTCCAAGAAATACCACGTTTCCCCCTTCAAATAGGACCTTTTCACCCACAAATACCTCTTTTATCCCCAAAAGTGGACAGTTTCTTCCAGAAATGCCACATTTCTCCCAAATATATCATATCTTCTCCAAGAAATACCAGGGTTCCAACTTCAAATAGGAAATTTTCACCCACAAATACCTGTTTTATCCCCAAAGAGGACAGTTTCTTCCAGAAATGCCAGATTTCTCCCAAATATATCACATCTTCTCCAAGAAATAACAGGGTTCCCCCTTCAAATAGGACCTTTTCTCCCACAAATACCTGTTTTATCCCCAAAAGAGGACAGTTTCTGCCAGAAATGCCACATTTCTCCCAAACATATCACATCTTCTCCAAGAAATACCAGCTTTCCCCCTTCAAATAGGACCTTTTCACCCACAAGTACCTGTTTTATCCCCAAAAGAGGACAGTTTCTTCCAGACATGCCACATTTCTCCTAAATAGATCACATCTCCTCCAAGAAATACCACGGTTCCCCCTTCAAATAGGACCTTTTCACCCACAAATACCTCTTTTATGCCCAAAACAGGACATTTTCTTCCAGACATGCCAGATTTCTCCCAAATATATCACATCTTCTCCAAGAAATACCGGGGTTTCCCCCTTCAAATAGGACCTTTTCACCCACAAATACCTCTTTGATCCCCAAAAGAGAACAGTTTCTCATAGAAAGGCCACATTTCTCCCAAATATATCACATCTTCTCCAAGAAATACCAGGATTCCTCCTGAAATAGGACCTTTTCAACCACAAATACCTCTTTTATCCCAAAACAGGACAGTTTCTTCCAGAAATGCCACATTTCTCCCAAATAGATCACATCTTCTCCAAGAAATACCAGCTTTCCCCCTTCAAATAGGACCTTTTCAACCACAAATACCTGTTTTATGCCCAAAATACGACAGTTTCTTCCAGAAATGCCACATTCCTCCCAAATATATCACATCTTCTCCAAGAAATACCAGGTTTCCCCCTTGAATTAGGACCTTTTCTCCATGAAATACCTCTTTTATCCCCAAAAGAGGACATTTTCTTCCAGAAATGCCACATTTCTCCCAAATATATCACATCTTCTCCAAGAAATACCAGGTTTCCCCGGGGAAATAGGACCTTTTCAACCACTAATACCTCTTTTATCCCCAAAAGAGGACAGTTTCTTCCGGAAAGGCCACATTTCTCCCAAATATATCACATCTTCTCCAAGAAATGCCAGGATTCCTCCTGAAATAGGACCTTCTCACCCAAAACTACCAGCCTTCTCCCCCCAAATTGGACATTTTCTTCCAGAAATGCCACATTTCTCCCAAATATATCACATCTTCTCCAAGAAATACCAGGTTTCCCCCTTCAAATAGGACCTTCTCACCCAAAACTACCAGCCTTCTCCCCCCAAATTGGACATTTTCTTCCAGACATGCCACATTTATCCCAAATATATCACATCTTCTCCAAGAAATACCAGCTTTCCCCCTTGAAATAGGACCTTTTCTCCCACAAATACCTGTTTTATCCCCAAAATAGGACAGTTTCTTCCAGAAATGCACATTTCTCCCAAATATATCACATCTTCTCCAAGAAATACCACGTTTCACCCTTCAAATAGGACCTTTTCACCCACAAATACCTCTTTGATCCCCAAAAGAGGACAGCTTCTTCCAGACATGCCACATTTCTCCCAAATATATCACATCTTCTCCAAGAAATACCAGGTTTTCCCCTGGAAATAGGACCTTTTCACCCACAAATACCTGTTCTATCCCCATAAGAGGACAGTTTCTTCCAGAAAGGCCACATTTCTCCCAAATATATCACATCTTCTCCAAGAAATACCAGGTTTCCCCCTTCAAATAGGACCTTTTCACCCACAAATACCTGTTTTATCCCCAAAATAGGAGAGTTTCTTCCAGAAATGCCACATTTCTCCCAAATAGATCATATCTTCTCCAAGAAATACCAGGGTTCCCCCTTCAAATAGGAAATTTTCACCCACAAATACCTGTTTTATCCCCAAAGAGGACAGTTTCTTCCAGAAATGCCACATTTCTCCCAAATATATCACATCTTCTCCAAGAAATACCAGGGTTTCCCCCTTCAAATAGGACCTTTTCTCCCACAAATACCTCTTTTATCCCCAAAATAGGACAGTTTCTTCCAGAAATGCCACATTTCTCCCAAATAGATCACATCTCCTCCAAGAAATACCAGGATTCCTCCTGAAATAGGACCTTTTCTCCCACAAATACCTCTTTTATCCCTCAAATAGGACAGTTTCGTCCAGGAATGCCATATTTCACCACAAACATATCACATCTTCTCCAAGAAATACCAGCTTACCCCCTTCAAATAGGACCTTTTCACCCACAAGTACCTGTTTTATCCCCAAAAGAGGACAGTTTCTTCCAGACATGCCACATTTCTCCCAAATAGATCACATCTCCTCCAAGAAATACCACGGTTCCCCCTTCAAATAGGACATTTTCTCCCACAAATACCTCTTTTATGCCCAAAACAGGACATTTTCTTCCAGACATGCCACATTTCTCCCAAATATATCACATCTTCTCCAAGAAATACCAGGGTTCCCCCTTCAAATAGGACCTTTTCACCCACAAATACCTGTTTTATCCCCAAAATAGGACAGTTTCTTCCAGGAATGCCAGATTTCTCCCAAATATATCACGTCTTCTACAAGAAATAACAGGTTTCCCCCTTCAAATAGGACCTTTTCACCCACAAATATCTCTTTGATCCCCAAAAGAGACAGTTTCTTCCAGAAATGCCACATTTCTCCCAAATATACCACATCTTCTCCAAGAAATAACAGCTTTCCCCCTTGAAATAGGACCTTTTCACCCACAAATACCTCCTTTATCCCCAAAAGAGGACAGTTTCTTCCAGACATGCCACATTTCTACCAAATATATCACATCTTCTCCAAGAAATACCACGTTTCCCCCTTCAAATAGGACCTTTTCACCCACAAATACCTCTTTTATCCCTCAAATTGGACATATTCTTCCTGAAATGCCAGATTTCTCCCAAACATATCACATCTTCTCCAAGAAATACCACGTTTCCCCCTTCAAATAAAACCTTTTCACCCACAAATACCTCTTTTATCCCCAAAAGAGGACAGTTTCTTCCAGAAATGGCACATTTCTCCCAAACATATCACATCTCCTCCAAGAAATACCAGGATTCCTCCTGAAATAGGAACATTTCTCCCACAAATACCACCCTTCTCCCCCCAAATAGGACATTTTCTTCCAGACATGCCACATTTCTCCCAAATATATCACATCTTCTCCAAGAAATACCAGGGTTCCCCCTTCAAATAGGACCTTTTCACCCACAAATACCTGTTCTATCCCCATAAGAGGACAGTTTCTTCCAGAAATGCCACATTTCTCCCAAATATATCACATCTTCTCCAAGAAATACCAGGTTTCCCCCTTCAAATAGGACCTTTTCACCCACAAATACCTGTTTTATCCCCAAAATAGGACAGTTTCTTCCAGGAATGCCACATTTCTCCCAAATATATCACATCTTCTCCAAGAAATACCAGGGTTCCCCCTGCAAATAGGACCTTTTCTCCCACAAATACCTCTTTTATCCCCAAAATAGGACAGTTTCTTCCAGAAATGCCACATTTCTCCCAAATAGATCACATCTCCTCCAAGAAATACCAGGATTCCTCCTGAAATAGGACCTTTTCTCCCACAAATACCTCTTTTATCCCTCAAATAGGACAGTTTCTTCCAGGAATGCCATATTTCACCCAAACATATCACATCTTCTCCAAGAAATACCAGCTTACCCCCTTCAAATAGGACCTTTTCACCCAGAAGTACCTGTTTTATCCCCAAAAGAGGACAGTTTCTTCCAGACATGCCACATTTCTCCCAAATAGATCACATCTCCTCCAAGAAATACCACGGTTCCCCCTTCAAATAGGACCTTTTCTCCCACAAATACCTCTTTTATGCCCAAAACAGGACATTTTCTTCCAGACATGCCAGATTTCTCCCAAATATATCACATCTTCTCCAAGAAATACCAGGTTTCCCCCTTGAAATAGGACCTTTTCACCCACAAATACCTCTTTTATCCCCAAAAGAGGACAGTTTCTCATAGAAAGGCCACATTTCTCCCAAATATATCACATCTTCTCCAAGAAATACCAGGATTCCTCCTGAAATAGGACCTTTTCACCCACAAATACCTCTTTTATCCCTCAAATAGAAAAGTTTCTTCCAGAAATGCCACATTCCTCCCAAATATATCACATCTTCTCCAAGAAATACCAGGGTTCCCCCTTGAATTAGGACCTTTTCTCCATGAAATACCTGTTTTATCCCCAAAAGAGGACATTTTCTTCCAGAAATGCCACATTTCTCCCAAATATATCACATCTTCTCCAAGAAATACCAAGTTTCCCCGAGGAAATAGGACCTTTTCAACCACTAATACCTCTTTTATCCCCAAAAGAGGACAGTTTCTGCCAGAAATGCCACATTTCTCCCAAATAGATCACATCTTCTCCAAAAAATGCCAGGATTCCTCCTGAAATAGGACCTTCTCACCCAAAACTACCAGCCTTCTCCCCCCAAATTGGATATTTTCTTCCAGAAATGCCACATTTCTCCCAAATATATCACATCTTCTCCAAGAAATACCAGGATTCCTCCTGAAATAGGACCTTCTCACCCAAAACTACCAGCCTTCTCCCCACAAATTGGACATTTTCTTCCAGACATGCCACATTTCTCCCAAATATATCACATCTTCTCCAAGAAATACCAGCTTTCCCCCTTCAAATAGGACCTTTTCTCCCACAAATACCTGTTTTATCCCCAAAAGAGGACAGCTTCTTCCAGACAAGCCACATTTCTCCCAAATATATCACATCTTCTCCAAGAAATACCAGGGTTCCCCCTTCAAATAGGACCTTATCACCCACAAATACCTCTTTTATCCCCAAAAGAGGACAGTTTCTTCCAGACATGCCACATTTCTCCCAAATATATCACATCTTCTCCAGAGAAATACCAGGGTTCCCCCTTCAAATAGGACCTTTTCACCCACAAATACCTGTTTTATCCCCAAAAGAGGACAGTTTCTTCCAGAAATGCCACATTTCTCCCAAATATACCACATCTTCTCCAAGAAATACCACTTTTCCCGCTTCAAATAGGACCTTTTCACCCACAAATACCTGTTTCATCCCCAAAAGACGACACTTTCCTCCAGAAATGCCTCATTTCTCCCAAATAGATCACATCTTCTCGAAGAAATGCCAGGTTTCCCCCTTCAAATAGGACCTTTTCAACCACAAATACCTGTTTTATCCCTCAAATTGGACATAGTCTTCCAGAAATGCCAGATTTCTCCCAAATATATCACATCTTCTCCAAGAAATACCACGTTTCACCCTTCACATAGGACCTTTTCACCCACAAATACCTCTTTTATCCCCAAAATAGGACAGTTTCTTCCAGAAATGCCACATTTCTCCCAAATATATCATATCTTCTCCAAGAAATACCACGTTTCCCCCTTCAAATACGAAATTTTCACCCACAAATACCTCTTTTATCCCCAAAAGAGGACAGTTTCTTCCAGAAAGGCCACATTTCTCCCAAATATATCACATCTTCTCCAAGAAATACCAGGGTTCCCCCTTCAAATAGGACCTTTTCACCCACAAATACGTACTTTATCCCCAAAAGAGGACACTTTCTGCCAGAAATGCCAGATTTCTCCCAAATATATCACATCTCCTCCAAGAAATACCAGGATTCCTCCTGAAATAGGACCTTTTCTCCCACAAATACCAGCCTTCTCCCCCCAAATAGGACATTTTCTTTCAGAAAGACCACATATCACCCAAATATATCACATCTTCTCCAAGAAATACCAGCTTTCCCCCTTCAAATAGGACCTTTTCACCCACAAATACCACTTTTATACCCAAAAGAGGACAGTTTCTTCCAGACATGCCACATTTCTCCCAAATATATCACATCTTCTCCAAGAAATACCACGTTTCCCCCTTCAAATAGGACCTTTTTTCCCACAAATTCCTGTTTTATCCCAAAACAGGACAGTTTCTTCCAGAAAGGCCAGATTTCTAACAAATATATAATATCTACTCCAAGAAATACCAGGATTCCTCCTGAAATAGGACCTTTTCTCCCACAAATACCAGGCTTCTCCCCCCAAATAGGACAGTTTCTTCCAGAAACGGCAGATTTCTCCCAAATATATCACATCTTCTCCAAGAAATACCGGCTTTCCCCCTTCAAATAGGACCTTTTCACCCACAAATTCCTCTTTTATCCCCAAAATGGAACAGTTACGTCCAGAAATGCCACATTTCTCCCTAATAGATCACATCTTCTCCAAGAAATACCAGCTTTCCCCCTTCAAATAGGACCTTATCACCCACAAATGCCTCTTGTATCCCCAAAAGAGGACAGTTTCTTCCAGACATGCCACATTTCTCCCAAATATATCACATCTTCTCCAAGAAATACCAGGGTTCCCTCTTCAAATAGGACCTTTTCGCCCACAAATACATATTTTGTCCCCAAAAGAGAACAGTTTCTTCCAGAAAGGCCAGATTTCTCCCAAATATATCACATCTTCTCCAAGAAATACCAGGTTTCCCTCTTCAAATAGGACCTTTTCACCCACAAATACCTCTTTTATCCCTCAAATAGGACAGTTTCTTCCAGAAATGCCACATTTCTCCCAAATATATCACATCTCCAAGAAATACCAGGTTTCCTCCTGAAATAGGACCTTGTCACCCACAGATTCCTGTTTTATCCCTTTGTTCCGAGCGACTTTTCGTTTTGGAGTGTTTATCCGCTGCTACACTTCAGCATTCTGTGACGAATAAAATAGAAGAGAAAAGCCCCACTATTAAGGCAGCTAGGAGGTCCAGTAGCCACACACATTGTGCTTTCAGGGAGGACGTTCCAGAAAGTCGAGAGTTGTGGCTTCTTTCCTGCGGAGAAAAAAACCCCTGTTTTCAGGCAATGCAGGACGCTGAATTCGCTCCTTCTCGGCATTTCAATACCGCTCCTTCGCTCTCGTGGCTCGAAAGCGGCACTCGCTCTGAACCGCTCCGGAGAGTCTGCAGTTGCTGTCCGGTCCATCGCGGTTCTGCCCGAGTGCCGCTTGCAGCCTTCAGCAGCGCTCTCGTTTCTCTCGGATGCCGGGAAAGAGCGACTTCAGCCGGATGCTTTTCTCCGACGAGTGAGCGGCTTCTTCTGCGCACATGGCAATGGAGCGCTTTTGACTTCTCCATGTGTCCATCCAGAATGCACTACGCTTCTCTCTCTTTCTTATCCCTTCCTTCCGAGCGACATTTCGTTTTGGAGTGTTTATCCGATGCTACACTTCAGCATTCTGTGACGAATAGAGTAGAAGAGAAAAGCCCCACTAATAAGGCAGCTAGAAGCTCCAGAAGCCACACACGTTGTGCTTTCAGGGAGGACGTTCCAGAAAGTCGAGAGTTGTGGCTTCTTTCCTGCGGAGAAAAAACCCCCTGTTTTCAGGCAATGCAGGACGCTGAATTCGCATCTTCTCGGCATTTCAATACCGCTCCTTCGCTCTCGTGGCTCGAAAGCGGCACTCGCTCTGAACCGCTCCGGAGAGTCTGCAGTTGCTGTCCGGTCCATCGCGGTTCTGCCCGAGTGCCGCTTGCAGCCTTCAGCAGCGCTCTCGTTTCTCTCGGATGCCGGGAAAGAGCGACTTCAGCCGGATGCTTTTCTCAGGCAAGTGAGCGGCCTCTTCTGCGCACATCGCAATGGAGAGCTTCTGACTTCTCCATGTGTCCATGCAGAATGCACTACGCTTCTCTCTCATTCTTATCCCTTTCTTCCGAGCGACATTTCGTTTTGGAGTGTTTATCCCATGCTACACTTCAGCATTCTGTGACGAATAGGGTAGAAGGGAAAAGCCCCACTAATACGGCTGCTAGAAGTTCGAGGAGCGACACACGTAGTGCTTTCAGGGAGGACGTTCCAGAAAGTCGAGAGTTGTGGCTTCTTTCCTGCGGAGAAAAAACCCCCTGTTTTCAGGCTATTCAGTAGTCTGCAACTGCAGACTGTCCGGTGTGGTTCAGCGCAAATGCCGCTTTCGAGCCACGAGAGAGGAGGAGCGGCATTCCTATGCCGAGAACGAGCGAATTCAGCGTCCTGCATTGCCTGAAAACAGGGGCTTTTTTCTCCGCAGGAAAGAAGCCACAACTCTCGACTTTCTGGAACGTCCTCCCTGAAAGCACTACGTGCGTTGCTCCTCGAACTTCTAGCTGCCTTATTAGTGGGGCTTTCCTCTTCTATTTTATTCGTCACAGAATGCTGAAGTGTAGCAGCGGATAAACACTCCAAAACGAAAAGTCGCTCGGAACAAAGGGATAAAACAGGAATCTGTGGGTGACAAGGTCCTATTTCAGGAGGAAACCTGGTATTTCTTGGAGATGTGATATATTTGGGAGAAATGTGGAATTTCTGGAAGAAACTGTCCTATTTGAGGGATAAAAGAGGTATCTGTGGGTGAAAAGGTCCTATTTGAAGAGGGAAACCTGGTATTTCTTGGAGAAGTTGTGATATATTTGGGAGAAATGTGGCATTTCTGGAAGAAACTGTCCTATTTTGGGGATAAAAGAGGTATTTGTGGGTGATAAGGTCCTATTTGAAGGGGGAACCCTGGTATTTCTTGGAGAAGATGTGATATATTTGGGAGAAATGTGGCATTTCTGGAAGAAACTGTCCTCCTTTGGGGATAAAACAGGTATTTGTGGGTGAAAAGGTCCTATTTGAAGGGGGAAACCTGGTATTTCTTTGAGAAGATGTGATATATTTGGGAGAAATGTGGCATTTCTGGAAGAAACAGTCCTCTTTTGGGGATACAAGAGGTATTTGTGGTTGAAAAGGTCCTATTTGAAGGGGGAAAGCTGGTATTTCTTGGAGAAGATGTGATATATTTGGGAGAAATGTGGCATGTCTGGAAGAAACTGTCCTCTTTTGGGGATAAAAGAGATATTTGTGGGTGAAAGGTCCTATTTGAAGGGGGAAAGCTGGTATTTCTTGGAGAAGATGTGATCTATTTGGGAGAAATGTGGCATGTCTGGAAAAAACTGTCCTCTTTTGGGGACAAAACATGTATTTGTGGTTGAAAAGGTCCTATTTGAAGGGGGAAACGTGGTATTTCTTGGAGAAGATGTGATCTATTTGGGAGAAATGTGGCATGTCTGGAAGAAACTGTCCTCTTTTGGGGAGAAAACAGGAATTTATAGGTGAAAAGGTCCTATTTGAAGGGGGAAACGTGGTATTTCTTGGAGAAGATGTGATATGTTTGGGAGAAATGTGGCATTTCTGGAAGAAACTGTCCTATTTGAGGGATAAAAGAGGTATTTGTGGGTGAAAAGGTCCTATTTCAGGAGGAATCCTGGTATTTCTTGGAGAAGAGGTGATATATTTGGGAGAAATGTGGCATTTCTGGAAGAAACTGTCCTATTTGAGGGATAAAGGAGGTATTTGTGGGTGAAAAGGTCGTGTTTCAGGAGGAATCCTGGTATTTCTTAGAGAAGATGTGATATATTTGGGAGAAATGTGGCATTTCTGGAAGAAACTGTCCTCTTTTGGGGATAAAACAGGTATTTGTGGGTGAAAAGTTCCTATTTGAAGGGGGAACCCTGGTATTTCTTGGAGAAGATGTGATATATTTGGGAGAAATGTGGCATTTCTGGAAAAAACTGTCCTATTTTGGGGATAAAACAGGTACTTGTGGGTGAAAATTTCCTATTTGAAGGGGGAAACCTGGCATTTCTTGGAGAAGATGTGATATATTTGGGAGAAATGTGGCATTTCTGGAAGAAAATGTCCTATTTGGGGGGAGAAGCCTGGTATTAGTGGGTGAAAAGGTCCTATTTGAAGTGGGAAACCTGGTATTTCTTGGAGAAGCTGTGATATATTTGGGAGAAATGTGGCATTTCTGGAAGAAACTGTCCTCTTTTGAAGATAAAACAGGTATTTGTGGGTGACAATTTCCTATTTGAAGGGGGAAACCTGGTATTTCTTGGAGAAGATGTGATATATTTGGGAGAAATCTGGCATTTCTGGAAGAATATGTCCAATTTGAGGGATAAAACAGGTATTTGTGGGTTAAAATTTCCTATTTGAAGGGGGAAACGTGGTATTTCTTGGAGAAGATATGATATATTTGGGAGAAATGTGGCATTTCTGGAAGAAAATGTCCTATTTGGGGGGAGAAGCCTGGTATTAGTGGGTGAAAAGGTCCTATTTGAAGGGGGAAAGCTGGTATTTCTTGGAGAAGATGTGATCTATTTGGGAGAAATGTGGCATGTCTGGAAGAAACTGTCCTCTTTTGGGGATAAAACAGGAATTTGTGGGTGAAAAGTTCCTATTTGAAGGGGGAAAGCAGGTATTTCTAGCAGAAGATGAGGTATATTTGGGAGAAAGGTGGCCTTTCTGGAAGAAACTGTCCAATTTAGGGGATAAAACAGGTATTTGTGGGTGAAAACGTTGTATTTGAAGGGGGAAACCTGTTATTTCTTGGAGAAGATGTGATATATTTGGGAGAAATCTGGCATTTCTGGAAGAAACTGTCCTCTTTTGGGGATAAAAGAGGTATTTGTGGGTGAAAAGGTCGTATTTGAAGGGGGAAACCTGGTATTTCTTGGAGAAGATGTGATATATTTGGGAGAAATGTGGCCTTTCTGGAAGAAACTGTCCTCTTTGGGGATACAAGAGGTATTTGTGGGTGAAAAGGGCGTATTTCAGGAGGAAACCTGGTATTTCTTGGAGAAGATGTGATATGTTTGGGAGAAATGTGGCATTTCTGGACGTAACTGTTCTATTTTGGGGACAAAAGAGGTATTTGTGGGAGATAAGGTCCTATTTGATGGGGGAAAGCTGGTATTTCTTGGAGAAGATGTGATCAATTTGGGAGAAATTTGGCATTTCTGGAAGAAACTGTCCTATTTTGGGGGGAGAAGGCTGGTATTTGTGGGAGAAAAGGTCCTATTTCAGGAGGAATCCTGGTATTTCTTGGAGAAGATGTGATATATTTGGGAGAAATGTGGCATTTCTTGAAGAAACTGTCCTATTTGAGGGATAAAAGAGGTATTTGTGGGTGAAAAGGTCGTATTTCAGGAGGAATCCTGGTATTTCTTGGAGAAGATGTGATCTATTTGGGAGAAATCTGGCCTTTCTGGAAGAAACTGTCCTCTTCTAGAGATAAAATGGTATTTGTGGGTGAAAAGGTCCTATTTGAAGGGGGAAACCTGGTATTTCTTGGAGAAGATGTGATCTATTTGGGAGAAATGTGGCAATTCTGGAAGAAACTGTCCTCTTTTGGGGATAAAAGAGGTTTTTTTGGGGAAAAGGTCCTATTTGAAGGGGGAAACGTGGTATTTCTTGGAGAAGATGTGATATATTTGGGAGAAATGTGGCATTTCTGGAAGAAACTGTCCTCTTATGGGGATAGAACAGGTATTTGTGGGTGAAAAGGTCCTATTTCCAGGGGAAAACCTGGTATTTCTTGGGGAAGATGTGATATATTTGGGAGAAATGTGGCATGTCTGGAAGAAAATGTCCTATTTGGGGGGAGAAGGGTGGTATTTGTCAGAGAAAAGTTCCTATTTCAGGAGGAATCCTGGTATTTCTTGGAGGAGATGTGATATGTTTGGGAGAAATGTGCCATTTCTGGAAGAAACTGTCCTCTTTTGGGGATAAAACAGGTATTTGTGGGTGAAAAGGTCCTATTTGAAGGGGGAAACGTGGTATTTCTTGGAGAAGATGTGATATATTTGGGAGAAATATGGCATTTCTGGAAGAAACTGTCCTATTTTGGGGATAAAAGAGGTATTTGTGGGTGAAAAGGTCCTATTTGAAGGGGGAAATCTGGTATTTCTTGGAGAAGATGTGATATATTTGGGAGAAATGTGGCATGTCTGGCAGAAACTGTCCTCTTTTGGGGATAAAAGAGGTATTTGTGGGTGAAAAGGTCCTATTTGAAGGGGGAAACGTGGTAATTCTATGAGAAGATGTGATATATTAGGGAGAAATGTGGCATTTCTGGAAGAAAGTGTCCTGTTTTGGGGATAAAACAGGTATTTGTTGTTGAAAAGGTCCTATTTGAAGGGGGAAACCTGGTATTTCTTGGAGAAGATGTGATATGTTTGGGAGAAATGTGGCATTTCTGGAAGAAACTGTCCTATTTTGGGGATAAAACAGGTATTTGTGGGTGAAAAGGTCCTATTTGAAGGGGGAAACCTGGTATTTCTTGGAGAAGATGTGATATGTTTGGGAGAAATGTGGCATTTCTTTAAGAAACTGTCCTATTTGGGGGGAGAAGGCTGGTATTTGTGCGAGAAAAGGTCCTATTTGAAGGGGGAAAGCAGGTATTTCTTGGAGAAGATGTGATATATTTGGGAGAAATGTGGCCTTTCTGGAAGAAACTGTCCTCTTTTGGGGATAAAAGTGGTATTTGTGGATGAAAAGTTCCTATTTGAAGGGGGAAACCTGGTTTTTCTTGGAGAAGATGTGGTATATTTGGGAGAAATGTGGCCTTTCTGGAAGAAACTGTCCTATTTGGGGAATAAAACAGGTATTTGTGGGAGAAAAGGTCCTATTTGAAGGGGGAAACCTGGTATTTCTTGGAGAAGATGTGATATATTTGGGCGAAATGTGGCCTTTCTGGAAGAAAATGTCCAATTTGGGGGGAGAAGGCTGGTAGTTTTCGGTGAGAAGGTCCTATTTCAGGAGGAATCCTGGTATTTCTTGGAGAAGATGTGATATATTTGGGAGAAATGTGGCATTTCTGGAAGAAAATGTCCAATTTGGGGGGAGACGGCTGGTAGTTTTGGGTGAGAAGGTCCTCTTTCAGGAGGAATCCTGGCATTTCTTGGAGAAGATGTGATATATTTGGGAGAAATGTGGCATTTCAGGAAGAAACTGTCCTCTTTTGGGGATAAAAGAGGTATTAGTGGTTGAAAAGGTCCTATTTGAAGGGGGAAAGCTGGTATTTCTTGGAGAAGATGTGATATATTTGGGAGAAATGTGGCATTTCTGGAAGAAACTGTCCTCTTTTGGGGATAAAACAGGTATTTCATGGAGAAAAGGTCCTATTTGAAGGGGGAAACCTGGTATTTCTTGGAGGAGTTGTGATATATTTGGGAGAAATGTGGCCTTTCTTGAAGAAACTGTCCTCTTTTGGGGATGAAACAGGTATTTGTGGGTGATAAGGTTCTATTTGAAGGGGGAACCCTGGTATTTCTTGGAGAAGCTGTGATCTATTTGGGAGAAATGTGGCATTTCTGGAAAAAACTGTCCTATTTTGGGGATAAAAGAGGTATTTGAGGGTGAAAAGGTCCTATTTGAAGGGGGAAAGCTGGTATTTCTTGGAGAAGATGTGATATATTTGGGAGAAATCTGGCATTCCTGGAAGAAACTGTCCTCTTTTGGGGATAAAAGAGGTTTTTTTGGGGAAAAGATCCTATTTGAAGGGGGAAAGCTGGTATTTCTTGGAGAAGATGTGATATATTTGGGAGAAATGTGGCATTTCTGGAAGAAACTGTCCTCTTATGGGGATAGAACAGGTATTTGTGGGTGAAAAGGTCCTATTTGAAGGGGGAAAACCTGGTATTTCTTGGAGAAGATGTGATATATTTGGGAGAAATGTGGCATGTCTGGAAGAAAATGTCCTATTTGGGGGGAGAAGGCTGGTATTTGTCGGAGAAAAGTTCCTATTTCAGGAGGAATCCTGGCATTTCTTGGAGGAGATGTGATATGTTTGGGAGAAATCTGGCCTTTCTGGAAGAAACTGTCCTCTTTTGGGGATAAAAGAGGTATTTGTGGGTGAAAAGGTCCTATTTGAAGGGGGAAACCTGGTATTTCTTGGTGAAGATGTGATCTATTTAAGAGAAATGTGGCATTTCTGGAAGAAACTGTCCTCTTTTGGGGATAAAAGAATTTTTTGTGGGTGAAAAGGTCCTAATTCAAGGGGGAAACCTGGTATTTCTTGGAGAAGATGTGATATATTTGGGAGAAATGTGGCATGTCTGGAAGAAACTGTACTCTTCTGGGGATAAAAGAGGAATTTGTGGGTGAAAAGGTCCTATTTGAAGGGGGAAACCTGGTATTTCTTGGAGAAGATGTGATATATTTGGGAGAAATGTGGCATTTCTGGAAGAAACTGTCCTATTTTGGGGATAAAAGAATTTTTTGTGGGTGAAAAGGTCATATTTGAAGGGGGAAACCTGGTATTTCTTGGAGAAGATGTGATATGTTTGGGAGAAATGTGCCATTTCTGGAAGAAACTGTCCTCTTTTGGGGATAAAACAGGTATTTGTGGGTGAAAAGGTCCTATTTGAAGGGGGAAAGCTGGTAATTCTATGAGAAGATGTGATCTATTTGGGAGAAATGTGGCATTTCTGGAAGAAACTGTCCTCTTTTGGGGATAAAAGAGGTATTTGTGGGTGAAAAGGTCGTATTTGAAGGGGGAAACGTGGCATTTCTTGGAGAAGATGTGATATATTTCGGAGAAATGTGGCATTTCTGGAAGAAACTGTCCTCTTTTGGGGATAAAACAGGTACTTGTGGGTGAAAAGGTCCTATTGGAAGGGGGAAACCTGGTATTTCTTGGAGAAGATGTGGTATATTTGGGAGAAATGTGGCATTTCTGGAAGAAACTGTCCTCTTTTGGGGATAAAAGAGGTATTTGTGGGTGAAAAGGTCCTATTTGAAGGGGGAACCCTGGTATTTCTTGGAGAAGATGTGATATATTTGGGAGAAATGTGGCATGTCTGGAAGAAAATGTCCAATTTGGGGGGAGAAGGCTGGTAGTTTTGGGTGAGAAGGTCCTATTTCAGGAGGAATCCTGGCATTTCTTGGAGAAGATGTGATATATTTGGGAGAAATCTGGCCTTTCTGTAAGAAAATGTCCAATTTGGGGGGAGAAGGCTGGTAGTTTTGGGTGAGAAGGTCCTATTTCAGGAGGAATCCTGGCATTTCTTGGAGAAGATGTGATATATTTGGGAGAAATGTGGCATTTCTGGAAGAAACTGTCCTCTTTTGGGGATAAAAGAGGTATTAGTGGTTGAAAAGGTCCTATTTGAAGGGGGAAAGCTGGTATTTCTTGGAGAAGATGTGATATATTTGGGAGAAATGTGGCATTTCTGGAAGAAACTGTCCTCTTATGGGGATAGAACAGGTATTTGTGGGTGAAAAGGTCCTATTTGAAGGGGGAAACCTGGTATTTCTTGGAGAAGATGTGATATATTTGGGAGAAATGTGGCATGTCTGGAAGAAAATGTCCTATTTGGGGGTAGAAGGCTGGTATTTGTCGGAGAAAAGTTCCTATTTCAGGAGGAATCCTGGCATTTCTTGGAGGAGATGTGATATGTTTGGGAGAAATCTGGCCTTTCTGGAAGAAACTGTCCTCTTTTGGGGATAAAAGAGGTATTTGTGGGTGAAAAGGTCCTATTTGAAGGGGGAAACCTGGTATTTCTTGGTGAAGATGTGATCTATTTAAGAGAAATGTGGCATTTCTGGAAGAAACTGTCCTCTTTTGGGGATAAAAGAAGTATGTGTGGGTGAAAAGGTCCTAATTCAAGGGGGAAACCTGGTATTTCTTGGAGAAGATGTGATATATTTGGGAGAAATGTGGCATGTCTGGAAGAAACTGTACTCTTCTGGGGATAAAAGAGGAATTTGTGGGTGAAAAGGTCCTATTTGAAGGGGGAAACCTGGTATTTCTTGGAGAAGATGTGATATATTTGGGAGAAATGTGGCATTTCTGGAAGAAACTGTCCTATTTTGGGGATAAAAGAATTTTTTGTGGGTGAAAAGGTCATATTTGAAGGGGGAAACCTGGTATTTCTTGGAGAAGATGTGATATGTTTGGGAGAAATGAGCCATTTCTGGAAGAAACTGTCCTCTTTTGGGGATAAAACAGGTATTTGTGGGTGAAAAGGTCCTATTTGAAGGGGGAAAGCTGGTAATTCTATGAGAAGATGTGATCTATTTGGGAGAAATGTGGCATGTCAGGAAGAAACTGTCCTCTTTTGGGGATCAAAGAGGTATTTGTGGGTGAAAAGGTCGTATTTGAAGGTAGAAACGTGGCATTTCTTGGAGAAGATGTGATATATTTCGGAGAAATGTGGCATTTCTGGAAGAAACTGTCCTCTTTTGGGGATAAAACAGGTACTTGTGGGTGAAAAGGTCCTATTGGAAGGGGGAAACCTGGTATTTCTTGGAGAAGATGTGGTATATTTGGGAGAAATGTGGCATTTCTGGAAGAAACTGTCCTCTTTTGGGGATAAAAGAGGTATTTGTGGGTGAAAAGGTCCTATTTGAAGGGGGAACCCTGGTATTTCTTGGAGAAGATGTGATATATTTGGGAGAAATGTGGCATGTCTGGAAGAAAATGACCAATTTGGGGGGAGAAGGCTGGTAGTTTTGGGTGAGAAGGTCCTATTTCAGGAGGAATCCTGGCATTTCTTGGAGAAGATGTGATATATTTGGGAGAAATCTGGCCTTTCTGTAAGAAAATGTCCAATTTGGGGGGAGAAGGCTGGTAGTTTTGGGTGAGAAGGTCCTATTTCAGGAGGAATCCTGGCATTTCTTGGAGAAGATGTGATATATTTGGGAGAAATGTGGCATTTCTGGAAGAAACTGTCCTCTTTTGGGGATAAAAGAGGTATTAGTGGTTGAAAAGGTCCTATTTGAAGGGGGAAAGCTGGTATTTCTTGGAGAAGATGTGATATATTTGGGAGAAATGTGGCATTTCTGGAAGAAACTGTCCTCTTTTGGGGATAAAAGAGGTATTTGTGGGTGAGAAGGTCCTATTGGAAGGGGGAAAGCTGTTATTTCTTGGAGAAGATGTGATATATTTGGGAGAAATGTGGCATGTCTGGAAGAAAATGTCCTCTTTTGGGGATAAAAGAGGTATTTGTGGGTGAAATGGTCGTATTTGAAGGGGGAAACGTGGTATTTCTTGGAGAAGATGTGATATATTTGGGAGAAATGTGGCATGTCTGGAAGAAAATGTCCTATTTGGGGGGAGAAGGGTGGTATTTGTGGGAGAAAAGTTCGTATTTCAGGAGGAATCCTGGTATTTCTTGGAGGAGATGTGATATGTTTGGAGAAATGTGCCATTTCTGGAAGAAACTGTCCTCTTTTGAGGATAAAACAGGTATTTGTGGGTGAAAAGGTCCTATTTGAAGGGGGAAACCTGGTATTTCTTGGAGAAGATGTGATATGTTTGGGAGAAATGTGGCATGTCAGGAAGAAACTGTCCTATTTTGGGGATAAAACAGGTATTTGTGGGTGAAAAGGTCCTATTTGAAGGGGGAACCCTGGTATTTCTTGGAGAAGATGTGATCTATTTGGGAGAAATGTGGCATGTCTGGAAGAAACTCTTCTATTTGAGGGATAAAAGAGGTATTTGTGGGTGAAAAGGTCCTATTTGAAGGGGGAAACCTGGTATTTCTTGTAGGAGATGTGATATATTTGGGAGAAATGTGGCATGTCTGGTAGAAACTGTCCTATTTTGGGGATAAAAGAGGTATTTGTGGGTGAAAAGGTCCTATTTGAAGGGGGAAACCTGGTATTTCTTGGAGAAGATGTGATCTATTTGGGAGAAATCTGGCATTTCTGGAAGAAACTGTCCTATTTGGGGGAGAAGCCTGCTATTAGTGGTTGAAAAGGTCCTATTTGAAGGGGGAAAGCTGGTATTTCTTGGAGAAGATGTGATATATTTGGGAGAAATGTGGCATGTCTGGAAGAAAATGTCCTCTTTTGGGGATAAAAGAGGTATTTGTGGGTGAAAAGGTCCTAATTCAAGGGGGAAACCTGGTATTACTTGGAGAAGATGTGATATATTTGGGAGAAATGTGGCATTTCTGGAAGAAACTGTCCTATTTGGGGGGAGAAGGCTGGTATTTGTGGGAGAAAAGGTCCTATTTGAAGGGGGAAAGCAGGTATTTCTTGGAGAAGATGTGATATATTTGGGAGAAATGCGGCCTTTCTGGAAGAAACTGTCCTCTTTTGGGGATAAAAGAGGTATTTGTGGGTGAAAAGGTCCTATTTGAAGGGGGAAACCTGGTATTTCTTGGAGAAGATGTGATCTATTTGGGAGAAATATGGCCTTTCTGTAAGAAACTGTCCTCTTTTGGCGATCAAACAGGTATTTGTGGGTGAAAAGGTCCTATTTGAAGGGGGAAACCTGGTATTTCTTGGAGAAGATGTGATATGTTTGGGAGAAATGTGGCATGTCTGGAAGAAACTGTCCTCTTTTGGGGATAAAAGAGGTATTAGTGGGTGAAAAGGTCGTATTTGAAGGGGGAAACCTGGTATTTCTTGGAGAAGAGGTGATATATTTGGGAGAAATGTGGCATGTCAGGAAGAAACTGTCCTATTTTGGGGATAAAAGAGGTATTTGTGGGAGAAAAGGTCCTATTTGAAGGGGGAAAGCTGGTATTTCTTGGAGATGATGTGATCTATTTGGGAGAAATGTGGCATTTCTGGAAGAAACTGTCCTATTTTGGGGATAAAAGAGGTATTTGTGGGTGAAAAGGTCCTATTTGAAGGGGGAAACGTGGTATTTCTTGGAGAAGATGTGATATATTTGGGAGAATACTGGCATGTCTGGAAGAAACTGTCCTCTTCTGGGGATAAAAGATGTATTTGAGGGTGAAAAGGTCCTATTTGAAGGGGGAAAGCTGGTATTTCTTGGAGAAGATGTGATATATTTGGGAGAAATGTGGCATTTCTGGAAGAAAGTGTCGTATTTTGGGGATAAAAGAGGTATTTGTGGGTGAAAAGGTCTTATTTCTAGGGGGAAACCTGGTATTTCTTGGGGCAGATGTGCTATATTTGGGAGAAATGTGGCATTTCTGGAAGAAACTGTCCTCTTTTCGGGATAAAAGAGGTATTTGTGGGTGAAAAGGTCGTATTTGAAGGGGGAAACCTGGTATTTCTTGGAGAAGATGTGATATATTTGGGAGGAATGTGGCATTTCTGGAAGAAACTGTCCTCTTTTGGGGATGAAACAGGTATTTGTGGGAGAAAAGGTCCTATTTGAAGGGGGAAAGCAGGTATTTCATGGAGAAGATGTGGTGTATTTGGGAGAAATATGGCATGTATGGCAGATACTGTCCTATTTTGGGGATAAAAGAGGTATTTGTAGGAGTAAAGGTCCTATTTGAAGGGGGAAAGCTGGTATTTCTTGGAGAAGATGTGGTATATTTCGGAGAAATGTGGCATGTCTGGAAGAAACTGTCCTCTTTTGGGGATAAAAGAGGTTTATTTGGGGAAAAGGTCCTATTTGAAGGGGGAAAGCTGTTATTTCTTGGAGAAGATGTGATATTTTTGGGAGAAATGTGGCATTTCTGGAAGAAACTGTCCTCTTATGGGGATAGAACAGGTATTTGTGGGTGAAAAGGTCCTATTTCCAGGGGAAAACCTGGTATTTCTTGGAGAAGATGTGATCTATTTGGGAGAAATGTGGCATTTCTGGAAGAAACTGTCCTCTTTTGAGGATAAAACAGGTATTTGTGGGTGAAAAGGTCCTATTTGAAGGGGAAACCTGGTATTTCTTGGAGAAGATGTGATATGTTTGGGAGAAATGTGGCATGTCAGGAAGAAACTGTCCTATTTTGGGGATAAAACAGGTATTTGTGGGTGAAAAGGTCCTATTTGAAGGGGGAACCCTGGTATTTCTTGGAGAAGATGTGATCTATTTGGGAGAAATGTGGCATGTCTGGAAGAAACTGTTCTATTTGAGGGATAAAAGAGGTATTTGTGGGTGAAAAGGTCCTATTTGAAGGGGGAAACCTGGTATTTCTTGTAGGAGATGTGATATATTTGGGAGAAATGTGGCATGTCTGGAAGAAACTGTCCTATTTTGGGGATAAAAGAGGTATTTGTGGGTGAAAAGGTCCTATTTCAGGTGGAATCCTGGTATTTCTTGGAGAAGATGTGATCTATTTGGGAGAAATCTGGCATTTCTGGAAGAAACTGTCCTATTTGGGGGAGAAGCCTGCTATTAGTGGTTGAAAAGGTCCTATTTGAAGGGGGAAAGCTGGTATTTCTTGGAGAAGATGTGATATATTTTGGAGAAATGTGGCATTTCTGGAAGAAACTGTCCTCTTTTGGGGATAAAAGAGGTATTTGTGGGTGAAAAGGTCCTAATTCAAGGGGGAAACCTGGTATTTCTTGGAGAAGATGTGATATATTTGGGAGAAATGTGGCATTTCTGGAAGAAACTGTCCTATTTGGGGGGAGAAGGCTGGTATTTGTGGGAGAAAAGGTCCTATTTGAAGGGGGAAAGCAGGTATTTCTTGGAGAAGATGTGATATATTTGGGAGAAATGTGGCCTTTCTGGAAGAAACTGTCCTCTTTTGGGGATAAAAGAGGTATTTGTGGGTGAAAAGGTCCTATTTGAAGGGGGAAACCTGGTATTTCTTGGAGAAGATGTGATCTATTTGGGAGAAATATGGCCTTTCTGTAAGAAACTGTCCTCTTTTGGCGATCAAACAGGTATTTGTGGGTGAAAAGGTCCTATTTGAAGGGGGAAACCTGGTATTTCTTGGAGAAGATGTGATATGTTTGGGAGAAATGTGGCATGTCTGGAAGAAACTGTCCTCTTTTGGGGATAAAAGAGGTATTAGTGGGTGAAAAGGTCGTATTTGAAGGGGGAAACCTGGTATTTCTTTGAGAAGAGGTGATATATTTGGGAGAAATGTGGCATTCCAGGAAGAAACTGTCCTCTTTTGGGGATAAAAGAGGTATTTGTGGGTGAAAAGGTCCTATTTGAAGGGGGAAACCTGGTATTTCTTGGAGAAGATGTGATCTATTTGGGAGAAATGTGGCATTTCTGGAAGAAACTGTCCTATTTTGGGGATAAAAGAGGTATTTGTGGGTGAAAAGGTCCTATTTGAAGGGGGAAACGTGGTATTTCTTGGAGAAGATGTGATATATTTGGGAGAATACTGGCATGTCTGGAAGAAACTGTCCTCTTCTGGGGATAAAAGATGTATTTGAGGGTGAAAAGGTCCTATTTGAAGGGGGAAAGCTGGTATTTCTTGGAGAAGATGTGATATATTTGGGAGAAATGTGGCATTTCTGGAAGAAAGTGTCGTATTTTGGGGATAAAAGAGGTATTTGTGGGTGAAAAGGTCTTATTTCTAGGGGGAAACCTGGTATTTCTTGGGGCAGATGTGCTATATTTGGGAGAAATGTGGCATTTCTGGAAGAAACTGTCCTCTTTTCGGGATAAAAGAGGTATTTGTGGGTGAAAAGGTCGTATTTGAAGGGGGAAACCTGGTATTTCTTGGAGAAGATGTGATATATTTGGGAGGAATGTGGCATTTCTGGAAGAAACTGTCCTCTTTTGGGGATGAAACAGGTATTTGTGGGAGAAAAGGTCCTATTTGAAGGGGGAAAGCAGGTATTTCTTGGAGAAGATGTGGTATATTTGGGAGAAATACGGCATGTATGGCAGATACTGTCCTATTTTGGGGATAAAAGAGGTATTTGTAGGAGTAAAGGTCCTATTTGAAGGGGGAAAGCTGGTATTTCTTGGAGAAGATGTGGTATATTTCGGAGAAATGTGGCATGTCTGGAAGAAAGTGTCCTGTTTTGGGGATAAAAGAGGTTTTTTTGGGGAAAAGGTCCTATTTGAAGGGGGAAAGCTGTTATTTCTTGGAGAAGATGTGATATTTTTGGGAGAAATGTGGCATTTCTGGAAGAAACTGTCCTCTTATGGGGATAGAACAGGTATTTGTGGGTGAAAAGGTCCTATTTCCAGGGGAAAACCTGGTATTTCTTGGAGAAGATGTGATATATTTTGGAGAAATGTGGCATGTCTGGAGGAAAATGTCCTATTTGGGGGGAGAAGGGTGGTATTTGTGGGAGAAAAGTTCCTATTTCAGGAATCCAGGTATTTCTTGGAGAAGATGCGATATATTTGGGAGAAATGTGGCATGTCTGGAAGATACTGTCCTATTTGAGGGATAAAAGAGGTATTTGTGGGTGAGAAGGTCCTATTTGAAGGGGGAAACCTGGTATTTCTTGGAGAAGATGTGATATGTTTGGGAGAAATATGGCATTTCTTGAAGAAACTGTCCTCTTTTGGGGATAAAAGAGGTATTTGTGGGTGAAAAGGTCCTATTTGAAGGGGGGAAACGTGGTATTTCTTGGAGAAGATGTGATCTATTTGGGAGAAATGTGGCATTTCTGGAAGAAACTGTCCTCTTTTGGGGATAAAAGAGGTATTTGTGGGTGAAAAGGTCCTATTTGAAGGGGGAACCCTGGCATTTCTTGGAGAAGATGTGATATGTTTGGGAGAAATGTGGCATTTCTGGCAGAAACTGTCGTATTTGGGGGGAGAAGGCTGCTATTTGTGGTAGAAAAGGTCCTCTTTCAGGAGGAATCCTGGTATTTCTTGGAGAAGATGTGATATATTTGGGAGAAATGTGGCATGTCTGGAAGAAACTGTCCTATTTGAGGGATAAAAGTGGTATTTGTGGGTGAAAAGGTCCTATTTGAAGGGGGAAACCTGGTATTTCTTGGGGAAGATGTGATATATTTGGGAGAAATGTGGCCTTTCTGGAAGAAACTGTCCTCTTTTGGGGATAAAAGAATATTTTGTGGGAGAAAAGGTCCTATTTGAAGGGGGAAACCTGGTATTTCTTGGAGAAGATGTGATATGTTTGGGAGAAATGTGGCCTTTCTGGAAGAAACTGTCCTATTTTGGGGATAAAAGTGGTATTTGTGGGTGAAAAGGTCCTATTTGAAGGGGGAAACCTGGTATTTCTTGGAGAAGATGTGATCTATTTGGGAGATATGTGGCCTTTCTGGAAGAAACTGTCCTATTTTGGGAAATAAAGAGGTATTTGTGGGTGAAAAGGTCCTATTTGAAGGGGGAAACCTGGCATTTCTTGGAGAAGATGTGATCTATTTGGGAGAAATCTGGCCTTTCTGGAAGAAACTGTCCTCTTTTGGGGATAAAAGAGGTATTTGTGGGTGAAAAGGTCATATTTGAAGGGGGAAACGTGGTATTTCTTGGAGAAGATGTGATATATTTGGGAGAAATGTGGCATGTCTGGAAGAAACTGTCCAATTTAGGGGATAAAAGAGGTATTTGTGGGTGAAAAGGTCCTATTTGAAGGGGGAAACGTGGTATTTCTTGGAGAAGATGTGATATATTTGGGAGAAATGTGGCATGTCTGGAAGAAACTGTCCTATTTTGGGGATAAAAGAGGTATTTGTGGGTGAAAAGGTCCTATTTGAAGGGGGAAACGTGGTATTTCTTGGAGAAGATGTGATCTATTTGGGAGAAATGTGGCATTTCTGGAAGAAAATGTCCTCTTTTGGGGATAAAAGAGGTATTTGTGGGTGAAAAGGTCCTATTTGAAGGGGGAAAGCTGGTATTTCTTGGAGAAGATGTGATATATTTGGGAGAAATGTGGCCTTTCTGGAAGAAACCGAGCTCTTTTGGGGTAAAAGAGGTATTTGTGGGTGAAAAGTTCCTATTTGAAGGGGGAAACCTGGTATTTCTTGGAGAAGATGTGATATATTTGGGAGAAATGTGGCATGTCTGGAAAAAACTGTCCTATTTTGGGGATAAAAGAGGTATTTGTGGGTGAGAAGGTCCTATTTGAAGGGGGAAACGTGGTATTTCTTGGAGAAGATGTGATATATTTGGGAGAAATGTGGCATTCCTGGAAGAAACTGTCCTATTTTGGGGATAAAAGAGGTATTTGTGGGTGAAAAGGTCTTATTTGAAGGGGGAAACGTGGCATTTCTTGGAGAAGATGTGATATATTTGGGAGAAATGTGGCTTGTCTGGAAGAAACTGTCCTATTTGTGGGGAGAAGGGTGGTATTTGTGGGAGAAAAGTTCCTATTTCAGGAGGAATCCTGGTATTTCTTGGAGGAGATGTGATATGTTTGGGAGAAATGTGGCATTTCTGGAAGAAACTGTCCTCTTATGGGGATAAAACAGGTATTTGTGGGTGATAAGGTCCTATTTGAAGGGGGAACCCTGGCATTTCTTGGAGAAGATGTGATATGTTTGGGAGAAATGTGGCATTTCTGGAAGAAACTGTCCTCTTTTGGGGATAAAAGAGGTATTTGTGGGTGAAAAGGTCTTATTTGAAGGGGGAAAGCAGGTATTTCTTGGAGAAGATGTGATATATTTGGGAGAAATGTGGCATGTCTGGCAGAAACTGTCCTCTTTTGGGGATAAAACAGGTACTTGTGGGTGAAAAGGTCCTATTTGAAGGGGGAAACGTGGTATTTCTTGGAGAAGATGTGGTATATTTGGGAGAAATGTGGCATTTCTGGAAGAAACTGTCCTCTTTAGGGGTTAAAACAGGTATTTGTGGGTGAAAAGGTCCTATTTGAAGGGGGAAACCTGGTATTTCTTGGAGAAGAGGTGATATATTTGGGAGAAATCTGGCATGTCTGGAAGAAAATGTCCAATTTGGGGGAGAAGGCTGGTAGTTTTCGGTGAGAAGGTCCTATTTCAGGAGGAATCCTGGCATTTCTTGGAGAAGATGTGATATATTTGGGAGAAATCTGGCATGTCTGGAAGCAAATGTCCAATTTGGGGGGAGAAGGCTGGTAGTTTTGGGTGAGAAGGTCCTATTTCAGGATGAATCCTGGCATTTCTTGGAGAAGATGTGATATATTTGGGAGAAATGTGGCATTTCTGGAAGAAACTGTCCTCTTTTGGGGATAAAAGAGGTATTTGTGGGTGAAACGGTCCTATTTGACGGGGGAAAGCTGCTATTTCTTGGAGAAGAAGTGATATATTTGGGAGAAATGTGGCCTTTCTGGAAGAAACTGTCCACTTTTGGGGATAAAAGAGGTATTTCATGGAGAAAAGGTCCTATTTGAAGGGGGAAACCTGGTATTTCTTGGAGGAGTTGTGATATATTTGGGAGAAATGTGGCATGTCTGGAAGAAACTGTCCTCTTTTGGGGATAAAAGAGGTATTTGTGGGTGAAAAGGTCCTATTTGAAGGGGGAAACGTGGTATTTCTTGGAGAAGATGTGATATATTTGGGAGAAAACTGGCATGTCTGGAAGAAACTGTCCTCTTCTGGGGATAAAAGATGTATTTGAGGGTGAAAAGGTCCTATTTGAAGGGGGAAAGCTGGTATTTCTTGGAGAAGATGTGATATATTTGGGAGAAATGTGGCATTTCTGGAAGAAAGTGTCGTATTTTGGGGATAAAAGAGGTATTTGTCGGTGAAAAGGTCATATTTCTAGGGGGAAACCTGGTATTTCTTGGGGCAGATGTGCTATATTTGGGAGAAATGTGGCATTTCTGGAAGAAACTGTCCTCTTTTCGGGATAAAAGAGGTATTTGTGGGTGAAAAGGTCCTATTTGAAGGGGGAAACGTGGTATTTCTTGGAGAAGATGAGATCTATTTGGGAGGAATGTGGCATTTCTGGAAGAAACTGTCCTCTTTTGGGGATGAAACAGGTACTTGTGGGTGAAAAGGTCCTATTTGAAGGGGGAAAGCAGGTATTTCATGGAGAAGATGTGGTATATTTGGGAGAAATATGGCATGTATGGCAGATACTGTCCTATTTTGGGGATAAAAGAGGTATTTGTAGGAGTAAAGGTCCTATTTGAAGGGGGAAAGCTGGTATTTCTTGGAGAAGATGTGGTATATTTCGGAGAAATGTGGCATGTCTGGAAGAAACTGTCCTCTTTTGGGGATAAAAGAGGTTTTTTTGGGGAAAAGGTCCTATTTGAAGGGGGAAAGCTGGTATTTCTTGGAGAAGATGTGATATTTTTGGGAGAAATGTGGCATTTCTGGAAGAAACTGTCCTCTTATGGGGATAGAACAGGTATTTGTGGGTGAAAAGGTCCTATTTCCAGGGGAAAACCTGGTATTTCTTGGAGAAGATGTGATATATTTTGGAGAAATGTGGCATGTCTGGAGGAAAATGTCCTATTTGGGGGGAGAAGGGTGGTATTTGTGGGAGAAAAGTTCCTATTTCAGGAGGAATCCTGGTATTTCTTGGAGAAGATGTGGTATATTTGGGAGAAATGTGGCATGTCTGGCAGAAACTGTCGAATTTGGGGGGAGAAGGCTGCTATTTGTGGTAGAAAAGGTCCTCTTTCAGGAGGAATCCTGGTATTTCTTGGAGAAGATGTGATATGTTTGGGAGAAATGTGGCATGTCAGGAAGAAACTGTCCTATTTGCGGGATAAAAGTAGTATTTGTGGGTGAAAAGGTCCTATTTGAAGGGGGAAACCTGGTATTTCTTGGGGAAGATGTGATATATTTGGGAGAAATGTGGCCTTTCTGGAAGAAACTGTCCTCTTTTGGGGATAAAAGAATTTTTTGTGGGAGAAAAGGTCCTATTTGAAGGGGGAAAC
This sequence comes from Lophura swinhoii, assembly GCA_030408155.1. NCBI lineage: Eukaryota > Metazoa > Chordata > Aves > Galliformes > Phasianidae > Lophura > Lophura swinhoii. Next base: position 35,859 of record JASCYN010000043.1, read on the forward strand.
CTGGTATTTCTTGGAGAAGATGTGATATGTTTGGGAGAAATGTGGCCTTTCTGGAAGAAACTGTCCTATTTTGGGGATAAAAGTGGTATTTGTGGGTGAAAAGGTCCTATTTGAAGGGGGAAACCTGGTATTTCTTGGAGAAGATGTGATCTATTTGGGAGAAATGTGGCCTTTCTGGAAGAAACTGTCCTATTTTGGGAAAAAAAGAGGTATTTGTGGGTGAAAAGGTCCTATTTGAAGGGGGAAACCTGGCATTTCTTGGAGAAGATGTGATCTATTTGGGAGAAATCTGGCCTTTCTGGAAGAAACTGTCCTCTTTTGGGGTTAAATAGGTATTTGTGGGTGAAAAGGTCATATTTGAAGGGGGAAACGTGGTATTTCTTGGAGAAGATGTGATATATTTGGGAGAAATGTGGCATGTCTGGAAGAAACTGTCCAATTTAGGGGATAAAAGAGGTATTTGTGGGTGAAAAGGTCCTATTTGAAGGGGGAAACGTGGTATTTCTTGGAGAAGATGTGATATATTTGGGAGAAATGTGGCATGTCTGGAAGAAACTGTCCTATTTTGGGGATAAAAGAGGTATTTGTGGGTGAAAAGGTCCTATTTGAAGGGGGAAACGTGGTATTTCTTGGAGAAGATGTGATCTATTTGGGAGAAATGTGGCATTTCTGGAAGAAACTGTCCTCTTTTGGGGATAAAAGAGGTATTTGTGGGTGAAAAGGTCCTATTTGAAGGGGGAAACCTGGTATTTCTTGGAGAAGATGTGATATATTTGGGAGAAATGTGGCCTTTCTGGAAGAAACCGAGCTCTTTTGGGGTAAAAGAGGTATTTGTGGGTGAAAAGTTCCTATTTGAAGGGGGAAACCTGGTATTTCTTGGAGAAGATGTGATATATTTGGGAGAAATGTGGCATGTCTGGAAAAAACTGTCCTATTTTGGGGATAAAAGAGGTATTTGTGGGTGAAAAGGTCCTATTTGAAGGGGGAAAGCTGGTATTTCTTGGAGAAGATGTGATATGTTTGGGAGAAATGTGGCATTTCTGGCAGAAACTGTCGAATTTGGGGGGAGAAGGCTGCTATTTGTGGTAGAAAAGGTCCTCTTTCAGGAGGAATCCTGGTATTTCTTGGAGAAGATGTGATATGTTTGGGAGAAATGTGGCATGTCAGGAAGAAACTGTCCTATTTGCGGGATAAAAGTAGTATTTGTGGGTGAAAAGGTCCTATTTGAAGGGGGAAACCTGGTATTTCTTGGGGAAGATGTGATATATTTGGGAGAAATGTGGCCTTTCTGGAAGAAACTGTCCTCTTTTGGGGATAAAAGAATTTTTTGTGGGAGAAAAGGTCCTATTTGAAGGGGGAAACCTGGTATTTCTTGGAGAAGATGTGATATGTTTGGGAGAAATGTGGCCTTTCTGGAAGAAACTGTCCTATTTTGGGGATAAAAGTGGTATTTGTGGGTGAAAAGGTCCTATTTGAAGGGGGAAACCTGGTATTTCTTGGAGAAGATGTGATCTATTTGGGAGAAATGTGGCCTTTCTGGAAGAAACTGTCCTATTTTGGGAAAAAAAGAGGTATTTGTGGGTGAAAAGGTCCTATTTGAAGGGGGAAACCTGGCATTTCTTGGAGAAGATGTGATCTATTTGGGAGAAATCTGGCCTTTCTGGAAGAAACTGTCCTCTTTTGGGGTTAAATAGGTATTTGTGGGTGAAAAGGTCATATTTGAAGGGGGAAACGTGGTATTTCTTGGAGAAGATGTGATATATTTGGGAGAAATGTGGCATGTCTGGAAGAAACTGTCCAATTTAGGGGATAAAAGAGGTATTTGTGGGTGAAAAGGTCCTATTTGAAGGGGGAAACGTGGTATTTCTTGGAGAAGATGTGATATATTTGGGAGAAATGTGGCATGTCTGGAAGAAACTGTCCTATTTTGGGGATAAAAGAGGTATTTGTGGGTGAAAAGGTCCTATTTGAAGGGGGAAACGTGGTATTTCTTGGAGAAGATGTGATCTATTTGGGAGAAATGTGGCATTTCTGGAAGAAACTGTCCTCTTTTGGGGATAAAAGAGGTATTTGTGGGTGAAAAGGTCCTATTTGAAGGGGGAAACCTGGTATTTCTTGGAGAAGATGTGATATATTTGGGAGAAATGTGGCCTTTCTGGAAGAAACCGAGCTCTTTTGGGGTAAAAGAGGTATTTGTGGGTGAAAAGTTCCTATTTGAAGGGGGAAACCTGGTATTTCTTGGAGAAGATGTGATATATTTGGGAGAAATGTGGCATGTCTGGAAAAAACTGTCCTATTTTGGGGATAAAAGAGGTATTTGTGGGTGAAAAGGTCCTATTTGAAGGGGGAAACCTGGTATTTCTTGGAGAAGAGGTGATATATTTGGGAGAAATCAGGCATTTCTGGAAGAAACTGTCCTATTTTGGGGATAAAAGAGGTATTTGTGGGTGAAAAGGTCCTATTTGAAGGGGGAAACGTGGCATTTCTTGGAGAAGATGTGATATATTTGGGAGAAATGTGGCATTTCTGGAAGAAACTGTCCTCTTATGGGGATAAAACAGGTATTTGTGGGTGAAAAGGTCCTATTTGAAGGGGGAAACCTGGTACTTCTTGGAGAAGATGTGATATATTTGGGAGAAATGTGGCATTTCTGGAAGAAACTGTCCTCTTTTGGGGATAAAAGAGGTATTTGTGGGTGAAAAGGTCTTATTTGAAGGGGGAAAGCAGGTATTTCTTGGAGAAGATGTGATTTATTTGGGAGAAATGTGGCATGTCTGGAAGAAACTGTCCTCTTTTGGGGATAAAACAGGTACTTGTGGGTGAAAAGGTCTTATTTGAAGGGGGAAACCTGGTATTTCTTGGAGAAGAGGTGATATATTTGGGAGAAATGTGGCATGTCTGGAAGAAAATGTCCAATTTGGGGGTGAAGGCTGGTAGTTTTCGGTGAGAAGGTCCTATTTCAGGAGGAATCCTGGCATTTCTTGGAGAAGATGTGATATATTTGGGAGAAATCTGGCATGTCTGGAAGAAAATGTCCAATTTGGGGGGAGAAGGCTGGTAGTTTTGGGTGAGAAGGTCCTATTTCAGGAGGAATCCTGGCATTTCTTGGAGAAGATGTGATATATTTGGGAGAAATCTGGCATGTCTGGAAGAAAATGTCCAATTTGGGGGGAGAAGGCTGGTAGTTTTGGGTGAGAAGGTCCTATTTCAGGATGAATCCAGGCATTTCTTGGAGAAGATGTGATATATTTGGGAGAAATGTGGCATTTCTGGAAGAAACTGTCCTCTTTTGGGGATAAAAGAGGTATTTGTGGGTGAAACGGTCCTATTTGAAGGGGGAAAGCTGGTATTTCTTGGAGAAGAAGTGATATATTTGGGAGAAATGTGGCCTTTCTGGAAGAAACTGTCCACTTTTGGGGATAAAAGAGGTATTTCATGGAGAAAAGGTCCTAATTGAAGGGGGAAACCTGGTATTTCTTGGAGGAGTTGTGATATATTTGGGAGAAATGTGGCATGTCTGGAAGAAACTGTCCTCTTTTGGGGATAAAAGAGGTATTTGTGGGTGAAAAGGTCCTATTTCCAGGGGGAAAGCTGGTATTTCTTGGAGAAGATGTGATATGTTTGGGAGAAATGTGGCATTTCTGGAAGAAACTGTCCTATTTGGGGGGAGAAGGTTGGTATTTGTGGGAGAAAAGGTCCTATTTGAAGGGGGAAAGCAGGTATTTCTTGGAGAAGATGTGATATATTTGGGAGAAATGTGGCATTTCTTGAAGAAACTGTCCTCTTTTGGGGATAAAAGAGGTATTTGTGGGTGAAAAGGTCCTCTTTGAAGGGGGAAACGTGGTATTTCTTGGAGAAGATGTGATATGTTTGGGAGAAATGTGGCATTTCTTGAAGAAACTGTCCTATTAGGGGGAGAAGGCTGGTATTTGTGGGAGAAAAGGTCTTATTTGAAGGGGGAAAGCAGGTATTTCTTGGAGAAGATGTGATATATTTGGGAGAAATGTGGCATGTCTGTCAGAAACTGTCCTATTTGAGGGATAAAGAGGTATATGTGGATGAAAAGGTCCTAATTCAAGGGGGAAACCTGGTATTTCTTGGAGAAGATGTGATATATTTGGGAGAAATCAGGCATTTCTGGAAGAAACTGTCCTATTTTCGGGATAAAAGAATTTTTTGTGGGTGAAAAGGTCCTATTTGAAGGGGAAACCTGGCATTTCTTGGAGAAGATGTGATATGTTTGGGAGAAATGTGGCCTTTCCTGCAGAAACTGTGCTCTTTTGGGGATAAAAGTGGTATTTGTGGGTGATAAGGTCCTATTTGAAGGGGGAAAGCTGGTATTTCTTGGAGAAGATGTGATATATTTGGGAGAAATGTGGCCTTTCTGGAAGAAACTGTCCTCTTTTGGGGATAAAAGAGGTATTTGTGGGAGAAAAGGTCCTATTTGAAAGGGGAAACGTGGTATTTCTTGGAGAAGATGTGATCAATTTGGGAGAAATGTGGCATTTCTGGAAGAAACTGTCCTATTTTGGGGACAGAACAGGTATTTGTGGGTGAAAAGGTCCTATTTGAAGGGGGAAACCTGGTATTTCTTGGAGAAGATGTGATATATTTGGGAGAAATGTGGCATTTCTGGAAGAAAATGTCCTATTTCAGGGATAATACAGGTATTTGTGGGAGAAAAGGTCCCTATTTGAAGGGGGAAACCTGGTATTTCTTGGAGAAGATGTGGTTTATTTGGGAGAAATGTGGCATTTCTGGAAGAAACTGTCCTATTTTGGGGATGAAACAGGTATTTGTGGGAGAAAAGGTCCTATTTGAAGGGGGAACCCTGGTATTTCTTGGAGAAGATGTGATATATTTGGGAGAAAACTGGCATGTCTGGAAGAAACTGTCCTACTTTGGGGATCAAACAGGTATTTGTGGGTGAAAAGGTCCTATTTGAAGGGGGAAACCTGGTATTTCTTGGAGAAGATGTGATCTATTTGGGAGAAATGTGGCATGTCTGGCAGAAACTGTCCTATTTTGGGGATAAAACAGGTATTTAAGGGAGAAAAGGTCCTATTTGAAGGGGGAAAGCTGGTATTTCTTGGAGGAGTTGTGATATATTTGGGAGAAATGTGGTATTTCTGGAAGAAAAGGTCCAATTTGAGGGATAAAAGAGGTATTTGTGGGAGAAAAGGTCCTATTTGAAGGGGGAACCCTGGTATTTCTTGGAGAAGATGTGATACATTTGGGAGAAATGTGGCATTTCTGGAAGAAAGTGTCCTGTTATGTAGATAAAACAGGTATTTGTGGGAGAAAAGGTCCTATTTGAAGGGGGAAAAGTGGTATTTCTTGGAGGAGATGTGATATATTTGGGAGAAATATGGCATGTCTGGAAGAAACTGTCCTCTTTTGAGGATAAAAGAGGTATTTGTGGGTGATAAGGTCCTATTTGAAGGGGGAAACCTGTTATTTCTTGGAGAAGATGAGATATGTTTGGGAGAAATGTGGCATTTCTGGAAGAAACTGTCCTCTTTTGGGGGAAGAAGCCTGCTATTAGTGGGTGAAAAGATCCTATTTCAAGGGGAAAGCTGGTATTTCTTGGAGAAGATGTGCTATATTTGGGAGAAATGTGGCCTTTCTGGAAGAAACTGTCCTCTTTTGGGGATAAAAGAGGTATTTGTGGGTGAAAAGGTCCTATTTGAAGGGGGAAACCTGGTATTTCTTGGTGAAGATGTGATCTATTTAAGAGAAATGTGGCATTTCTGGAAGAAACTGCCTGTTTGGGGGGAGAAGGCTGGTATTTGTGGGAGAAAAGGTCCTATTTCCGGAGGAATCCTGGTATTTCTTGGAGAAGATGTGATATATTTGGGAGAAATGTGGCATGTCTGGAAGAAACTGACCTATTTGAGGGATAAAAGAGGTATTTGTGCGTGAAAAGGTCCTATTTGAAGGGGGAAACGTGGTATTTCTTGGAGAAGATGTGATATATTTGGGAGAAATCAGGCATTTCTGGCAGAAACTGTCCTATTTTGGGGATAAAAGAATTTTTTGTGGGTGAAAAGGTCCTATTTGAAGGGGGAAACCTGGTATTTCTTGGAGAAGATGTGATATGTTTGGGAGAAATGTGGCATGTCAGGAAGAAACTGTCCTCTTTTGGGGATGAAACAGGTATTTTTGGGTAAAAAGGTCCTATTTGAAGGTGGAAATCAGGTATTTCATGGAGAAGATGTGGTATATTTGGGAGAAATATGGCATGTATGGCAGAAAATGTCCTATTTTGGGGATAAAAGAGGTATTTGTGGGTGAAACGGTCCTATTTGAAGGGGGAAAGCTGGTATTTCTAGGAGAAGAAGTGATATATTTGGGAGAAATGTGGCCTTACTGGAAGAAACTGTTCTATTTTGGGGATTAAAAGAGGTAAAACTACCAGCTTTCCCCCCTTCAAATAGGACCTTTTCACCCACAAATACCTCTTTTATCACTCAAATAGGACATTTTCTTCCAGAAAGGCCACATTTCTCCCAAACATATCACATCTTCTCCAAGAAATGCCAGGATTCCTCCTGAAATAGGACCTTCTCACCGAAAACTACCAGCCTTCTCCCCCCAAATTGGACAGTTTCTTCCAGAAATGCCACATTTCTCCCAAATATATCACATCTTCTCCAAGAAATACCAGCTTTCCCCCTGGAAATAGGACCTTTTCACCCACAAATACCTGTTTTATCCCCAAAATAGAACAGTTTCTTCCGGACATGCCACATTTCTCCCAAATATATCACATCTTCTCCAAGAAATACCAGGTTTCCCCCTTCAAATAGGACCTTTTCACCCACAAATACCTGTTCTATCCCCAAAAGAGGACAGTTTCTTCCATAAATGCTGATTTCTCCCAAATAGATCACATCTTCTCCAAGAAATACCAGGTTTCCCCCTTCAAATAGGACCTTTTCACCCACAAATACCTCTTTTATCCCCAAAAGAGGACAGTTTCTTCCAGAAATGCCAGGTTTCTCCCAAATATATCACATCTTCTCCAAGAAATACCACGTTTCCCCCTTCAAATAGGACCTTCTCACCCACAAATACCTCTTTTATCCCCAAAAGAGGACAGTTTCTTCCAGAAATGCCACATTTCTCCCAAATAGATCACATCTTCTCCAAGAAATACCAGGTTTTCCCCTTCAAATAGGACCTTTTCACCCACAAATACCTGGTTTAACCCCAAAATAGGACAGTTTCTTCCTGACATGCCACATTTCTCCCAAACATATCAAATCTTCTCCAAGAAATGCAAGGATTCCTCCTGAAATAGGAACTTTTAACCTACAAATACCTGTTGTATCCCCAAAAGAGGACTGTTTCTCCCATAAATGCCAGGTTTCTCTATATATATGACATCTTCTCCAAGAAATACCAGGTTTCCCCCTAGAAATAGGACCTTTTCACCCACAAATACCTCTTTTATCCCCAAAATAGGACAGTTTCTTCCAGAAAGGCCACATTTCTCCCAAATAGATCACATCTTCTCCAAGAAATACCAGGTTTCCCCCTTGAAAGAGGACCTTTTCACCCACAAATACCTCTTTTATCCCCAAAAGAGGACAGTTTCTTCCAGACATGCCACATTTCTACGAAACATATCACATCTTCTCCAAGAAATACCAGGTTTCCCCCTTCAAATAGGACCTTTTCACCCACAAATACCTCTTTTATCTCCAAAATAGGACAGTTTCTTCCAGACATGCCACATTTCTCCCAAATATATCACATCTTCTCCAAGAAATACCAGCTTTCCCCCTTCAAATAGGACCTTTTCACCCACAAATACCTCTTTTATCCCAAAATAGGACAGTTTCTTCCTGACATGCCACATTTCTCCCAAATATATCACATCTTCTCCAAGAAATACCAGGTTTCCCCCTTAGAATAGGACCTTTTCTCCCACAAATACCTCTTTTAACCCCAAAATAGGACAGTTTCTTCCAGAAAGGCCACATTTCTCCCAAATAGATCACATCTTCTCCAAGAAATACCAGGTTCCCCCTTCAAATAGGACCTTTTCACCCACAAATACCTGTTTGATCCCCAAAAGAGGACATTTTCTTCCAGAAATGCCACATTTCTCCCAAATATATCACATCTTCTCCAAGAAATACCAGGATTCCCCCTTCAAATAGGACCTTTTCACCCACAAATACCTCTTTTATCCCCAAAAGAGGACAGTTTCTTCCAGAAATGCCACATTTCTCCCAAATATATCACATCTTCTCCAAGAAATACCAGCTTTCCCCCTTCAAATAGGACCTTTTCCCCCACAAATACCAGCCTTCTCGCCCCAAATTAGACATTTTCTTCCAGACATGCCACATTTCTCCCAAATATATCACATCTTCTCCAAGAAATACCAGGTTTCCCCTGGAAATAGGAACTTTTCACCCACAAATACCTATTTTATCCCCAAAAGAGGACAGTTTCTTCCAGAAATGCCACATTTCTCCCAAACATATCACATCTTCTCATAGAATTACCAGCTTTCCCCCTTCAAATAGGACATTTTCACCCACAAATACCTGTTTGATCCCCAAAAGAGGACAGTTTCTTCCAGAAAGGCCACAGAAATACCAGCTTACCCCCTTGAAATAGGAACTTTTCTCCCAGAAATACCTCTTTTATCCCCAAAATAGGACAGTTTCTGCCAGAAAGGCCAGATTTCTCCCAAATGTATCACATCTTCTCCAAGAAATACCATGTTTCCCCCTTCAAATAGGACCTTTTCACCCACAAATACCACTTTTATCCCCAAAAGAGGACATTTTCTTCCAAAAATGCCACATTTCTCCCAAATATATCACATCTTCTCCAAGAAATACCAGGTTTCCCCCTTCAAATAGGACCTTTTCACCCACAAATACCTCTTTTACCCCAAAAGAGCTCGGTTTCTTCCAGAAATGCCACATTTCTCCCAAATATATCACATCTTCTCCAAGAAATTCCAGGTTTCCCCCTTCAAATAGGACCTTATCACCCACAAATACCTCTTTTATCCCCAAAAGAGGACAGTTTCTTCCAGAAATGCCACATTTCTCCCAAATATATCACATCTTCTCCAAGAAATACCAGGGTTCCCCCTTCAAATAGGACCTTTTCACCCACAAATACCTCTTTTATCCCCAAAAGAGGACAGTTTCTTCCAGAAATGCCACATTTCTCCCAAATATATCACATCTTCTCCAAGAAATACCAGCTTTCCCCCTTCAAATAGGACCTTTTCACCCACAAATACCTCTTTTATCCCCAAAAGAGGACAGTTTCTTCCAGAAAGGCCACATTTCTCCCAAATATATCTCATCTTCTCCAAGAAATACCAGGTTTCCCCCTTCAAATAGGACCTTTTCACCCACAAATACCTCTTTTATCCCCCAAAGAGCACAGTTTCTTCAAGAAATGCCACATTTCTCCCAAATAGATCACATCTCCTCCAAGAAATACCAGGTTTCCCCCTTCAAATAGGACCTTTTCACCAACAAATACCTGTTTGATCCCCAAAAGAGGACAGTTTCTTCCAGAAATGCCACATTTCTCCCAAATATAGCACATCTTCTCCAAGAAATACCAGGTTTCCCCCTTCAAATAAAACCTTTTCACCCACAAATACCTGTTTGATCCCCAAAAGAGGACAGTTTCTTCCAGAAATGCCACATTTCTCCCAAACATATCACATCTTCTCCAAGAAATACCACGTTTCCCCCTTCAAATAGGACCTTTTCACCCACAAGTACCTGTTTTATCCCCAAAAGAGGACAGTTTCTTCAAGAAATGCCACATTTCTCCCAAATATATCACCTCTTCTCCGAGAAATACCACGTTTCCCCTTCAAATAGGACCTTTTCACCCACAAATACCTCTTTTATCCCCAAAAGAGGACAGTTTCTTCCAGACATGCCACATTTCTTCCAAATATATCACATCTTCTCCAAGAAATACCAGGTTTCCCCCTTCAAATAGGACCTTTTCACCCACAAATACCTCTTTTATCCCTCAAATTGGATATTTTCTTCCAGAAATACCACATTTCTCCCAAATATATCACAACACCTCCAAGAAATACCAGGTTTCCCCCTTGAATTAGGACCTATTCTCCATGAAATACCTCTTTTATCCCCAAAAGAGGACATTTTCTTCCAGAAATGCCACATTTCTCCCAAATATATCACATCTTCTCCAAGAAATACCAGGGTTCCCCCTTCAAATAGGACCTTTTCAACCACTAATACCTCTTTTATGCCCAAAATAGGACAGTTTCTTCCAGAAATGCCACATTTCTCCCAAATAGATCACATCTTCTCCAAGAAATGCCAGGATTCCTCCTGAAATAGGACTTCTCACCCAAAACTACCAGCCTTATCCCCCCAAATTGGACATTTTCTTCCAGAAAGGCCACATTTCTCCCAAATAGATCACATCTTCTCCTAGAAATACCAGCTTTCCCCCTTCAAATAGGACCTTTTCACCCACAAATACCTCTTTTATCCCCCAAATAGGACAGTTTCTTCCAGACATGCCACATTTCTCCCAAATATATCACATCTTCTCCAAGAAATACCAGGTTTCCCCCTTCAAATAGGACCTTTTCACCCACAAATACCTCTTTTATCCCCAAAACAGGACAGTTTCTTCCAGACATGCCACATTTCTCCCAAATATATCACATCTCTTGCAAGAACTACCGGCTTTCCCCCTTCAAATAGGACCTTTTCACCCAAATATACCTGTTTCATCCCCAAAAGAGGACAGTTCCTTCCAGAAATGCCACATTTCTCCCAAATATATCACATCTTCTCCAAGAAATACCAGGTTTCCCCCTTCAAATAGGAACTTTTCACCCACAAATACCTCTTTTATCCCCAAAATAGGACATTTTCTTCCAGAAATGCCACATTTCTCCCAAATATATCACATCTTCTCCAAGAAATACCAGCTTTCCTCCTTCAAATAGGACCTTCTCACCCACAAATACCACTTTTATCCCCAAAATAGGACAGTTTCTTCCAGATATGCCACATTTCTCCCAAATAGATCACATCTTCTCCAAGAAATACCAGGTTTCCCCCTTCAAATAGGACCTTTTCACCCACAAATACCTCTTTTATCCCCAAAAGAGGACAGTTTCTTCCGGACATGCCACATTTCTCCCAAATAGATCACATCTTCTCCAAGAAATACCAGGATTCCACCTGAAATAGGACCTTTTCACCCACAAATACCTCTTTTATCCCCAAAATAGGACAGTTTCTACCGGACATGCCACATTTCTCCCAAATATATCACATCTCCTCCAAGAAATACCAGGATTCCACCTGAAATAGGACCTTTTCACCCACAAATACCTCTTTTATCCCCAAAAGAGGACAGTTTCTTCCAGAAATGCCACATTTCTCCCAAATAGATCACATCTTCTCCAAGAAATACCAGGTTTCCCCCTTCAAATAGGACCTTTTCACCCACAAATACCACTTTTATCCCCAAAATAGGAAAGTTTCTTCCAGAAATGCCACATTTCACCCGAATAGATCACATCTTCTCCAAGAAATACCAGCTTTCCCCCTTCAAATAGGACTTTTTCTCCCACAGATACCTGTTTTATCCCCAAAAGAGGACAGTTTCTTCAGACATGCCGCATTTCTTCCAAATATATCACATCTTCTCCAAGAAATACCAGCTTTTCCCCTGGAAATAGGACCTTTTCACCCACAAATACCTCTTTTATCCCCAAAAGAGGACAGATTCTTCCAGACATGCCACATTTCTCCCAAATATATCACATCTTCTCCAAGAAATACCAGGTTTACCCCTTCAAATAGGAACTTTTCACCCACAAATACCTCTTTTATCCCCAAAAGAGGACAGTTTCTTCCAGAAATGCCACATTTCTCACAAACAGATCACATCTTCTCCAAGAAATACCAGGTTTCCCCCTTCAAATAGGACCTTTTCACCCACAAATACCTCTTTTATCCCCAAAAGAGCTCGGTTTCTTCCAGAAATGCCACATTTCTCCCAAATATATCACATCTTCTCCAAGAAATTCCAGGTTTCCCCCTTCAAATAGGACCTTATCACCCACAAATACCTCTTTTATCCCCAAAATAGGACAGTTTCTTCCAGAAATGCCACATTTCTCCAAAATAGATCACATCTTCTCCAAGAAATACCAGGTTTCCCCCTTCAAATAGGACCTTTTCTCCCACAAATACCTATATTATCCCTGAAATAGGACATTTTCTTCCAGAAATGCCACATTTCTCCCAAATATAGCACATCTTCTCCAAGAAATACCAGGTTACCCCCTTGTAATAAACCTTTTCACCCACAAATACCTCTTTTATCCCCAAAAGAGGACAGTTTCTTCCAGAAAGGCCACATTTCTCCCAAATAGATCACATCTTCTCCAAGAAATACCACGTTTCCCCCTTCAAATAGGAACTTTTCACCCACAAATACCTCTTTTATCCCCAAAAGAGAACAGTTTCTTCAAGAAATGCCACATTTCTCCCAAATATATCACATCTTCTCCAAGAAATACCAGGGTTCCCCCTTCAAATAGGACCTTCTCACCCACAAATACCTCTTTTATCCCCAAAATAGGACAGTTTCTTCCAGAAATGCCACATTTCTCCCAAATATATCACATCTTCTCCAAGAAATACCACGTTTCCCCCTTCAAATAGGACCTTTTCACCCACAAATACCTCTTTTATCCCCAAAAGAGCACAGTTTCTGCCAGAAAGGCCACATTTCTCCCAAATATATCACATCTTCTCCAAGAAATACCAGCTTTCCCCCTTCAAATAGGACTTTTTCTCCCACAGATACCTGTTTTATCCCCAAAACAGGACAGTTTCTTCCAGAAAGGCCAGATTTCTCCCAAATATATCACATCTTCTCAAAGCAAAACCAGCTTTCCCCCTTCAAATAGGACCTTTTCACCCACAAATACCTCTTTTATCCCCAAAAGAGGACAGATTCTTCCAGACATGCCACATTTCTCCCAAATAGATCACATCTTCTCCAAGAAATACCAGGTTTACCCCTGGAAATAGGAACTTTTCACCCACAAATACCTCTTTTATCCCTCAAATTGGACCGTTTCTTCCAGAAATGCCACATTTCTCCCAAATAGATCACATCTTCTCCAAGAAATACCAGGTTTCCCCCTAGAAATAGGAACTTTTCACCCACAAATACCTCTTTTATCCCCAAAAGAGGACAGTTTCTTACAGAAATGCCACATTTCTCCCAAATACATCACATCTTCTCCAAGAAATACAAGGTTTCCCCCTTCAAATAGGACCTTTTCACCCACAAATACCTCTTTTACCCCAAAAGAGCTCGGTTTCTTCCAGAAAGGCCACATTTCTCCCAAATATATCACATCTTCTCCAAGAAATACCAGGTTTCCACCTTCAAATAGGACCTTTTCAACCACAAATACCTCTTTTATCCCCAAAAGAGGACAGTTTCTTCCAGAAAGGCCACATTTCTCCCAAATATATCTCATCTTCTCCAAGAAATACCAGGTTTCCCCCTAGAAATAGGACCTTTTCACCCACAAATACCTCTTTTATCCCCAAAAGAGCACAGTTTCTTCAAGAAATGCCACATTTCTCCCAAATATATCACATCTCCTCCAAGAAATACCAGGTTTCCCCCTTCAAATAGGACCTTTTCTCCCACAAATACCTCTTTTATCCCCAAAAGAGGACAGTTTCTTCCAGAAAGGCCATATTTCTCCCAAATAGATCACATCTTCTCCAAGAAATACCAGGTTTCCCCCTTCAAATAGGACCTTTTCACCCACAAATACCTGTTTCATCCACAAAATAGGACATTTTCTTCCAGAAATGCCACATTTCTCCCAAATATATCACATCTTCTCCAAGAAATACCAGGTTTCCCCTTCAAATAGGACCTTTTCACCCACAAATACCTCTTTTATCCCCAAAAGAGGACAGTTTCTTCCAGAAATGCCACATTTCTCACAAACAGATCACATCTTCTCCAAGAAATACCAGGTTTCCCCCTTCAAATAGGACCTTTTCACCCACAAATACCTCTTTTATCCCCAAAAGAGCTCGGTTTCTTCCAGAAATGCCACATTTCTCCCAAATATATCACATCTTCTCCAAGAAATTCCAGGTTTCCCCCTTCAAATAGGACCTTATCACCCACAAATACCTATTTTATCCCCAAAATAGGACAGTTTCTTCCAGAAATGCCACATTTCTCCAAAATAGATCACATCTTCTCCAAGAAATACCAGGTTTCCCCCTTCAAATTGGACCTTTTCACCCACAAATACCTCTTTTATCCCCAAAACAGGACAGTTTCTTCCAGACATGCCACATTTCTCCCAAATATATCACATCTCTTGCAAGAACTACCGGCTTTCCCCCTTCAAATAGGACCTTTTCACCCAAATATACCTGTTTCATCCCCAAAAGAGGACAGTTCCTTCCAGAAATGCCACATTTCTCCCAAATATATCACATCTTCTCCAAGAAATACCAGGTTTCCCCCTTCAAATAGGAACTTTTCACCCACAAATACCTCTTTTATCCCCAAAATAGGACATTTTCTTCCAGAAATGCCACATTTCTCCCAAATATATCACATCTTCTCCAAGAAATACCAGCTTTCCTCCTTCAAATAGGACCTTCTCACCCACAAATACCACTTTTATCCCCAAAATAGGACAGTTTCTTCCAGATATGCCACATTTCTCCCAAATAGATCACATCTTCTCCAAGAAATACCAGGTTTCCCCCTTCAAATAGGACCTTTTCACCCACAAATACCTCTTTTATCCCCAAAAGAGGACAGTTTCTTCCGGACATGCCACATTTCTCCCAAATAGATCACATCTTCTCCAAGAAATACCAGGATTCCACCTGAAATAGGACCTTTTCACCCACAAATACCTCTTTTATCCCCAAAATAGGAAAGTTTCTTCCAGAAATGCCACATTTCACCCGAATAGATCACATCTTCTCCAAGAAATACCAGCTTTCCCCCTTCAAATAGGACCTTTTCACCCACAAATACCTCTTTTATCCCCAAAAGAGGACAGTTTCTTCCGGACATGCCACATTTCTCCCAAATAGATCACATCTTCTCCAAGAAATACCAGGATTCCACCTGAAATAGGACCTTTTCACCCACAAATACCTCTTTTATCCCCAAAAGAGGACAGTTTCTTCCAGAAATGCCACATTTCTCCCAAATAGATCACATCTTCTCCAAGAAATACCAGGTTTCCCCCTTCAAATAGGACCTTTTCACCCACAAATACCACTTTTATCCCCAAAATAGGAAAGTTTCTTCCAGAAATGCCACATTTCACCCGAATAGATCACATCTTCTCCAAGAAATACCAGCTTTCCCCCTTCAAATAGGACTTTTTCTCCCACAGATACCTGTTTTATCCCCAAAAGAGGACAGTTTCTTCCAGACATGCCGCATTTCTTCCAAATATATCACATCTTCTCCAAGAAATACCAGCTTTTCCCCTGGAAATAGGACCTTTTCACCCACAAATACCTCTTTTATCCCCAAAAGAGGACAGATTCTTCCAGACATGCCACATTTCTCCCAAATATATCACATCTTCTCCAAGAAATACCAGGTTTACCCCTTCAAATAGGAACTTTTCACCCACAAATACCTCTTTTATCCCCAAAAGAGGACAGTTTCTTCCAGAAATGCCACATTTCTCACAAACAGATCACATCTTCTCCAAGAAATACCAGGTTTCCCCCTTCAAATAGGACCTTTTCACCCACAAATACCTCTTTTATCCCCAAAAGAGCTCGGTTTCTTCCAGAAATGCCACATTTCTCCCAAATATATCACATCTTCTCCAAGAAATTCCAGGTTTCCCCCTTCAAATAGGACCTTATCACCCACAAATACCTCTTTTATCCCCAAAATAGGACAGTTTCTTCCAGAAATGCCACATTTCTCCAAAATAGATCACATCTTCTCCAAGAAATACCAGGTTTCCCCCTTCAAATAGGACCTTTTCTCCCACAAATACCTATATTATC
>JASCYN010000043.1:52052-120601 GCA_030408155.1 Lophura swinhoii
GTGAAAAGGTCCTATTTCCAGTGGGAAAGCTGGTATTTCTTGGAGAAGATGTGATATATTTGGGAGAAATGTGGCATTTCTGGAAGAAACTGTCCAATTTGGGGGGAGAAGGCTGGTAGTTTTCGGTGAGAAGGTCCTATTTCAGGAGGAATCCTGGCATTTCTTGGAGAAGATGTGATATGTTTGGGAGAAATGTGGCCTTTCTGGAAGAAAATGTCCTATTTGAGTGATAAAAGAGGTATTTGTGGGTGAAAAGGTCCTATTTGAAGGGGGAAAGCTGGTAGTTTTACCTCTTTTAATCCCCAAAATAGAACAGTTTCTTCCAGTAAGGCCACATTTCTCCCAAATATACCACATCTTCTCCATGAAATACCAGATTTCCCCCTTCAAATAGGACCTTTTTACCCAAAAATACCTGTTTCATCCCCAAAAGAGGACAGTTTCTTCCTGACATGCCACATTTCTCCCAAATAGATCACATCTTCTCCAAGAAATACCAGGTTTTCCCCTTCGAATAGGGCCTTATCACCCACAAATACCACTTTTATCCCCAAAATAGGACAGTTTCTGTCAGAAAGGCCACATTTCTCCCAAACATATCACATCTCCTCCAAGAAATACCACGTTTCCCCCTTCAAATAGGACCTTTTCACCACAAAAAATTCCTCTTTTATCCCCAAAATAGGACAGTTTCTGCCAGAAATGCCTGATTTCTCCCAAATATATCACATCTTCTCCAAGAAATACCACGTTTCCCCCTTCAAAAAGGACCTTTTCACGCACAAATACCTCTTTTATCCCTCAAATAGGTCAGTTTCTTCCAGACATGCCACATTTCTCCCAAATATATCACATCTTCTCCAAGAAATACCAGGATTCCTCCGGAAATAGGACCTTTTCTCCCACAAATACCAGCCTTCTCCCCCAAACAGGCAGTTTCTTCCAGAAATGCCACATTTCTCTTAAATAGATCACATCTTCACCAAGAAATACCAGGTTTCCCCTTCAAATAGGACCTTTTCACCCACAAATACCTCTTTTATCCCCAAAAGAGGACAGTTTCTTCCAGAAAGGCCACATTTCTCCCAAATATAGCACATCTTCTCCAAGAAATACCAGCTTTCCCCCTTGAAATAGGATCTTTTCACCCACTAATAGCAGGCTTCTTCCCCCAAAAGAGGACAGTTTCTTCCAGAAATGCCACATTTCTCCCAAATAGATCACATCTTCTCCAAGAAATAACAGGTTTCCCCTTCAAATAGGACCTTATCACCCACAAATACCTCTTTTATCCTCAAAAGAGGACAGTTTCTTCCAGACATGCCACATTTCTCCCAAATATATCACATCTCCTCCAAGAAATACCACTTTTCCCCCTTCAAATAGGACCTTTTCTCCCACAAATACCTGTTTTATCTACATAACAGGACACTTTCTTCCAGAAATGCCACATTTCTCCCAAATATATCACATCTTCTCCAAGAAATACCAGGGTTCCCCCTTCAAATAGGACCTTTTCTCCCACAAATACCTCTTTTATCCCTCAAATTGGACCTTTTCTTCCAGAAAAACCACATTTCTCCCAAATATATCACAACTCCTCCAAGAAATACCAGCTTTCCCCCTTCAAATAGGACCTTTTCTCCCTTAAATACCTGTTTTATCCCCAAAATAGGACAGTTTCTGCCAGACATGCCACATTTCTCCCAAATATATCACATCTTCTCCAAGAAATACCAGGTTTCCCCCTTCAAATAGGACCTTTTCACCCACAAATACCTGTTTGATCCCCAAGTAGGACAGTTTCTTCCAGACATGCCAGTTTTCTCCCAAATATATCACATCTTCTCCAAGAAATACCAGGGTTCCCCCTTCAAATAGGACCTTTTCTCCCACAAATACCTGTTTCATCCCCAAAATAGGACAGTTTCTTCCAGAAATGCCACATTTCTCCCAAATAAACCACATCTTCTCCAAGAATACCAGGTTTCCCCCATCAAATAGGACCTTTTCTCCACAAATACCTGTATTATCCCTGAAATAGGACATTTTCTTCCAGAAATGCCACATTTCTCCCAAATATATCACATCTTCTCCAAGAAATACCAGGTTTCCCCCTTCAAATAGGACCTTTTCACCCACAAATACCTGTTCTGTCCCCAAGATTGGACAGTTTCTTCCAGAAATGCCACATTTCTCCCAAATTGATCACATCTTCTCCAAGAAATACCACGTTTCCCCTTTCAAATAGGACCTTTTCTCCCACAAATACCTCTTTTATCCCCAAAAGAGGACAGTTTCTTCCAGAAAGGCCACATTTCTCCCAAATATATCACATCTTCTCCAAGAAATACCAGCTTTCCCCTTCAAATAGGACCTTATCACCCACAAATACCACTTTTATCCCCAAAAGAGCACAGTTTCTTCCAGACATGCCACATTTCTCCCAAATATATCACATCTTCTCCAAGAAATGCCACGCTTCCCCCTTCAAATATGACCTTTTCACCCACAAATACCTCTTTTATCCCCAAAATAGGACATTTTCTTCAGAAATGCCTGATTTCTCCCAAATATATCACATCTTCTCCAAGAAATACCAGGTTTCCCCCTTGAATTAGGACCTTTTCATCCACATATACCTCTTTATCCCTCAAATAGGACAGTTTCTGACAGACATGCCACATTTCTCCCAAATATATCACATCTTCTCCAAGAAATACCTGCTTTCCCCTTCAAATAAGACCTTTTCTCCCACAAATACCAGCCTTCTCCCCCTAATAGGACAGTTTCTTCCAGAAATGCCACATTTCTCCCAAACATATCACATCTTCTCCAAGAAATACCACGTTTCCCCTTCAAAGAGGACCTTTTCACCCACAAATACCTCTTTTATCCCCAAAAGAGGACAGTTTCTTCAAGAAATGCCACATTTCTCCCAAATATATCACATCTTCTCCAAGAAATACCTGCTTTCCCCCTTCAAATAGGACCTTTTCTCCCACAAATACCAACCTTCTCCCCCAAATAGGACAGTTTCTTCCAGACATGCCACATTTCTCCCAAATATATCACATCTTCTCCAAGAAATGCCACGTTTCCCCCTTCAAATATGACCTTTTCACCCACAAATACCTCTTTTATCCCAAAATAGGACAGTTTCTTCCAGAAATGCCTGATTTCTCCCAAATATATCACCTCTTCTCCAAGAAATACCAGGTTTCCCCCTTCAAATAGGACCTTTTCACCCACAAATACCTCTTTTATCCCCAAAATAGGACAGTTTTTCCAGACATGCCACATTTCTCCCGAATATATCACATCTTCTCCAAGAAATACCAGGTTTCCCCCTTCAAATAGGAACTTTTCACCCACAAATACCTCTTTTACCCCAAAAGAGCTCGGTTTCTTCCAGAAAGGCCACATTTCTCCCAAATATATCACATCTTCTCCAAGAAATACCAGGTTTCCCCTTCAAATAGGACCTTTTCACCCACAAATACCTCTTTTATCCCCAAAAGAGGACAGTTTCTTCCAGAAATGCACATTTCTCCCAAATAGATCACATCTTCTCCAAGAAATACCAGGTTTCCCCCTTCAAATAGGACCTTTTCACCCACAAATACCTGTTTTATCCCCGTAATAGGACAGTTTCTTCCAGACATGCCACATTTCTCCCTAATATATCACATCTTCTCCAAGAAATACCACGTTTCCCCTTCAAATAGGACCTTTTCACCCACAAATACCTCTTTTATCCCCTAAATTGGACAGTTTCTTCCAGACATGCCACATTTCTCCCAAATATATCACATCTTCTCCAAGAAATACCACGTTTCCCCCTTCAAATAGGACCTTTTCACCCACAAATACCTATTTAACCCCAAAAGAGGACAGTTTCTTCCAGAAAGGCCAGATTTCTCCCAAATAGATCACATCTTCTCCAAGAAATGCCAGGTTTCCCCCTTCAAATAGGACCTTTTCACCCACAAATACCTCTTTTTTTCCCAAAAGAGGACAGTTTCTTCCAGAAAGGCCACATTTCTCCCAAATAGATCACATCTTCCCAAGAAATACCAGGTTTCCCCCTTCAAATAGGACCTTTTCAACCACAAATACCACTTTTATCCCGCAAATAGGACAGTTTCTTCCTGACATGCCACATTTCTCCCAAACATATCACATCTTCTCCAAGAAATACCAGGATTCCTCCTGAAAGAGGACCTTTTCTACCACAAATAGCAGCCTTCTCCCCCCAAATTCGACAGTTTCTGCCAGAAATGCCACATTTCTCCCAAACATATCACATCTTCTCCAAGAAATACCAGGGTTCCCCTTCAAATAGGACCTTTTCACCCACAAATACCTCTTTTATCCCCAAAAGAGGACAGTTTCTTCCAGAAATGCCACATTTCTCCCAAATAGATCACATCTTCTCCAAGAAATACCACGTTTCCCCCTTCAAATAGGACCTTTCACCCACAAATACCTCTTTTATCCCCAAAAGAGGACAGTTTCTTCAAGAAATGCCATATTTCTCCCAAACGTATCACATCTTCTCCAAGAAATACCACGTTTCCCCCTTCAAATAGGACCTTCTCACCCACAAATACCTCTTTTATCCCTCAAATAGGACAGTATCTTCCAGACATGCCACATTTCTCCCAAATATACCACATCTTCTCCAAGAAATACCAGGATTCCTCCTGAAATAGGAACTTTTCTCCCACAAATACCACCCTTCTCCCCCCAAATAGGACATTTTCCTCCAGACATGCCACATTTCTCCAAAATATATCACATCTTCTCCAAGAAATACCAGGTTTTCCCTGGAAATAGGACCTTTTCACCCACAAATACCTGTTCTATCCCCATAAGAGGACAGTTTCTTCAGAAATGCCACATTTCTCCCAAAAATATCACATCTTCTCCAAGAAATACCAGCTTTCCCCTTCAAATAGGACCTTTTCCCCAAAAAAACCTCTTTTATCCCCAAAAGAGGACAGTTTCTTCCAGACATGCCACATTTCTCCGAAATATACCACATCTTCTCCAAGAAATACCAGCTTTCCCCCTTCAAATAGGACCTTTACTCCTACAAATACCTCTTTTATCCCCAAAATAGGACAGTATCTGCCATACATGCCATATTTCTCCCAAATATACCACATCTTCTCATGAAATACCTGCTTTCCCCCTTCAAATAGGACCTTTTCACCCACAAGTACCTGTTTCATCCCCAAAAGAGGACAGTTTCTTCCAGAAATGCCACATTCCTCCCAAATAGATCTCATCTTCTCCAAGAAATACCACGTTTCCCCCTTCAAATAGGACCTTTTCACCCACAAATACCTCTTTTATCCCGAAAAGAGGACAGTTTCTTCCAGAAATGCCACATTTCTCCCAAATATAGCACATCTGCCCCAAGAAATACCAGGTTTCCCCCTAGAAATAAGACCTTTTCACCCACAAATACCTCTTTTATCCCCAAAATACGACACTTTCTTCCAGAAAGGCCACATTTCTCCCAAATATATCACATCTTCTCCAAGAAATACCAGCTTTCCCCTTCAAATAGGACCTTTTCACCCTCAAATACATCCTTTATCCCCAGAAGAGGACAGTTTCTTCCAGAAATGCCACATTTCTCCCAAATATATCACATCTTCTCCAAGAAATACCACGTTTCCCCCTTCAAATAGGACCTTTTCACCCACAAATACCTCTTTTATCCCCAAAATATGACAGTTTCTTCCAGACATGCCACATTTCTCCCAAATATATCACAACTCCTCCAAGAAATACCAGGTTTCCCCCTTCAATTAGGACCTTTTCTCCATGAAATACCTCTTTTATCCCCAAAAGTGGACAGTTTCTTCCAGAAAGGCCACATTTCTCCCAAATATATCACTTCTCCTCCAAGAAATAGCAGCTTTCCCCGTCAAATAGGACCGTTTCACCACAAATACCTCTTTTATCCCCAAAAGAGGACAGTTTCTTCCAGAAATGCCACATTTCTCCCAAATATATCACATCTTCTCCAAGAAATGCCAGGATTCATCCTGAAATAGGACCTTCTCACCCAAAACTACCAGCCTTCTCCCCCCAAATTGGACATTTTCTTCCAGACATGCCAGATTTCTCCAAATATATCACATCTTCTCCAAGAAATGCCAGGATTCCTCCTGAAATAGGACCTTCTCACCGAAAACTACCAGCCTTCTCCCCCAAATTGGACATTTTCTTCCAGACATGCCACATTTCTCCCAAATATATCACCTCTTCTCCAAGAAATACCAGGTTTCCCCCTTCAAATAGGACCTTTTCACCCACAAATACCTGTTTTAACCCCTAAAGAGGACAGTTTCTTCCAGAAATGCCACATTTCTCCCAAATATACCACATCTTCTCCAAGAAATACCACGTTTCCCCTTCAAATAGGACCTTTTCACCCACAAGTACCTGTTTTATCCCCAAAAGAGGACAGTTTCTGCCAGACATGCCACATTTCTCCCAAATATATCACATCTTCTCCAAGAATACCTGCTTTCCCCCTTCAAATAAGACCTTTTCACCCACAAATACCTCTTTTATCCCCAAAAGAGGACAGTTTCTTCCAGAAATGCCACATTTCTCCCAAACATATCACATCTTCTCCAAGAAATGCCAGGGTTCCCCCTTCAAATTGGACCTTATCACCCACAAATACCTGTTTTATCCCCATAAGAGGACAGTTTCTTCCGGAAAGGCCACATTTCTCCCAAACATATCACATCTCCTCCAAGAAATACCAGGATTCCTCCTGAAATAGGAACTTTTCTCCACAAATACCACCCTTCTCCCCACAAATAGGACAGTTTCTTCCAGACATGCCACATTTCTCCCAAATATATCACATCTTCTCCAAGAAATGCCACGTTTCCCCCTTCAAATATGACCTTTTCACCCACAAATACCTCTTTTATCCCAAAATAGGACAGTTTCTTCCAGGAATGCCACATTTCTCCCAAATATATCACATCTTCTCCAAGAAATACCACGTTTCCCCCTTCAAATAGGACCTTCTCACCCACAAATACCTCTTTTATCCCCAAAATAGGACAGTTTTTCCAGACATGCCACATTTCTCCCAAATATATCACATCTTCTCCAAGAAATACCAGGTTTCCCCCTTCAAATAGGAACTTTTCACCCACAAATACCTCTTTTACCCCAAAAGAGCTCGGTTTCTTCCAGAAAGGCCACATTTCTCCCAAATATATCACATCTTCTCCAAGAAATACCAGGTTTCCCCTTCAAATAGGACCTTTTCACCCACAAATACCTCTTTTATCCCCAAAAGAGGACAGTTTCTTCCAGAAATGCCACATTTCTCCCAAATAGATCACATCTTCTCCAAGAAATACCACGTTTCCCCCTTCAAATAGGACCTTTTCACCCACAAATACCTCTTTTATCCCCAAAATAGGACAGTTTCTTCCAGACATGCCACATTTCTCCCAAATATATCACATCTTCTCCAAGAAATACCACGTTTCCCCTTCAAATATGACCTTTTCACCCACAAATACCTCTTTTATCCCCAAAAGAGGACAGTTTCTTCCAGAAAGGCCAGATTTCTCCCAAATAGATCACATCTTCTCCAAGAAATGCCAGGTTTCCCCTTCAAATAGGACCTTTTCACCCACAAATACCTCTTTTTTTCCCAAAATAGGACAGTTTCTTCCAGAAAGGCCACATTTCTCCCAAATAGATCACATCTTCTCCAAGAAATACCAGGTTTCCCCCTTCAAATAGGACCTTTTCACCCACAAATACCACTTTTATCCCCAAAATAGGACAGTTTCTTCCAGAAAGGCCACATTTCTCCCAAACATATCACATCTTCTCCAAGAAATACCAGGTTTCCCCCTTCAAATAGGACCTTTTCTCCACAAAATATTCTTTTATCCCCAAAAGAGGACAGTTTCTTCCAGAAAGGCCACATTTCTCCCAAATATATCACATCTTCCCCAAGAAATACCAGGTTTCCCCCTTCAAATAGGACCTTTTCACCCACAAATACCACTTTTATCCCTCAAATAGGACAGTTTCTTCCAGACATGCCACATTTCTCCCAAACATATCACATCTTCTCCAAGAAATACCAGGATTCCTCCTGAAAGAGGACCTTTTCTACCACAAATAGCAGCCTTCTCCCCCCAAATACGACAGTTTCTGCCAGAAATGCCACATTTCTCCCAAACATATCACATCTTCTCCAAGAAATACCAGGGTTCCCCCTTCAAATAGGACCTTTTCACCCACAAATACCTCTTTTATCCCCAAAAGAGGACAGTTTCTTCCAGAAATGCCACATTTCTCCCAAATAGATCACATCTTCTCCAAGAAATACCACGTTTCCCCCTTCAAATAGGACCTTTTCACCCACAAATACCTCTTTTATCCCCAAAAGAGGACTTTCTCCCAAACATATCACATCTTCTCCAAGAAATACCAGGTTTCCCCCTTCAAATAGGACCTTCTCACCCACAAATACCTCTTTTATCCCTCAAATAGGACAGTATCTTCCAGACATGCCACATTTCTCCCAAATATATCGCATCTTCTCCAAGAAATACCAGGATTCCTCCTGAAATATGAACTTTTCTCCCACAAATACCACCCTTCTCCCCCCAAATAGGACATTTTCCTCCAGACATGCCACATTTCTCCAAAATATATCACATCTTCTCCAAGAAATACCAGGTTTTCCCCTGGAAATAGGACCTTTTCACCCACAAATACCTGTTCTATCCCCATAAGAGGACAGTTTCTTCCAGAAATGCCACATTTCTCCCAAAAATATCACATCTTCTCCAAGAAATAACAGCTTTCCCCCTTCAAATAGGACCTTTTCCCCAAAAAAACCTCTTTTATCCCCAAAAGAGGACAGTTTCTTCCAGACATGCCACATTTCTCCGAAATATACCACATCTTCTCCAAGAAATACCAGCTTTCCCCCTTCAAATAGGACCTTTACTCCTACAAATACCTCTTTTATCCCCAAAATAGGACAGTATCTGCCATACATGCCATATTTCTCCCAAATATACCACATCTTCTCCAAGAAATACCTGCTTTCCCCCTTCAAATAGGACCTTTTCTCCCACAAATACCTGTTTCATCCCCAAAAGAAGACAGTTTCTTCCAGAAATGCCACATTCCTCCCAAATATATCACATCTTCTCCAAGAAATACCAGGTTTCCCCCTTCAAATACGACCTTTTCACCCACAAATACCTCTTTTATCCCGAAAAGAGGACAGTTTCTTCCAGAAATGCCACATTTCTCCCAAATATAGCACATCTGCCCAAGAAATACCAGGTTTCCCCCTAGAAATAAGACCTTTTCACCCACAAATACCTCTTTTATCCCCAAAATACGACACTTTCTTCCAGAAATGCCACATTTCTCCCAAATATATCACATCTTCTCCAAGAAATACCAGCTTTCCCCCTTCAAATAGGACCTTTTCACCCTCAAATACATCTTTTATCCCCAGAAGAGGACAGTTTCTTCCAGACATGCCAGTATTCTCCCAAATATATCACATCTTCTCCAAGAAATACCACGTTTCCCCCTTCAAATAGGACCTTTTCACCCACAAATACCTCTTTTATCCCCAAAAGAGGACAGTTTCTTCCAGAAATGCCACATTTCTCCCAAATAGATCACATCTTCTCCAAGAAATACCAGCTTTCCCCCTTCAAATAGGACCTTTTCACCCACAAATACCTCTTTTATCCCCAAAATAGGACAGTTTCTTCCTGACATGCCACATTTCTCCCAAATATATCACCTCTTCTCAAAGAAATACCAGGTTTCCCCCTTCAAATACGACCTTTTCACCCACTAATACCTCTTTTATCCCCAAAAGAGGACAGTTTCTTCCAGACATGCCACATTTCTCCCAAACATATCACATCTTCTCCAAGAAATACCAGGTTTCCCCCTTCAAATAGGACCTTTTCACCCACAAATACCTCTTTGATCGCCAAAAGAGGACAGTTTCTTACAGAAAGGCCATATTTCTCCCAAATATATCACATCTTCTCCAAGAAATACCAGGTTTCCCCCTTCAAATAGGACCTTTTCACCCA
The DNA here is from genome assembly GCA_030408155.1 of Lophura swinhoii. Classification (NCBI taxonomy): domain Eukaryota; kingdom Metazoa; phylum Chordata; class Aves; order Galliformes; family Phasianidae; genus Lophura; species Lophura swinhoii. Next base: position 62,195 of record JASCYN010000043.1, read on the forward strand.
CAAATACCTGTTTTATCCCCAAAAGAGGACAGTTTCTTCCAGAAAGGCCACATTTCTCCCAAATATATCACATCTTCTCCAAGAAATACCTGCTTTCCCCCTTCAAATAGGACCTTTTCTCCCACAAATACCAGCCTTCTCCCCCCAAATAGGACAGTTTCTTCCAGAAATGCCACATTTCTCCCAAATATATCACATCTTCTCCAAGAAATACCAGGTTTCCCCCTTGAATTAGGACCTTTTCACCCACAAATACCTCTTTTATCCCCAAAAGAGGACAGTTTCTTCCAGAAATGCCACATTTCTCCAAAATATATCACATCTTCTCCAAGAAATACCAGCTTTCCCCCTTCAAATAGGACCTTTTCAACCACTAATAGCAGGCTTCTCCCCCAAATAGGACAGTTTCTTCCAGAAATGCCAGATTTCTCCCAAATATATCACATCTTCTCCAAGAAATACCAGGTTTCCCCCTTCAAATAGGACCTTTTCACCCACAAATACCTCTTTTATCCCCAAAATAGGACAGTTTCTTCCAGACATGCCACATTTCTCCCAAATATATCACATCTCCTACAAGAAATACCAGGTTTCCCCCTTCAAATAGGACCTTTTCACCCACAAATACCTCTTTTATCCCTCAAATAGAACAGTTTCTTCCAGACATGCCACATTTCTCCCAAATATATCACATCTTCTCCAAGAAATACCAGGGTTCCCCCTTCAAATAGGACCTTTTCACCCACAAATACCTGTTTTATCCCCAAAATAGGACAGTTTCTTCCTGACATGCCACATTTCTCCCAAACATATCACATCTTCTCCAAGAAATACCAGGTTTCCCCCTTCAAATAGGACCTTTTCACCCACAAATACCTGTTTTATCCTCAAAAGAGGACAGTTTCTTCCAGAAATGCCACATTTCTCCAAAATATATCACATCTTCTCCAAGAAATACCAGGTTTTCCCCTGGAAATAGGACCTTTTCACCCACAAATACCTGTTCTATCCCCATAAGAGGACAGTTTCTTCCAGAAATGCCACATTTCTCCCAAAAATGTCACATCTTCTCCAAGAAATACCAGGTTTCCCCCTTCAAATAGGACCTTTTCCCCAAAAAAACCTCTTTTATCCCCAAAAGAGGACAGTTTCTTCCTGACATGCCACATTTCTCCGAAATATACCACATCTTCTCCAAGAAATACCAGCTTTCCCCCTTCAAATAGGACCTTTACTCCTACAAATACCTCTTTTATCCCCAAAATAGGACAGTATCTGCCATACATGCCATATTTCTCCCAAATATACCACATCTTCTCCATGAAATACCTGCTTTCCCCCTTCAAATAGGACCTTTTCTCCCACAAATACCTGTTTCATCCCCAAAAGAGGACAGTTTCTTCCAGAAATGCCACATTCCTCCCAAGTATATCACATCTTCTCCAAGAAATACCAGGTTTCCCCCTTCAAATACGACCTTTTCATCCACAAATACCTCTTTTATCCCGAAAAGAGGACAGTTTCTTCCAGAAATGCCACATTTCTCCCAAATATAGCACATCTGCCCCAAGAAATACCAGGTTTCCCCCTAGAAATAAGACCTTTTCACCCACAAATACCTCTTTTATCCCCAAAATACGACACTTTCTTCCAGAAATGCCACATTTCTCCCAAATATATCACATCTTCTCCAAGAAATACCAGCTTTCCCCCTTCAAATAGGACCTTTTCACCCTCAAATACATCTTTTATCCCCAGAAGAGGACAGTTTCTTCCAGACATGCCAGTATTCTCCCAAATATATCACATCTTCTCCAAGAAATACCACGTTTCCCCCTTCAAATAGGACCTTTTCACCCACAAATACCTCTTTTATCCCCAAAATAGGACAGTTTCTTCCAGAAATGCCACATTTCTCCCAAATAGATCACATCTTCTCCAAGAAATACCAGCTTTCCCCCTTCAAATACGACCTTTTCACCCACTAATACCTCTTTTATCCCCAAAAGAGGACAGTTTCTTCCAGACATGCCACATTTCTCCCAAACATATCACATCTTCTCCAAGAAATACCAGGTTTCCCCCTTCAAATAGGACCTTTTCACCCACAAATACCTGTTTTATCCCCAAAAGAGGACAGTTTCTTACAGAAAGGCCATATTTCTCCCAAATAGATCACATCTTCTCCAAGAAATACCAGGTTTCCCCCTTCAAATAGGACCTTTTCACCCACAAATACCTGTTTTATCCCCAAAAGAGGACAGTTTCTTCCAGAAAGGCCACATTTCTCCCAAATATATCACATCTTCTCCAAGAAATACCTGCTTTCCCCCTTCAAATAGGACCTTTTCTCCCACAAATACCAGCCTTCTCCCCCCAAATAGGACAGTTTCTTCCAGAAATGCCACATTTCTCCCAAATATATCACATCTTCTCCAAGAAATACCAGGTTTCCCCCTGGAAATAGGAACTTTTCACCCACAAATACCTCTTTTATCCCCAAAAGAGGACAGTTTCTTCCAGAAATGCCACATTTCTCCAAAATATATCACATCTTCTCCAAGAAATACCAGCTTTCCCCCTTCAAATAGGACCTTTTCAACCACTAATAGCAGGCTTCTCCCCCAAATAGGACAGTTTCTTCCAGAAATGCCAGATTTCTCCCAAATAGATCACATCTTCTCCAAGAAATACCAGGTTTCCCCCTTCAAATAGGACCTTTTCACCCACAAATACCTCTTTTATCCCCAAAATAGGACAGTTTCTTCCAGACATGCCACATTTCTCCCAAATATATCACATCTCCTACAAGAAATACCAGGTTTCCCCCTTCAAATAGGACCTTTTCACCCACAAATACCTCTTTTATCCCTCAAATAGAACAGTTTCTTCCAGACATGCCACATTTCTCCCAAATAGATCACATCTTCTCCAAGAAATACCAGGGTTCCCCCTTCAAATAGGACCTTTTCACCCACAAATACCTGTTTTATCCCCAAAATAGGACAGTTTCTTCCTGACATGCCACATTTCTCCCAAACATATCACATCTTCTCCAAGAAATACCAGGTTTCCCCCTTCAAATAGGACCTTTTCACCCACAAATACCTGTTTTATCCTCAAAAGAGGACAGTTTCTTCCAGAAATGGCACATTTCTCCAAACATATCACATCTCCTCCAAGAAATACCAGGATTCCTCCTGAAATACGAACTTTTCTCCCACAAATACCACCCTTCTCCCCACAAATAGGACATTTTCTTCCAGACATGCCACATTTCTCCCAAATATATCACCTCTTCTCCAAGAAATACCACGTTTCCCCCTTCAAATACGACCATTTCACCCACAAATACCTCTTTTATCCCCAAAAGAGGACATTTTCTTCCAGACATGCCACATTTCTCCCAAATATATCACATCTTCTCCAAGAAATAACAGCTTTCCCCCTTCCAATAGGACCTTCTCACCCACAAATACCTCTTTTATCCCCAAAAGAGGACAGTTTCTTCCAGAAATGCCACATTTCTCCCAAATATATCACATCTTCTCCAAGAAATACCAGCTTTCCCCCTTCAAATAGGACCTTTTCAACCACTAATACCTCTTTTATCCCCAAAAGAGGACAGTTTCTTCCAGAAATGCCACATTTCTCCCAAATATATCACATCTTCTCCAAGAAATGCCAGGATTCCTCCTGAAATAGGACCTTCTCACCCAAAACTACCAGCCTTCTCCCCCCAAATTGGACATTTTCTTACAGAAAGGCCAGATTTCTCCCAAATATATCACATCTTCTCCAAGAAATGCCAGGATTCCTCCTGAAATAGGACCTTCTCACCCAAAACTACCAGCCTTCTCCCCCCAAATTGGACATTTTCTTCCAGACATGCCACATTTCTCCCAAATATATCACATCTTCTCCAAGAAATACCAGGGTTCCCCCTTCAAATAGGACCTTTTCACCCACAAATACCTCTTTTATCCCCAAAAGAGGACAGTTTCTTCCAGAAATGCCACATTTCTCCCAAATATACCACATCTTCTCCAAGAAAAACCAGGTTTCCCCCTTCCAATAGGACCTTTTCACCCACAAGTACCTGTTTTATCCCCAAAAGAGGACAGTTTCTTCCAGAAATGCCACATTTCTCCGAAATATATCACATCTTCTCCAAGAAATGCCACGTTTCCCCCTTCAAATACGACCTTTTCACCCACAAATACCTCTTTTATCCCCAAAAGAGGACAGTTTCTTCCTGACATGCCACATTTCTCCCAAATAGATCACATCTTCTCATAGAATTACCAGCTTTCCCCCTTCAAATAGGACCTTTTCACCCACAAATACCTGTTTTATCCCCAAAAGAGGACAGTTTCTTCCAGAAATGGCACATTTCTCCCAAACATATCACATCTTCTCCAAGAAATACCAGGTTTCCCCCTTCAAATATGACCTTTTCACCCACAAAAAATTCTTTTATCCCCAAAATAGGACAGTTTCTTCCAGAAATGCCACATTTCTCCCAAATATATCACATCTTCTCCAAGAAATACCAGGTTTCCCCCTTCAAATAGGACCTTTTCACCCACAAATTCCTCTTTTATCCCCAGAAGAGTACAGTTTCTTCCAGACATGCCACATTTCTCCCAAATATATCACATCTTCTCCAAGAAATACCAGGTTTCCCCCTTGAATTAGGACCTTTTCACCCACAAAAAATTCTTTTATCCCCAAAAGAGGACAGTTTCTTCCAGAAATGCCACATTTCTCTTAAATAGATCACATCTTCACCAAGAAATACCAGGTTTCCCCCTTCAAATAGGACCTTTTCACCCACAAATACCTCTTTTATCCCCAAAAGAGGACAGTTTCTTCCAGAAAGGCCAGATTTCTCCCAAACATATCACATCTCCTCCAAGAAATGCCAGGATTCCTCCTGAAATAGGAACTTTTCTCCGACAAATACCAGCCTTTTACCCCCAAATAGGACATTTTCTTCCAGACATGCCACATTTCTCCCAAATATATCACATCTTCTCCAAGAAATACCAGGTTTTCCCCTGGAAATAGGACCTTTTCACCCACAAATACCTGTTCTATCCCCAAAAGAGGACAGTTTCTTCCAGAAATGCCACATTTCTCCCAAATATATCACATCTTCTCCAAGAAATACCAGCTTTCCCCCTTCAAATAGGACCTTTTCAACCACTAATACCTCTTTTATCCCCAAAAGAGGACAGTTTCTTCCAGAAATGCCACATTTCTCCCAAATATATCACATCTTCTCCAAGAAATGCCAGGATTCCTCCTGAAATAGGACCTTCTCACCCAAAACTACCAGCCTTCTCCCCCCAAATTGGACATTTTCTTACAGAAAGGCCAGATTTCTCCCAAATATATCACATCTTCTCCAAGAAATGCCAGGATTCCTCCTGAAATAGGACCTTCTCACCCAAAACTACCAGCCTTCTCCCCCCAAATTGGACATTTTCTTCCAGACATGCCACATTTCTCCCAAATATATCACATCTTCTCCAAGAAATACCAGGGTTCCCCCTTCAAATAGGACCTTTTCACCCACAAATACCTCTTTTATCCCCAAAAGAGGACAGTTTCTTCCAGAAATGCCACATTTCTCCCAAATATACCACATCTTCTCCAAGAAATACCAGGGTTCGCCTTCAAATAGGACCTTTTCACCCACAAGTACCTGTTTTATCCCCAAAAGAGGACAGTTTCTTCCAGAAATGCCACATTTCTCCGAAATATATCACATCTTCTCCAAGAAATGCCACGTTTCCCCTTCAAATAGGACCTTTTCACCCACAAATACCTCTTTTATCCCCAAAAGAGGACAGTTTCTTCCTGACATGCCACATTTCTCCCAAATAGATCACATCTTCTCATAGAATTACCAGCTTTCCCCCTTCAAATAGGACCTTTTCACCCACAAATACCTGTTTTATCCCAAAAGAGGACAGTTTCTTCCAGAAATGGCACATTTCTCCCAAACATATCACATCTTCTCCAAGAAATACCAGGTTTCCCCCTTCAAATATGACCTTTTCACCCACAAAAAATTCTTTTATCCCCAAAATAGGACAGTTTCTTCCAGAAATGCCACATTTCTCCCAAATATATCACATCTTCTCCAAGAAATACCAGGTTTCCCCCTTCAAATAGGACCTTTTCACCCACAAATTCCTCTTTTATCCCCAGAAGAGTACAGTTTCTTCCAGACATGCCACATTTCTCCCAAATATATCACATCTTCTCCAAGAAATACCAGGTTTCCCCCTTGAATTAGGACCTTTTCACCCACAAAAAATTCTTTTATCCCCAAAAGAGGACAGTTTCTTCCAGAAATGCCACATTTCTCTTAAATAGATCACATCTTCACCAAGAAATACCAGGTTTCCCCCTTCAAATAGGACCTTTTCACCCACAAATACCTCTTTTATCCCCAAAAGAGGACAGTTTCTTCCAGAAAGGCCAGATTTCTCCCAAACATATCACATCTCCTCCAAGAAATGCCAGGATTCCTCCTGAAATAGGAACTTTTCTCCGACAAATACCAGCCTTCTACCCCCAAATAGGACATTTTCTTCCAGACATGCCACATTTCTCCCAAATATATCACATCTTCTCCAAGAAATACCAGGTTTTCCCCTGGAAATAGGACCTTTTCACCCACAAATACCTGTTCTATCCCCATAAGAGGACAGTTTCTTCCAGAAATGCCACATTTCTCCCAAATATATCACATCTTCTCCAAGAAATACCAGCTTTCCCCCTTCAAATAGGACCTTTTCCCCAAAAAAACCTCTTTTATCCCCAAAAGAGGACAGTTTCTTCCAGGAATGCCAGATTTCTCCCAAATATATCACATCTTCTCCAAGAAATACCACGTTTCCCCCTTCAAATAGGACCTTTTCACCCTCAAATACCTCTTTTATCCCCAAAATAGGACAGTTTTTTCCAGACATGCCACATTTCTCCCAAATAGATCACAGCTTCTCCAAGAAATACCAGGGTTCCCCCCTTCAAATAGAACCTTATCACCCACAAATACCTGTTTCATCCCAAAAGAGGACAGTTTCTTCAAGAAAGGCCATATTTCTCCCAAATATATCACAACTCCTCCAAGAAATACCAGGTTTCCCCCTTCAAATAGGACCTTTTCTCCATGAAATACCTGTTTTATCCCCAAAAGAGGACAGTTTCTTCCAGAAATGCCACATTTCTCCCAAATATATCACATCTTCTCCAAGAAATACCAGCTTTCCCCCTTCAAATAGGACCTTTTCAACCACTAATACCTCTTTTATCCCCAAAAGAGGACAGTTTCTTCCTGAAATGCCACATTTCTCGCAAATATATCACATCTTCTCCAAGAAATGCCAGGATTCCTCCTGAAAGAGGACCTTCTCACCCAAAACTACCAGCCGTCTCCCCCCAAATTGGACATTTTCTTCCAGAAATGCCACATTTCTCCCCAAATATATCACATCTTCTCCAAGAAATACCAGGATTCCTCCTGAAATAGGACCTTCTCACCGAAAACTACCAGCCTTCTCCCCCCAAATTGGACATTTTCTTCCAGAAAGGCCACATTTCGCCCAAATATATCACATCTTCTCCAAGAAATACCAGGTTTCCCCCTTCAAATAGGACCTTTTCTCCCACAAATACCTGTTTTATTCCCAAATAGGACAGTTTCTTCCAGAAAGGCCACATTTCTCCCAAATATACCACATCTTCTCCAAGAAAAACCAGGTTTGCCCCTTCAAATAGGACCTTTTCATCCACAAATACCACTTTTATCCCCAAAAGAGGACAGTTTCTTCCAGAAAGGCCACATTTCTCCCAAATATATCACATCTTCTCCAAGAAATACCTGCTTTCCCCCTTCAAATAGGACCTTTTCTCGCACAAATACCAGCCTTCTCCCCCCAAATAGGACAGTTTCTTAAAGAAATGCCACATTTCTCCCAAACATATCACATCTTCTCCAAGAAATACCAGCTTTCCCCTTCAAATAGGACCTTTTCACCCACAAATACCTGTTTTAACCCCAAAATAGGACAGTTTCTTCCAGAAATGCCACATTTCTCCCAAACATATCACATCTTCTCCAAGAAATACCAGGTTTCCCCCTTCGAATAGGACCTTTTCACCCACAAATACCTGTTTTATCCCCAAAACAGGACACTTTCTTCCAGAAATGCCACATTTCTCCCTAATATATCACATCTTCTCATAGAATTACCACGTTTCCCCCTTCAAATAGGACCTTTTCACCCACAAATACCTCTTTTATCCCCAAAAGAGTACAGTTTCTGCCAGACATGCCACATTTCTCCCAAATATATCACATCTTCTCCAAGAAATACCAGCTTTCCCCCTTCAAATAGGACCTTTTCACCCACAAATACCTCTTTTATCCCCAAAAGAGGACAGTTTCTTCCAGAAATGCCATATTTCTCCCAATTATATCACATCTTCTCCAAGAAATACCACGTTTCCCCCTTCAAATAGGACCTTTTCACCCACAAATACCTGTTTTATCCCCAAAAGAGGACAGTTTCTTCCAGAAATGGCACATTTCTCCCAAACATATCACATCTCCTCCAAGAAATACCAGGATTCCTCCTGAAATAGGAACTTTTCTCTGACAAATACCACCCTTCTCCCCCCAAATAGGACATTTTCTTCCAGACATGCCACATTTCTCCCAAATATATCACATCTTCTCCAAGAAATACCACGTTTCCACCTTCAAATAGGACCTTTTCCCCAAAAAAAACCTCTTTTATCCCCAAAAGAGGACAGTTTCTTCCAGAATTGCCACATTTCTCCCAAATAGATCACATCTTCTCCAAGAAATACCAGGTTTCCCCCTTCAAATAGGACCTTTTCACCCACAAATACCACTTTTATCTCAAGAAGAGGACAGTTTCTTCCAGAAAGGCCAGATTTCTCCCAAATAGATCACATCTTCTCCAAGAAATACCAGGATTCCTCCTGAAATACGACCTTTTCACCCACAAATACCTCTTTTATCCCTCAAATAGGACAGTTTCTTCAAGAAATGCCACATTTCTCCCAAATATATCACATCTTCTCCAAGAAATACCAGGATTCCTCCTGAAATAGGACCTTTTCTCCCACAAATACCAGCCTTCTCCCCCCAAAATAGGACAGTTTCTTCCAGAAATGCCAAATTTCTCCCAAATTGATCACATCTTCTCCAAGAAATACCAGCTTTCCCCCCATCAAATAGGACCTTATCTCCCACAAATACCTCTTTTGTCCCCAAAATAGAACAGTTACGTCCAGAAATGCCACATTTCTCCCAAACATATCACATCTTCTCCAAGAAATACCAGGTTTCCTCCTGAAATACGCCCTTTTCACCCACAAATACCTCTTGTATCCCCAAAAGAGGACAGTTTCTTCCAGAAAGGCCACATTTCTCCCAAATATATCACATCTTCTCCAAGAAATACCAGGTTTCCCCCTTCAAATACGACCTTTTCACCCACAAATACCTCTTTTATCCCCAAAAGAGGACAGTTTCTTCCAGAAATGCCAGATTTCTCCCAAATATATCACATCTTCTCCAAGAAATAACAGGTTTCCCCCTTCAAATACAACGTTTTTCACCCACAAATACCTGTTTTATCCCCTAAATTGGACAGTTTCTTCCAGAAAGGCCACCTTTCTCCCAAATATACCTCATCTTCTGCAAGAAATACCTGCTTTCCCCCTTCAAATAGGAACTTTTCACCCACAAATTCCTGTTTTATCCCCAAAAGAGGACAGTTTCTTCCAGACATGCCAAATTTCTCCCAAATAGATCACATCTTCTCCAAGAAATACCAGCTTTCCCTCTTCAAATAGGACCTTTTCACCCACTAATACCAGGCTTCTCCCCCCAAATAGGACATTTTCTTCCAGAAATGCCACATTTCTCCCAAATATATCATATCTTCTCCAAGAAATACCACGTTTCCCCCTTCAAATAGGAAATTTTCACCCACAAATACCTGTTTTATCCCTCAAATTGGACATATTCTTCCAGAAATGCCAGATTTCTCCCAAATATATCACATCTTCTCCAAGAAATACCAGGTTTCCCCCTTCAAATAGGAAATTGTCACCCACAAATACCTGTTTTATCTTCAAAAGAGGACAGTTTCTTCCAGAAATGCCACATTTCTCCCAAATATATCACAGCTTCTCCAAGAAATACCAGGTTTCCCACTTCAAATAGGACCTTTTCACCCACTAATACCAGGCTTCTCCCCCCAAATAGGACATTTTCTTCCAGAAATGCCACATTTCTCCCAAATATATCACATCTTCTCAAAGAAATACCAGGTTTCCCCCTTCAAATAGGACCTTTTCACCCACAAATACCTGTTTTATCCCCAAAGGAGGACAGTTTCTTCCAGAAATGCCACATTTCTCCCAAACATATCACATCTTCTCCAAGAAATACCAGGGTTCCCCCTTCAAATAGGACCTTATCACCCACAAATACCTCTTTTATCCCCAAAAGAGGACAGTTTCTTCCAGAAATGCCACATTTCTCCCAAATATATCACATCTTCTCCAAGAAATACCAGGTTTCCCTCTTCAAATAGGACCTTTTCACCCACAGATACCTCTTTTATCCCTCAAATAGGACAGTTTCTTCCAGAAATTCCACATTTCTCCCAAATATATCACATCTCCAAGAAATACCAGGTTTCCTCCTGAAATAGGACCTTGTCACCCACAGATTCCTGTTTTATCCCTTTGTTCCGAGCGACTTTTCGTTTTGGAGTGTTTATCCGCTGCTACACTTCAGCATTCTGTGACGAATAAAATAGAAGAGGAAAGCCCCACTAATAAGGCAGCTAGAAGTTCGAGGAGCGACACACGTTGTGCTTTCGGGGAGGACGTTCCAGAAAGTCGAGAGTTGTGGCTTCTTTCCTGCGGAGAAAAAACCCCCTGTTTTCAGGCAATGCAGGACGCTGAATTCGCTCGTTCTCGGCATAGGAATGCCGCTCCTCCTCTCTCGTGGCTCGAAAGCGGCATTTGCGCTGAACCACACCGGACAGTCTGCAGTTGCAGACTACTGAATAGCCTGAAAACAGGGGGTTTTTTCTCCGCAGGAAAGAAGCCACAACTCTCGACTTTCTGGAAGGTCCTCCCTGAAAGCACTACGTGTGTCGCTCCTCGAACTTCTAGCAGCCGTATTAGTGGGGCTTTTCCCTTCTACTCTATTCGTCACAGAATGCTGAAGTGTAGCATGGGATAAACACTCCAAAACGAAATGTCGCTCGGAAAAAGGGATAAGAATGAGAGAGAAGCGTAGTGCATTCTGCATGGACACATGGAGAAGTCAGAAGCTCTCCATTGCGATGTGCGCAGAAGAGGCCGCTCACTTGCCTGAGAAAAGCATCCGGCTGAAGTCGCTCTTTCCCGGCATCCGAGAGAAACGAGAGCGCTGCTGAAGGCTGCAAGCGGCACTCGGGCAGAACCGCGATGGACCGGACAGCAACTGCAGACTCTCCGGAGCGGTTCAGAGCGAGTGCCGCTTTCGAGCCACGAGAGCGAAGGAGCGGTATTGAAATGCCGAGAAGATGCGAATTCAGCGTCCTGCATTGCCTGAAAACAGGGGGTTTTTTCTCCGCAGGAAAGAAGCCACAACTCTCGACTTTCTGGAACGTCCTCCCTGAAAGCACAACGTGTGTGGCTTCTGGAGCTTCTAGCTGCCTTATTAGTGGGGCTTTTCTCTTCTACTCTATTCCTCACAGAATGCTGAAGTGTAGCATCGGATAAACACTCCAAAACGAAATGTCGCTCGGAAGGAAGGGATAAGAAAGAGAGAGAAGCGTAGTGCATTCTGGATGGACACATGGAGAAGTCAAAAGCGCTCCATTGCCATGTGCGCAGAAGAAGCCGCTCACTCGTCGGAGCAAAGCATCCGGCTGAAGTCGCTCTTTCCCGGCATCCGAGAGAAACGAGAGCGCTGCTGAAGGCTGCAAGCGGCACTCGGGCAGAACCGCGATGGACCGGACAGCAACTGCAGACTCTCCGGAGCGGTTCAGAGCGAGTGCCGCTTTCGAGCCACGAGAGCGAAGGAGCGGTATTGAAATGCCGAGAAGGAGCGAATTCAGCGTCCAGCATTGCCTGAAAACAGGGGCTTTTTTCTCCGCAGGAAAGAAGCCACAACTCTCGACTTTCTGGAACGTCCTCCCTGAAAGCACAATGTGTGTGGCTACTGGACCTCCTAGCTGCCTTAATAGTGGGGCTTTTCTCTTCTATTTTATTCGTCACAGAATGCTGAAGTGTAGCAGCGGATAAACACTCCAAAACGAAAAGTCGCTCGGAACAAAGGGATAAAACAGGAATCTGTGGGTGACAAGGTCCTATTTCAGGAGGAAACCTGGTATTTCTTGGAGATGTGATATATTTGGGAGAAATGTGGCATTTCTGGAAGAAACTGTCCTATTTGAGGGATAAAAGAGGTATTTGTGGGTGAAAAGGTCCTATTTGAAGAGGGAAACCTGGTATTTCTTGGAGAAGATGTGATATATTTGGGAGAAATCTGGAATTTCTGGAAGAAACTGTTCTCTTTTGGGGACAAAATATGTATTTGTGGGCGAAAAGGTCCTATATGAAGAGGGAACCCTGGTATTTCTTGGAGAAGATGTGATATATTTGGGAGAAATGTGGCATGTCTGGAAGAAACTGTCCTCTTTTGGGGATACAAGAGGCATTTGTGGGTGATAAGGTCCTATTTGAAGGGGGAAAGCTGGTATTTCTTGGAGAAGATGTGATCTATTAGGGAGAAATGTGGCATTTCTGGACGTAACTGTTCCATTTTGGGGATAAAAGAGGAATTTGTGGGTGAAAAGGTCCTATTTGAAGGGGGAAAGCCGGTATTTCTTGGAGAAGATGTGATATATTTGGGAGAAATCTGCCGTTTCTGGAAGAAACTGTCCTATTTGGGGGGAGAAGCCTGGTATTTGTGGGAGAAAAGGTCCTATTTCAGGAGGAATCCTGGTATTTCTTGGAGTAGATATTATATATTAGTTAGAAATCTGGCCTTTCTGGAAGAAACTGTCCTGTTTTGGGATAAAACAGGAATTTGTGGGAAAAAAGGTCCTATTTGAAGGGGGAAAAGTGGTATTTCTTGGAGAAGATGTGATCTATTTGGGAGAAATGTGGCATGTCTGGAAGAAACTGTCCTCTTTTCACAGAATCACAGAATCACAGAATCACAGAATTGCCAGGGTTGGAAGGGACCTCATGGATCATGAATCTCCAACCCCCCTGCTACATGCAGGGCCACCAACCATCCCACCTAATGCTAGACCAGGCTGCCCAGGGCCCCATCTAATCTGGCCTTGAACACCTCCAGGGACGGGGCATCCACAACCTCTCTGGGCAGCCTGTTCCAGTACCTCACCACTCTCTCTGTGAAGAATTTCCCCCTGACGTCCAACCTAAATCTCCCTTCCCTCAACTTAAAACCATTTCCCCTTGTCCTGCTGTCACTCACCCTTTCAAAGAGTTGATTCCCCTCCTCTTTGTAGGCTCCCTTTAGGTACTGAAAGGCTGCAATGAGGTCACCCCGCAGCCTTCTTTTCTCTAGGCTGAACAAACCCAGCTCCTTCAGCCTGTCCTCATAGGGGAGGTGCTCCAATCCCCTGATCATCTTGGTGGCTCTCCTCTGGACTCTCTCCAACAACTCCCTGTCTTTCTTGTACTGGGGGCTCCAGACCTGGACGCAGTACTCCAGATAAGAGTATAAAAGTGGTATTTGTGGGTGAAAAGGTCCTATTTGAAGGGGGAAAGCTGGTATTTCTTGGAGAAGATGTGATATATTTGGGTGATATGTGGTCTTTCTGAAAGAAAATGTCCTATTTGGGGGAGAAGGCTGGTATTTGTGGGAGAAAAGGTCCTATTTCAGGAGGAATCCTGGTATTTCTTGGAGGAGATGTGATATATTTGGGAGAAATCTGGCATTTCTGGCAGAAAGTGTCCTCTTTTGGGGATAAAGTACGTATTTGTGGGTGAAAAGGTCCTATTTGAAGGGGAACCCTGGTATTTCTTGGAGAAGATGTGATATATTTGGGAGAAATGTGGCCTTTCTGGAAGAAACTGTCCTCTTTTGGGGATAAAAGAGGTATTTGTGGGTGAAAATTTCCTATTTGAAGGGGGAAACCTGGTATTTCTTGGAGAAGATATGATATATTTGGGAGAAATGTGGCATTTCTGGAAGAAACTGTCCTATTTTGGGGATAAAAGAGGTATTTGTGGGTGAAAAGGTCCTATTTGAAGGGGGAAACGTGGTATTTCTTGGAGAAGATGTGATATATTTGGGAGAAATCTGGCATTTCTGGAAGACTATGTCCAATTTGAGGGATAAAACAGGTATTTGTGGTTGAAAAGGTCCTATTTGAAGGGGGAAACCTGGCATTTATTCGAGAAGATGTGATCTATTTGGGAGAAATGAGGCATTTCTGGAGGAAAGTGTCGTCTTTTGGGGATGAAACAGGTATTTGTGGGTGAAAAGGTCCTATTTGAAGCGGGGAAAAGTGGTATTTCTTGGAGAAGATGTGATATATTTGGGAGAAATGTGGCATTTCTGGAAGAAACTGTCCTCTTTTGGGGATAAAAGAGGTATTTGTGGGTGAAAAGGTCCTATTTGAAGGGGGAACCCTGGTATTTCTTGGAGAAGATGTGATATATTTGGGAGAAATGTGGCATGTCTGGAAGAAACTGTCCTCTTTTGGGGATAAAAGAGGTATTTGTGGGTGATAAGGTCCTATTTGAAGGGGGAACCCTGGTATTTCTTGGAGAAGATGTGATATATTTGGGAGAAATGTGGCTTGTCTGGAAGAAGCTGTCCTCTTTTGGGGATAAAACAGGTATTTGTGGGAGAAAAGGTCCTATTTGAAGGGGGAAAGCTGGTATTTCTTGGAGAAGATGTGATATATTTGGGAGAAATGTGGCATGTCTGGAAGAAAATGTCCAATTTGTGGGGAGAAGGCTGGTAGTTTTGGGTGAGAAGGTCCTATTTCAGGAGGAATCCTGGTATTTCTTGGAGAAGATGTGATATATTTGGGAGAAATGTGGCATTTCTGGAAGAAAATATCCAATTTGGGGGGAGAAGGCTGGTAGTTTTGGGTGAGAAGGTCCTATTTCAGGAGGAATCCTGGCATTTTTTGGAGAAGATGTGATCTATTTGGGAGAAATGTGGCATTTCTGGCAGAAACTGTCCTCTTTTGGGGATAAAAGAGGTATTAGTGGTTGAAAAGGTCCTATTTCCTCGGGGAAACCTGGTATTTCTTGGAGAAGATGTGATGTATTTGGGAGAAATGTGGCATTTCTGGATGAAAATGTCCTCTTTTGGGGATAAAAGAAGTATTTCATGGAGAAAAGGTCCTAATTCAAGGGGGAACCCTGGTATTTCTTGGAGAAGATGTGATATATTTGGGAGGAATGTGGCATTTCTGGAAGAAACTTTCCTATTTGAGGGATAAAAGAGGTATTTGTGGGTGAAAAGGTCCTATTTCAGGAGGAATCCTGGTATTTCTTGGAGAAGATGTGATATATTTGGGAGAAATGTGGCCTTTCTTTGAGAAACTGTCCTCTTTTGGGGATAAAAGAGGTATTTGTGGGTGAAAAGGTCCTATTTCAAGGGGGAAACCTGGTATTTCTTGGAGAAGATGTGATATATTTGGGAGAAATCTGGCATGTCTGGAAGAAAATGTCCTGTTTTGGGCATAAAAGAGGTATTTGTGGGAGAAAAGGTCCTATTTGAAGGGGGAACCGTGGTATTTCTTGGAGGAGATGTGATCTATTTGGGAGAAATGTGGCATGTCTGGAAGAAACTGTCCTCTTTTGGGGATAAAACAGGTACTTCTGGGTGAAAAGGTCCTATATGAAGGGGGAAAGCTGGTATTTCTTGGAGAAGATGTGATATGTTTGGGTGAAATATGGCATTCCTGGAAGAAACTGTCCTATTTGAGGGATAAAAGAGGTATTTGTGGGAGAAAAGGTCCTATTTCAGGAGGAATCCTGGTATTTCTTGGAGGAGATGTGATCTATTTGGGAGAAATGTGGCATTTCTGGAAGAAACTGTCCTATTTTGGGGATAAAAGAGGTATTTGTGGGAGAAAAGGTCCTATTTGAAGGGGGAACCCTGGTATTTCTTGGAGAAGATGTGATATATTTGGGAGAAATCTGGCATTCCTGGAAGAAACTGTCCTCTTTGGGGATAAAACAGGTATTTGTGGGTGAAAATTTCCTATTTGAAGGGGGAACCCTGGTATTTCTTGGAGAAGATATGATATATTTGGGAGAAATGTGGCATTTCTGGCAGAAACTGTCCTATTTTGGGGATAAAACAGGTATTTGTGGGTGAAAAGGTCCTATTTGAAGGGGGAAACCTGGTATTTCTTGGAGAAGATGTGATATATTTGGGAGAAATGTGGCATTTCTGGAAGAAACTGTCCTCTTATGGGGATAGAACAGGTATTTGTGGGTGAAAAGGTCCTATTTGAAGGGGGAACCCTGGTATTTCTTGGAGAAGATGTGATATATTTGGGAGAAATGTGGCATGTCTGGAAGAAAATGTCCTATTTGGGGGAGAAGGGTGGTATTTGTGGGAGAAATGTTCCTATTTCAGGAGGAATCCTGGTATTTCTTGGAGGAGATGTGATATGTTTGGGAGAAATGTGCCATTTCTGGAAGAAACTGTCCTCTTTTGGGGATAAAAGAGGTATTTGTGGGTGAAAAGGTCCTATTTGAAGGGGGAAACCTGGTATTTCTTGGAGAAGATGTGATATGTTTGGGAGAAATCTGGCATTTCAGGAAGAATATGTCCAATTTGGGGGATAAAAGAGGTATTTGTAGGTGAAAAGGTCCTATTTGAAGGGGGAAACGTGGTATTTCTTGGAGAAGATGTGATATATTTGGTAGAAATGTGGCATGTCTGGAAGAAACTGTCCTCTTTTGGGGATAAAAGAGGTATTTGTGGGTGAAAAGGTCCTATTTCAAGGGGGAAACGTGGTATTTCTTGGAGAAGATGTGGTATATTTGGGAGAAATGTGGCATTTCTGGAAGAAACTGTCTCTTTTGGGGATCAAAGAGATATTTGTGGGTGAAAAGGTCCTATTTGAAGGGGGAAACCTGTTATTTCTTGTAGAAGATGTGATATATTTGGGAGAAATCTGGCATTCCTGGAAGAAACTGTCCTATTTTGGGGATAAAACAGGTATTTGTGGGTGAAAAGGTCCTATTTGAAGGGGGAACCCTGGTATTTCTTGGAGAAGATGTGCTATATTTGGGAGAAATGTGGCATGTCTGGAAGAAAATGTCCTGTTTTGGGCATAAAAGAGGTATTTATGGGAGAAAAGGTCCTATTTGAAGGGGGAACCGTGGTATTTCTTGGAGGAGATGTGATCTATTTGGGAGAAATGTGGCATGTCTGGAAGAAACTGTCCTCTTTTGGGGATAAAACAGGTACTTGTGGGTGAAAAGGTCCTATTTGAAGTGGGTAAGCTGGTATTTCTTGGAGAAGATGTGATATGTTTGTGGTGAAATATGGCATTCCTGGACGAAACTGTCCTATTTGAGGGATAAAAGAGGTATTTGTGGGAGAAAAGGTCCTATTTCAGGAGGAATCCTGGTATTTCTTGGAGGAGATGTGATCTATTTGGGAGAAATGTGGCATTTCTGGAAGAAACTGTCCTATTTTGGGGATAAAAGAGGTATTTGTGGGAGAAAAGGTCCTATTTGAAGGGGGAACCCTGGTATTTCTTGGAGAAGATGTGATATATTTGGGAGAAATGTGGCATTTCTGGAAGAAACTGTCCTCTTTGGGGATAAAACAGGTATTTGTGGGTGAAAATTTCCTATTTGAAGGGGGAACCCTGGTATTTCTTGGAGAAGATATGATCTATTTGGGAGAAATGTGGCATTTCTGGAAGAAACTGACCTATTTTGGGGATAAAACAGGTATTTGTGGGTGAAAAGGTCCTATTTGAAGGGGGAAACCTGGTATTTCTTGGAGAAGATGTGATATATTTGGGAGAAATGTGGCCTTTCTGGAAGAAACTGTCCTCTTATGGGGATAGAACAGGTATTTGTGGGTGAAAAGGTCCTATTTCCAGGGGAAAACCTGGTATTTCTTGGAGAAGATGTGATATATTTGGGAGAAATGTGGCATGTCTGGAAGAAGCTGTCCTCTTTTGGGGATCAAAGAGGTATTTGTGGGTGAAAAGGTCCTATTTGAAGGGGGGAAACGTGGTATTTCTTGGAGAAGATGTGATATATTTGGGAGAAATGTGCATTTCTGGAAGAAACTGTCCTCTTTTGGGGATAAAACAGGTATTTGTGGGAGAAAAGGTCCTATTTCAAGGGGGAAAGCTGGTATTTCTTGGAGAAGATGTGATATATTTGGGATAAATGTGGCATGTCTGGAAGAAAATGTCCAATTTGGGGGGAGAAGGCTGGTAGTTTTGGGTGAGAAGGTCCTATTTGAAGGGGGAAACCTGGTATTTCTTGGAGAAGATGTGATATATTTGGGAGAAATGTGGCATTTCTGGAAGAAAATGTCCAATTTGGGGGGAGAAGGCTGGTAGTTTTGGGTGAGAAGGTCCTATTTCAGGAGGAATCCTGGCATTTCTTGGAGAAGATGTGATATATTTGGGAGAAATGTGGCCTTTCCGGAAGAAACTGTCCTCTTTTGGGGATAAAAGAGGTATTAGTGGTTGAAAAGGTCCTATTTCCCCGGGGAAACCTGGTATTTCTTGGAGACGATGTGATATATTTGGGAGAAATGTGGCATTTCTGGAAGAAAATGTCCTCTTTTGGGGATAAAAGAGGTATTTCATGGAGAAAAGGTCCTAATTCAAGGGGGAAACCTGGTATTTCTTGGAGAAGATGTGATATATTTGGGAGGAATGTGGCATTTCTGGAAGAAACTGTCGTATTTTGGGCATAAAACAGGTATTTGTGGTTGAAAAGGTCCTATTTGAAGGGGGAAAGCTGGTATTTCTTGGAGAAGATGTGATCTATTTGGGAGAAATGTGGCATTTCTGGAAGAAACTGTCCTGTTTTGGGGATAAAAGAGGTATTTGTGGGTGAAAAGGTCCTATTTCAGGAGGAATCCTGGTATTTCTTGGAGAAGATGTGATATATTTGGGAGAAATGTGGCCTTTCTATGAGAAACTGTTCTCTTTTGGGGATCAAAGAGGTATTTGTGGGTGAAAAGGTCCTATTTGAAGGGGGAAACCCCGGTATTTCTTGGAGAAGATGTGATATATTTGGGAGAAATCTGGCATGTCTGGAAGAAACTGTCCTATTTTGGGGATAAAACAGGTACTTGTGGGTGAAAAGGTCCTATTTGAAGGGGGAAAGCTGGTATTTCTTGGAGAAGATGTGATATGTTTGGGAGAAATGTGGCATTTCTGGCAGAAACTGTCCTCTTTTGGGGATAAAACAGGTATTTGTGGGAGAAAAGGTCCTATTTGAAGGGGGAACCCTGTTATTTCTTGGAGAAGATGTGATATATTTGGGAGAAATCTGGCATTTCTGGAAGAAACTGTCCTCTTTGGGGATAAAACAGGTATTTGTGGGTGAAAATTTCCTATTTGAAGTTGGAACCCTGGTATTTCTTGGAGAAGATATGATATATTTGGGAGAAATGTGGCATTTCTGGAAGAAACTGTCCACTTTTGGGGATAAAAGAGGTATTTGTGGGTGAAAAGGTCCTATTTGAAGGGGGAAACGTGGTATTTCATGGAGAAGATGTGATGTATTTGGGAGAAATGTGGCATTTCTGGAAGAAACTGTCCTCTTATGGGGATAGAACAGGTATTAGTGGGTGAAAAGGTCCTATTTGAAGGGGGAAACCTGGTATTTCTTGGAGAAGATGTGATCTATTTGGGAGAAATGTGGCATGTCTGGAAGAAAATGTCCTATTTGGGGGAGAAGGGTGGTATTTGTGGCAGAAATGTTCCTATTTCAGGAGGAATCCTGGTATTTCTTGGAGGAGATGAGATATGTTTGGGAGAAATGTGGCATTTCTGGAAGAAACTGTCCTCTTTTGGGGATAAAAGAGGTATTTGTGGGTGAAAAGGTCCTATTTGAAGGGGGAAACGTGGTATTTCTTGGAGAAGATGTGATATGTTTGGGAGAAATCTGGCATTTCAGGAAGAATATGTCCAATTTGAGGGATAAAACTGGTATTTGTGGTTGAAAAGGTCCTATTTGAAGGGGGAAACGTGGTATTTCTTGGAGAAGATGTGATATATTTGGGAGAAATGTGGCATGTCTGGAAAAAACTGTCCTCTTTTGGGGATAAAACAGGTATTTATGGGAGAAAAGGTCCTATTTGAAGGGGGAAACGTGGTATTTCTTGGAGAAGATGTGGTATATTTGGGAGAAATCAGGCATTTCTGGAAGAAACTGTCCTCATTTGGGGATAAAACAGGTATTTGTGGGTGAAAACGTTGTATTTGAAGGGGGATACCTGTTATTTCTTGGAGAAGATGTGATATATTTGGGAGAAATCTGGCATTTCTGGAAGAAACTGTCCTCTTTTGGGGATAAAAGAGGTATTTGTGGGTGAAAAGGTCCTATTTGAAGGGGGAAACCTGGTATTTCTTGGAGAAGATGTGATATATTTGGGAGAAATGTGGCATTTCTGGCAGAAACTGTCCTCTTTTGGGGATAAAAGAGGTATTTGTGGGTGATAAGGTCCTATTTGAAGGGGGAACCCCGGTATTTCTTGGAGAAGATGTGATATATTTGGGAGAAATGTGGCATGTCTGGAAGAAGCTGTCCTATTTTGGGGATAAAACAGGTATTTGTGGGTGAAAAGGTCCTATTTGAAGGGGGAAACCTGTTATTTCTTGGAGAAGATGTGATCTATTTGGGAGAAATGTGGCATGTCTGGAAGTAACTGTCCTCTTTTGGGGATAAAACAGGTATTTGTGGGTGAAAAGGTCCTATTTGAAGGGGGAAAGCTGGTATTTCTTGGAGAAGATGTGATCTATTTGGGAGAAATGTGGCCTTTCTGGAAGAAAATGTCCAATTTGGGGGGAGAAGGCTGGTAGTTTTGGGTGAGAAGGTCCTATTTCAGGAGGAATCCTGGCATTTCTTGGAGAAGATGTGATATATTTGGGAGAAATGTGGCATTTCTGGAAGAAAATGTCCAATGTGGTAAGAGAAGGCTGGTAGTTTTGCGTGAGAAGGTCCTATTTCAGGAGGAATCCTGGCATTTCTTGGAGAAGATGTGATATATATGGGAGAAATGTGGCATGTCTGTTAGAAACTGTCCTCTTATGGGGATAGAACAGGTATTTGTGGGTGAAAAGGTCCTATTTGAAGGGGGAAACCTGGTATTTCTTGGAGAAGATGTGATATATTTGGGAGAAATGTGGCATGTCTGGAAGAAAATGTCCTATTTGGGGGGAGAAGTGTGGTATTTGTGGCAGAAATGTTCCTATTTCAGGAGGAATCCTGGTATTTCTTGGAGGAGATGTGATATGTTTGGGAGAAATGTGCCATTTCTGGAAGAAACTGTCCTCTTTTGGGGATAAAAGAGGTATTTGTGGGTGAAAAGGTCCTATTTGAAGGGGGAAACCTGGTATTTCTTGGAGAAGATGTGATATGTTTGGGAGAAATCTGGCATTTCAGGAAGAATATGTCCAATTTGAGGGATAAAACAGGTATTTGTGGTTGAAAAAGTCCTATTTGAAGGGGGAAACGTGGTATTTCTTGGAGAAGATGTGATATATTTGGGAGAAATGTGGCATGTCTGGAAGAAACTGTCCTCTTTTGGGGATAAAAGAGGTATTTGTGGCTGAAAAGGTCCTATTTGAAGGGGGAAACGTGGTATTTCTTGGAGAAGATGTGGTATATTTGGGAGAAATCAGGCATTTCTGGTAGAAACTGTCCTCTTTTGGGGATAAAACAGGTATTTGTGGGTGAAAACGTTGTATTTGAAGGGGGATACCTGTTATTTCTTGGAGAAGATGTGATATATTTGGGAGAAATCTGGCATTTCTGGAAGAAACTGTCCTCTTTTGGGGATAAAAGAGGTATTTGTGGGTGAAAAGGTCGTATTTGAAGGGGGAAACCTGGTATTTCTTGGAGAAGATGTGATATATTTGGGAGAAATGTGGCATTTCTGGCAGATTCCCCAAAAGAATCCTCTTTTGGGGATAAAAGAGGTATTTGTGGGTGATAAGGTCCTATTTGAAGGGGGAACCCCGGTATTTCTTGGAGAAGATGTGATATATTTGGGAGAAATGTGGCATGTCTGGAAGAAGCTGTCCTCTTTTTGGGATATAACAGGTATTTGTGGGTGAAAAGGTCCTATTTGAAGGGGGAAACCTGGTATTTCTTGGAGAAGATGTGATCTATTTGGGAGAAATGTGGCATGTCTGGAAGAAACTGTCCTCTTTTGGGGATAAAACAGGTATTTGTGGGAGAAAAGGTCCTATTTGAAGGGGGAAAGCTGGTATTTCTTGGAGAAGATGTGATCTATTTGGGAGAAATGTGGCCTTTCTGGAAGAAAATGTCCAATTTGGGGGGAGAAGGCTGGTAGTTTTGGGTGAGAAGGTCCTATTTCAGGAGGAATCCTGGTATTTCTTGGAGAAGATGTGAAATATTTGGGAGAAATGTGGCATTTCTGGAAGAAAATGTCCAATTTGGGGGGAGAAGGCTGGTAGTTTTGGGTGAGAAGGTCCTATTTCAGGAGGAATCCTGGCATTTCTTGGAGAAGATGTGATATATATGGGAGAAATGTGGCATTTCTGGAAGAAACTGTCCTCTTTTGGGGATAAAAGAGGTATTAGTGGTTGAAAAGGTCCTATTTGAAGGGGGAAACGTGGTATTTCTTGGAGAAGATGTGATATATTTGGGAGAAATGTGGCATTTCTGGAAGAAAATGTCCTCTTTTGGGGATAAAAGAGGTATTTCATGGAGAAAAGGTCCTAATTCAAGGGGGAAAGCTGGTATTTCTTGGAGAAGATGTGATATATTTGGGAGAAATGTGGCATTTCTGGAAGAAACTGTCGTATTTTGGGCATAAAACAGGTATTTGTGGTTGAAAAGGTCCTATTTGAAGGGGGAAAGCTGGTATTTCTTGGAGAAGATGTGATATATTTGGGAGAAATGTGGCATTTCTGGAAGAAACTGTCCTCTTTTGGGGATAAAACAGGTATTTGTGGGTGAAAAGGTCCTATTTCGAGAGGGAAACCAGGTATTTCTTGGAGAAGATGTGATATATTTGGGAGAAATGAGGCATTTCTGGAAGAAACTGTCCAATTTGTGGGGAGAAGTCTGGTATTAGTGGGTGAGAAGTTACTATTTCAGGAGGAATCCTGGTATTTCTTGGAGAAGATGTGATATGTTTGGGAGATATGTGGCCTTTCTGGAAGAAACTGTCCTCTTTTGGGGATAAAACAGGTATTTGTGGGTGAAAAGGTCCTATTTGAAGGGGGAAAGCAGGTATTTCACGGAGAAGATGTGATCTATTTGGGAGAAATCTGGCATGTCTGGAAGAAACTGTCCTCTTTTGGGGATAAAACAGGTATTTGTGGGTGAAAAGGTCCTATTTGAAGGGGGAAACGTGGTATTTCTTGGAGAATATGTGATATATTTGGGAGAAATCTGGCATTTCTGGAAGAATATGTTCAATTTGAGGGATAAAACAGGTATTTGTGGTTTAAAAGGTCCTATTTGAAGGGGGAAAGCTGGTATTTCTTGGAGAAGATGTGATCTATTTGGGAGAAATGTGGCATGTCTGGAAGAAACTGTCCTCTTTTGGGGATAAAAGAGGTATTTGTGGGTGAAAAGGTCCTATTTGAAGGGGGAAACCTGGAATTTCTTGGAGAAGATGTGGTATATTTGGGAGAAATGTGGCATTTCTGGAAGAAACTGTCCTCTTTTGGGGATAAAAGAGGTATTTGTGGGTGAAAAGGTCCTATTTGAAGGGGGAAAGCTGGTATTTCTTGGAGAAGATGTGATATATTTGGGAGAAATGTGCCATTTCTGGAAGAAACTGTCCTCTTTTGGGGATAAAAGAGGTATTTGTGGGTGATAAGGTCCTATTTGAAGGGGGAACCCTGGTATTTCTTGGAGAAGATGTGATGTATTTGGGAGAAATGTGGCATTTCTGGAAGAAACTGTCCTGTTTTGGGGATAAAACAGGTATTTGTGGGAGAAAAGGTCCAATTTGAAGGAGGAAAGCTGGTATTTCTTGGAGAAAATGTGATCTATTTGGGAGTAATGTGGCATGTCTGGAAGAAAATGTCCAATTTGGGGGGAGAAGGCTGGTAGTTGTGGGTGAGAAGGTCCTATTTCAGGAGGAATCCTGTTATTTCTTGGAGAAGATGTGATATGTTTGGGAGAAATGTGGCATTTCTGGAAGAAAATGTCCAATTTGGGGGGAGAAGGCTGGTAGTTGTGGGTGAGAAGGTCCTATTTCTGGAGGAATCCTGGTATTTCTTGGAGAAGATGTGATATATTGGGGAGAAATGTGGCCTTTCCGGAAGAAACTGTCCTCTTTAGGGGATAAAAGAGGAATTAGTGGTTGAAAAGGTCCTATTTCCAGGGGGAAAGCTGGTATTTCTTGGAGAAGATGTGATACATTTGGGAGAAATGTGGCATTTCTGGAAGAAACTGTCCTATTTTGGGGATAAAAGAGGTATTTGTGGGTGAAAAGGTCCTATTTGATGGGGGAAACCTGTTATTTCTTGGAGAAGATGTGATATATTTGGGAGAAATGTGGCATTTCTGGAAGAAACTGTCCTCTTTTGGGGATAAAAGAGGTATTTGTGGGTGAAAAGGTCCTATTTGAAGGGGGAACCCTGGTATTTCTTGGAGAAGATGTGATATATTTGGGAGAAATGTGGCATTTCTGGAAGAAAATCTCCTCTTTTGGGGATAAAAGAGGTATTCGTGGGTGAAAAGGTCCTATTTGAAGGGGGAAAGCTGGTATTTCTTGGAGAAGATGTGATCTATTTGGGAGAAATGTGGCATTTCCGGAAGAAAATGTCCAATTTGGGGGGAGAAGGATGGTAGTTTTGGGTGAGAAGGTCCCATTTCAGGAGGAATCCTGGTATTTCTTGGAGAAGATGTGATATATTTGGGAGAAATGTGGCATGTCTTGTAGAAACTGTCCTCTTCTGTGTATAAAAGAGGCATGTGTGGGTGAAAAGGTCCTATTTCCAGGGGAAAACCTGGTATTTCTTGGAGAAGATGTGATATATTTGGGAGAAATGTGGCATGTGTGGAAGAAAATGTCCTATATTGGGGGAGAAGGCTGGTACTTGTGGGAGAAAAGGTCCTATTTCAGGAGGAATCCTGGTATTTCTTGGAGGAGATGTGATATGTTTGGGAGAAATGTGGCATTTCTGGAAGAAACTGTCCTCTTTTGGGGATAAAAGAGGTATTTGTGGGTGAAAAGGTCCTATTTGAAGGGGGAAACCTGGTTTTGCTTGGAGAAGATGTGATCTATTTGGGAGAAATGTGGCATTTCTGGAAGAAACTGTCCTCTTTTGGGGATAAAACAGGTATTTGTGGGTGAAAAGGTCCTATTTGAAGGGGGAAAGCTGGTATTTCTTGGAGAAGATGTGATATATTTGGGAGAAATTTGGCATTTCTGGAAGAAACTGTCCTATTTTGGGGATAAAACAGGTCTTTGTGGGTGAAAAGGTCCTATTTGAAGGGGGAAAGCTGGTATTTCTTGGAGAAGATGTGATATATTTGGGAGAAATCTGGCATTTCTGGAAGAATATGTCCAATTTGAGGGATAAAACAGGTATTTATGGTTGAAAAGGTCGTATTTGAAGGGGGAAAGCTGGTATTTCTTGGAGAAGATGTGATATATTTGGGAGAAATGTGGCATGTCTGGAAGAAACTGTCCTACTTTGGGGATAAAAGAGGTATTTGTGGGTGAAAAGTTCCTGTTTGAAGGGGGAAACGCGGTATTTCTTGGAGAAGATGTGATATATTTGGGAGAAATGTGGCATTTCTGGAAGAAACTGTCCTATTTGGGGGATAAAACAGGTATTTGTGGGTGAAAAGGTCCTATTTGAAGGGGGAAAGCTGGTATTTCTTGGAGAAGATGTGATGTATTTGGGAGAAATCTGGCATTTCTGGAAGAAACTGTCCTATTTTGGGGATAAAAGAGGTATTTGTGGGTGAAAAGGTCCTATTTGAAGGGGGAAAGCTGGTATTTCTTGGAGAAGATGTGATATATTTGGGAGAAATGTGGCATGTCTGGAAGAAGCTGTCCAATTTTGGGGATAAAACAGGTATTTGTGGGTGATAAGGTCCTATTTGAAGGGGGAAACCTGGTATTTCTTGGAGAAGATGTGATATATTTGGGAGAAATGTGGCATTTCTGGAAGAAACTGTCCTATTTTGGGGATAAAACAGGTATTTGTGGGAGAAAAGGTCCTATTTGACGGAAGAAAGCTGGTATTTCTTGGAGAAGATGTGATCTATTTGGGAGAAATGTGGCATGTCTGGAAGAAAATGTCCAATTTGGGGGGAGAAGGCTTGTAGTTTTGGGTGAGAATGTCCTATTTCAGGAGGAATCCTGGCATTTCTTGGAGAAGATGTGATCTATTTGGGAGAAATGTGGCCTTTCCGGAAGAAACTGTCCTCTTTTGGGGATAAAAGAGGTATTAGTGGTTGAAAAGGTCCTATTTCCCCGGGGAAACCTGGTATTTCTTGGAGAAGATGTGATATATTTGGGAGAAATGTGGCATTTCTGGAAGAAACTGTCCTCTTTTGGGGATAAAAGAGGTATTTCATGGAGAAAAGGTCCTAATTCAAGGGGGAAAGCAGGTATTTCTTGGAGAAGATGTGATATATTTGGTAGAAATGTGGCATTTCTGGAAGAAACTGTCCTCTTTTGGGGATAAAAGAGGTATTTGTGGGTGAAAAGGTCCTATTTGAAGGGGGAAACCTGGTATTTCTTGGAGAAGATGTGATATATTTCGGAGAAATGTGGCATTTCTGGAAGAAACTGTCCTCTTTTGGGGATAAAAGAGGTATTTGTGGGTGAAAAGGTCCTATTTGAAGGGGGAAACCTGGTATTTCTTGGAGAAGAGGTGATATATTTGGGAGAAATGTGGCATGTCTGGAGGAAAATGTCCTATATGGGGGGAGAAGGGTGGTACTTGTGGGAGAAAAGGTCCTATTTCAGGAGGAATCCTGGTATTTCTTGGAGGACATGTGATATGTTTGGGAGAAATGTGCCATTTCTGGAAGAAACTGTCCTCTTTTCGGGATAAAAGAGGTATTTGTGGGTGAAAAGGTCCTATTTGAAGGGGGAAACCTGGTATTTCTTGGAGAAGATGTGATCTATTTGGGATAAATGTGGCCTTTCTGGAAGAAACTGTCCTATTTTGGGGATAAAAGAGGTATTTGTGGGAGAAAAGGTCCTATTTGAAGGGGGAAACCTGGTATTTCTTGGAGAAGCTGTGATATATTTGGGAGAAATGTGGCATTTCTGGAAGAAACTGTCCTCTTTTGGGGATAAAAGAGGTATTTGTGGGTGAAAAGGTCCTATTTGAAGGGGAAACCTGGTATTTCTTGGAGAAGATG
Organism: Lophura swinhoii; assembly: GCA_030408155.1. Lineage (NCBI taxonomy): Eukaryota > Metazoa > Chordata > Aves > Galliformes > Phasianidae > Lophura > Lophura swinhoii. The sequence continues at coordinate 89,834 of JASCYN010000043.1, forward strand.
TGATATATTTGGGAGAAATGTGGCATGTCTGGAAGAAACTGTCCTCTTTTGGGGATAAAACAGGTATTTGTGGGTGAAAAGGTCCTATTTGAAGGGGGAAAGCTGGTATTTCTTGGAGAAGATGTGATATATTTGGGAGAAATGTGGCATTTCTGGAAGAAACTGTCCTATTTTGGGGATAAAAGAGGTATTTGTGGGTGAAAAGGTCCTATTTGAAGGGGGAAACGTGGCATTTCTTGGAGAAGATGTGAAATATTTGGGAGAAATGTGGCATGTCTGGCAGAAACTGTCCTATTTGGGGGATAAAACAGGTATTTGTGGGTGAAAAGGTCCTATTTGAAGGGGGAAAGCTGGTATTTCTTGGAGAAGATGTGATCTACTTGGGAGAAATCTGGCATTTCTGGAAGAAAATGTCCAATTTGTGGGGAGAAGGCTGGTAGTTGTGGGTGAGAAGGTCCTATTTCAGGAGGAATCCTGGTATTTCTTGGAGAAGATGTGATATATTTGGGAGAAATGTGGCATGTCTGGAAGAAACTGTCCTCTTTTGGGGATAAAACAGGTATTTGTGGGTGAAAAGGTCCTATTTGAAGTTGGAAACCTGGTATTTCTTGGAGAAGATGTGATATATTTGGGAGAAATCTGGCATTTCTGGAAGAATATGTCCAATTTGAGGGATAAAACAGGTATTTGTGGGAGAAAAGGTCCTATTTGACGGGGGAAAGCTGCTATTTCTTGGAGAAGATGTGATCTATTTTGGAGAAATGTGGCATGTTTGGAAGAAAATGTCCAATTTGGGGGGAGAAGGCTGGTAGTTTTGGGTGAGAAGGTCCTATTTCAGGAGGAATCCTGGTATTTCTTGGAGAAGATGTGATATATTTGGGAGAAATGTGGCATTTCTGGAAGAAACTGTCCTCTTTTTGGGATAAAAGAGGTATTAGTGGTTGAAAAGGTCCTATTTGAAGGGGAATTCCAGGAATGCCAGATTTCTCCCAAATATATCACCTCTTCTCCAAGAAATACCGGCTTTCCCCCTTCAAATAGGACCTTTTCACCCACAAATACCTGTTTGATCCCCAAAGTAGGGCAGTTTCTTCCAGACATGCCAGTTTTCTCCCAAATAGATCACATCTTCTCCAAGAAATACCAGGTTTCCCCCTTCAAATAGGACCTTTTCACCCACTAATACCTCTTTTATCCCCAAAACAGGACAGTTTCTTCCAGATAGGCCACATTTCTCCCAAACATATCACATCTCCTCCAAGAAATACCAGGATTCCTCTTGAAATAGGACCTTTTCTCCCACAACTACCAGCCTTCTCCCCCCAAATTGGACATTTTCTTCCAAACATGCCACATTTCTCCCAAATATATCACATCTTCTCCAAGAAATACCAGCTTTCCCCCTTCAAATAGGACCTTTTCACCCACAAATACCTCTTTTATCCCCAAAAGAGGACAGTTTCTTCCAGACATGCCACATTTCTCCCAAATATATCACATCTTCTCCAAGAAATACCAGGATTCCTCCTGAAATAGGACCTTCTCACAAAAAACTACCAGCCTTCTCCCCACAAATTGGACATTTTCTTCCAGAAATGCCTCATTTTTCCCAAATAGATCACATCTTCTCCAAGAAATACCAGGGTTCCCCCTTCAAATAGGACCTTTTCACCCACAAATACCTCTTTTATCCCCAAAATAGGACAGTTTCTTCCAGAAATGCCACATTTCTCCCAAATATATCACATCTTCTCCAAGAAATACCAGGTTTCCCCCTTCAAATAGGACCTTTTCAACCACAAATACCTGTTTTATCCCCAAAATAGGACAGTTTCTTCCAGAAATGCCACATTTCTCCCAAATATATCACAACTCCTCCAAAAAATACCAGGTTTCCCCCTTGAATTAGGACCTTTTCTCCATGAAATACCTCTTTTATCCCCAAAAGAGGACATTTTCTTCCAAAAATGCCACATTTCTCCCAAATATATCACATCTTCTCCAAGAAATACCAGCTTTCCCCCTTCAAATAGGACCTTTTCAACCACTAATACCTCTTTTATCCCCAAAATAGGACAGTTTCTTCCGGAAAGGCCACATTTCTCCCAAATATATCACATCTTCTCCAAGAAATGCCAGGATTCCTCCAGAAATAGGACCTTCTCACCGAAAACTACCAGCCTTCACCCCCAAATAGGACATTTTCTTCCAGAAATGCCAGATTTCTCCCAAATAGATCACATCTTCTCCAGGAAATACCAGGTTTCCCCCTTCAGATAGGAACTTTTCTCCCACAAAAACCTCTTTTATCCCCAAAAGAGGACAGTTTCTTCCAGAAATGCCACATTTCTCCCAAATATATCACATCTTCTCCAAGAAATAACAGGTTTCCCCCTTCAAATAGGAACTTTTCACCCACAAATACCTCTTTTATCCCCAAAAGAGGACAGTTTCTTCCAGACATGCCACATTTCTCCCAAATATATCACATCTTCTCCAAGAAATAACAGGTTTCCCCCTTCAAATACAACGTTTTCACCCAAAAATACCTGCTTTATCCCCAAAAGAGGACAGTTTCTTCCAGAAATGCCACATTTCTCCCAAATATACCACATCTTCTCCAAGAAATACCACGTTTCCCCCTTCAAATAGGACCTTTTCACCCACAAATACCTGTTTTATCCCCAAAAGAGGACAGTTTCTTCCAGAAAGGCCACATTTCTCCCAAATATATCACATCTTCTCCAAGAAATACCAGGTTTCCCCCTTCAAATAGGACCTTTTCAACCACAAATACCTGTTTTATCCCTCAAATTGGACATATTCTTCCAGAAATGCCAGATTTCTCCCAAATATATCACATCTTCTCCAAGAAATACCACGTTTCCCCCTTCAAATAGGACCTTTTCACCCACAAATACCTGTTTTATCCCCAAAAGAGGACAGTTTCTTCCAGACATGCCACATTTCTCCCAAATATATCACATCTTCTCCAAGAAATAACAGGATTCCTCCTGAAATAGGACCTTCTCACCCACAACTACCAGCCTTCGCCCCACAAATTGGACATTTTCTTCCAGAAATGCCACATTTCTCCCAAATAGATCACATCTTCTCCAAGAAATACCAGGGTTCCCCCTTCAAATAGGACCTTTTCACCCACAAATACCTCTTTTATCCCCAAAAGAGGACAGTTTCTTCCAGAAATGCCACATTTCTCCCAAATATATCACATCTTCTCCAAGAAATAACAGGTTTCCCCCTTCAAATAGGACCTTTTCTCCCATAAATACCTCTTTTATCCCCAAAAGAGGACAGTTTCTTCCAGAAATGCCACATTTCTCCCAAATATATCACATCTTCTCCAAGAAATACCAGGTTTCCCCCTTGAATTTGGACCTTTTCTCCGTGAAATACCTGTTTTATCCCCAAAAGAGGACATTTTCTTCCAGAAATGCCTCATTTCTCTCAAATATATCACATCTTCTCCAAGAAATGCCAGGATTCCTTCTGAAATAGAACCTTCTCACCGAAAACTACCAGCCTTCTCCCCCCAAATTGGACATTTTCTTCCAGAAATGCCACATTTCTCCCAAATATATCACATCTTCTCCAAGAAATACCAGGATTCCTCCTGAAATAGGACCTTTTCTCCCACAACTACCAGCCTTCTCCCCCCAAATTGGACATTTTCTTCCAGAAAGGCCACATTTCTCCCAAGTATATCACATCTTCTCCAAGAAATACCAGGTTTCCCCCTTCAAATAGGTCCTTTTCACCCACAAATACCTCTTTTATCCCCAAAAGAGGACAGTTACGTCAAAAATGCCACATTTCACCCAAACATATCACATCTTCTCCAAGAAATACCAGGATACCCCCTTCAAATAGGACCTTATCACCCACAAATACCTGTTTTATCCCCAAAAGAGTACAGTTTCTTCCAGAAATGCCACATTTCTCCCAAATATACCACATCTTCTCCAAGAAATACCACGTTTCCCCCTTCAAATAGGACCTTTTCACCCACAAATACCTCTTTTATCCCTAAAAAAGGACAGTTTCTTCCAGACATGCCACATTTCTCCCAAATATATCACATCTCCTTCAAGAAATACCAGCTTTCCCCCTTCAAATAGGACCTTTTCTCCCACAAATACCTCTTTTATCCCCAAAAGAGGACAGTTTCTTCCAGAAATGCCACATTTCTCCCAAATATATCACATCTTCTCCAAGAAATACCAGCTTTCCCCCTTCAAATAGGACCTTTTCACCCAAAAATACCTGTTTTATCCCCAAAATAGGACAGTTTCTTCCAGACATGCCACATTTCTCCCAAATATATCACATCTTCTCCAAGAAATACCTGGTTTCCCCCTTCAAATAGGACCTTTTCACCCACAAATACCTCTTTTATCCCCAAAATAGGACAGTTTCTTCCGGACATGCCACATTTCTCCCAAATATAGCACATCTTCTCCAAGAAATACCAGGATTCCACCTGAAATAGGACCTTTTCACCCACAAATACCTCTTTTATCCCCAAAAGAGGACAGTTTCTTCCAGGAATGCCACATTTCTCCCAAATATATCACATCTCCTCCTAGAAATACCAGCTTTCCCCCTACAAATAGGACCTTTTCACCCACAAATACCTGTTTTATCCCCAAAAGAGGACAGTTTCTTCCAGAAATGCCACATTTCTCCCAAATATATCACATCTTCACCAAGAAATACCAGCTTTCCCCCTTCAAATAGGACCTTTTCACCCACAAATACCTCTTTTATCCCCAAAAGAGGACAGTTTCTTCCAGAAATGCCACATTTCTCCCAAATATATCACATCTTCTCCAAGAAATACCAGGATTCCTCCTGAAATAGGACCTTCTCACCCACAACTATCAGCCTTCTCCCCCCAAATTGGACATTTTCTTCCAGAAATGCCTCATTTCTCCCAAATATATCACATCTTCTCCAAGAAATACCAGGTTTCCCCCTTCAAATAGGACCTTTTCACCCACAAATACCTCTTTTATCCCCAAAAGAGGACAGTTTCTTCCAGAAATGCCACATTTCTCCCAAATAGATCACATCTTCTCCAAGAAATACCAGGGTTCCCCCTTCAAATAGGACCTTTTCACCCACAAATACCTGTTTTATCCCCAAAATAGGACAGTTTCTTACAGAAATGCCACATTTCTCCCAAATATATCACATCTTCTCCAAGAAATACCAGCTTTCCTTTTTCAAATAGGACCTTTTCACCCACAAATACCTCTTTTATCCCCAAAAGAGGACAGTTTCTTCCAGAAATGCCACATTTCTCCCAAATATAGCACATCTTCTCCAAGAAATACCAGGATTCCTCCTGAAATAGGACCTTCTCACCCACTAATACCAGGCTTCTCCCCCCAAATAGGACAGTTTCTTCCAGAAATGCCTCATTTCTCCCAAATAGATCACATCTTCTCCAAGAAATACCAGGTTTCCCCCTTCAAATAGGACCTTTTCACCCACAAATACCTGTTTTATCCCCAAAATAGGACAGTTTCTTCCAGACATGCCACATTTCTCCCAAATATATCACATCTCCTCCAAGAAATACCACGTTTCCCCCTTCAAATAGGACCTTTTCACCCACAAATACCTCTTTTATCCCCAAAAGAGGACAGTTTCTTCCAGAAATGCCACATTTCACCCAAATATATCATATCTTCTACAAGAAATACCAGGTTTCCCCCTTCAAATAGGACCTTTTCACCCACAAATACCTGTTTTATCCCCAAAAGAGGACAGTTTCTTCCAGAAATGCCACATTTCTCCCAAATAGATCACATCTTCTCCAAGAAATACCAGGTTTCCCCCTTCAAATAGGACCTTTTCACCCACAAATACTTCTTTTATCCCCAAAAGAGGACAGTTTCTTCCAGAAATGCCACATTTCTCCCAAATATATCACATCTTCTCCAAGGAATACCAGCTTTCCCCCTTCAAATAGGACCTTTTCACCCACAAGTACCTGTTTCATCCCCAAAAGAGGACCGTTTCTTCCAGAAATGCCAGATTTCTCCCAAATAGATCACATCTTCTCCAAGAAATACCACGTTTCCCCCTTCAAATTGGACCTTTTCACCCACAAATACCTCTTTTATCCCCCAAATACGACAGTTTCTTCCAGAAATGCCACATTTCTCCCAAATATATCACATCTTCTCCAAGAAATACCACGTTTCCCCCTGGAAATAGGACCTTTTCACCCACAAATACCTGTTTTATGCCCAAAATACGACAGTTTCTTCCAGAAATGCCACATTTCTCCCAAATATATCACATCTTCTCCAAGAAATGCCAGGTTTCCCCCTTCAAATAGGACCTTTTCAACCGCTAATACCTCTTTTATCCCCAAAAGAGGACAGTTTCTTCCGGAAAGGCCACATTTCTCCCAAATATATCACATCTTCTCCAAGAAATGCCAGGATTCCTCCTGAAATAGGACCTTCTCACCCAAAACTACCAGCCTTCTCCCCCCAAATTGGACATTTTCTTCCAGAAAGGCCACATTTCTCCCAAATATATCACATCTTCTCCAAGAAATACCAGGATTCCTCTTGAAATAGGACCTTCTCACCCAAAACTACCAGCCTTCTCCCCCCAAATTGGACATTTTCTTCAAGAAATGCCACATTTCTCCCAAATAGATCACATCTTCTCCAAGAAATACCAGCTTTCCCCCTTCAAATAGGACCTTTTCACCCACAAATACCTGTTTGATCCCCAAAATAGGACAGCTTCTTCAAGACATGCCACATTTCTCCCAAATATATCACATCTTCTCCAAGAAATACCAGGGTTCCCCCTTCAAATACAACGTTTTCACCCACAAATACCTGTTTTATCCCCAAAACAGGACAGTTTCTTCCAGAAAGGCCACATTTCTCCCAAATATATCACATCTTCTCCAAGAAATACCAGGGTTCCCCCTTCAAATAGGACCTTTTCACCCACAAATACCTGTTTTATCCCCAAAATAGGACAGTTTCTTCCAGAAATGCCACATTTCTCCCAAATATATCACATCTTCTCCAAGAAATACCAGCTTTCCTTTTCCAAATAAGACATTTTCACCCACAAATACCTCTTTTATCCCCAAAATAGGACAGTTTCTTCCAGAAATGCCACATTTCTCCCAAATATATCACATCTTCTCCAAGAAATACCAGGATTCCTCCTGAAATAGGACCTTCTCACCCACTAATACCAGGCTTGTCCCCCCAAATAGGACAGTTTCTTCCAGAAATGCCTCATTTCTCCCAAATAGATCACATCTTCTCCAAGAAATACCAGCTTACCCCCTTCAAATAGGACCTTCTCACCCACAGATACCTCTTTTATCCCCAAAAGAGGACATTTTCTTCCAGAAATGCCACATTTCTCCCAAATATATCACATCTTCTCCAAGAAATACCAGGGTTCCCCCTTCAAATAGGACCTTTTCCACCACAAATACCTCTTTTATCCCCAAAATAGGACAGTTTCATCCTGAAATGCCACATTTCTCCCAAATATATCACATCTTCTCCAAGAAATACCAGGTTTCCCCCTTGGATTAGGACCTTTTCTCCATGAAATACCTCTTTTATCCCCAAAAGAGGGCAGTTTCTTCCAGAAATGCCACATTTCTCCCAAATATATCACATCTTCTCCAAGAAATACCAGGTTTTCCCCTTCAAATAGGACCTTTTCAACCACTAATACCTCTTTTATCCCCAAAAGAGGATAGTTTCTTCCGGAAAGGCCACATTTCTCCCAAATATATCACATCTTCTCCAAGAAATGCCAGGATTCCACCTGAAATAGGACCTTCTCACCCAAAACTACCAGCCTTCTCCCCCCAAATTGGACATTTTCTTCCAGAAAGGCCACATTTCTCCCAAATATATCACATCTTCTCCAAGAAATACCAGGATTCCTCCTGAAATAGGACCTTCTCACCCAAAACTACCAGCCTTCTCCCCCCAAATTGGACATTTTCTTCCAGAAAGGCCACATTTCTCCCAAATACATCACATCTTCTCCAAGAAATACCAGGTTTCCCCCTTCAAATAGGACCTTTTCACCCACAAATACCTCTTTTATCCCCAAAATAGGACAGTTTCTTCCAGACATGCCACATTTCTCCCAAATATATCACATCTTCTCCAAGAAATACCAGGGTTCCCCCTTCAAATAGGACCTTTTCACCCACAAATACCTGTTTTATCCCCAAAAGAGGACAGTTTCTTCCGGACATGCCACATTTCTCCCAAACATATCACATCTTCTCCAAGAAATACCAGGATTCCTCTTGAAATAGGACCTTCTCACCCAAAACTACCAGCCTTCTCCCCCCAAATTGGACATTTTCTTCCAGAAAGGCCACATTTCTCCCATATAGATCACATCTTCTCCAAGAAATACCAGGATTCCTCTTGAAATAGGACCTTCTCACCCAAAACTACCAGCCTTCTCCCCCCAAATTAGACATTTTCTTCCAGAAATGCCACATTTCTCCCAAATATATCACATCTCCTCCAAGAAATACCAGGTTTCCAACATCAAATAGGACCTTTTCACCCACACATACTTCTTTTATCCCCAAAAGAGGACATTTTCTTCCAGAAATGCCACATTTCTCCCAAATATATCACATCTTCTCCAAGAAATACCAGGTTTCCCCCTTCAAATAGGACCTTCTCACCCACAAGTACCTGTTTCATCCCCAAAAGAGGACCGTTTCTTCCAGAAATGCCACATTTCTCCCAAATAGATCCCATCTTCTCTAAGAAATACCAGGATTCCTCTTGAAATAGGACCTTCTCACCCAAAACTACCAGCCTTCTCCCCCCAAATTAGACATTTTCTTCCAGAAATGCCACATTTCTCCCAAATATATCACATCTTCTCCAAGAAATTCCAGCTTTCCCCCTTCAAATAGGACCTTTTCACCCGCAAATACCTCTTTTATCCCCAAAAGAGGACAGTTTCTTCCAGAAATGCCACATTTCTCCCATATATATCACATCTTCTCCAAGAAATACCAGCTTTCCCCCTTCAAATTGGACCTTTTCACCCACAAATACCTGTTTGATCCCCAAAAGAGGACAGTTTCTTCCGGACTTGCCACATTTCTCCCAAATATAGCACATCTTCTCCAAGAAATACCAGGATTCCACCTGAAATAGGACCTTTTCACCCACAAATACCTCTTATATCCCCAAAAGAGGACAGTTTCTTCCAGGAATGCCACATTTCTCCCAAATATATCACATCTCCTCCTAGAAATACCAGCTTTCCCCCTTCAAATAGGACCTTTTCACCCACAAATACCTCTTTTATCCCCAAAAGAGGACAGTTTCTTCCAGAAATGCCACATTTCTCCCAAATATATCACATCTTCACCAAGAAATACCAGCTTTCCCCCTTCAAATAGGACCTTTTCACCCACAAATACCTCTTTTATCCCCAAAAGAGGACAGTTTCTTCCAGAAATGCCACATTTCTCCCAAATATATCACATCTTCTCCAAGAAATCCCAGCTTTCCCCCTTCAAATAGGACCTTTTCACCCACAAATACCTCTTTTATCCCCAAAAGAGGACAGTTTCTTCCAGAAATGCCACATTTCTCCCAAATATATCACCTCTTCTCCAAGAAATACCAGGATTCCTCCTGAAATAGGACCTTCTCACCCACAACTATCAGCCTTCTCCCCCCAAATTGGACATTTTCTTCCAGAAATGCCTCATTTCTCCCAAATATATCACATCTTCTCCAAGAAATACCAGGTTTCCCCCTTCAAATAGGACCTTTTCACCCACAAATACCTCTTTTATCCCCAAAAGAGGACAGTTTCTTCCAGAAATGCCACATTTCTCCCAAATAGATCACATCTTCTCCAAGAAATACCAGGGTTCCCCCTTCAAATAGGACCTTTTCACCCACAAATACCTCTTTTATCCCCAAAATAGGACAGTTTCTTACAGAAATGCCACATTTCTCCCAAATAGATCACATCTTCTCCAAGAAATACCAGCTTTCCTTTTTCAAATAGGACCTTTTCACCCACATATACCTCTTTTATCCCCAAAATAGGACAGTTTCTTCCAGAAATGCCACATTTCTCCCAAATACATCACATCTTCTCCAAGAAATACCAGGATTCCTCCTGAAATAGGACCTTCTCACCCACTAATACCAGGCTTCTCCCCCCAAATAGGACAGTTTCTTCCAGAAATGCCTCGTTTCTCCCAAATAGATCACATCTTCTCCAAGAAATACCCGCTTTCCCCCTTCAAATAGGACCTTTTCACCCACAAATACCTGTTTTATCCCCAAAATAGGACAGTTTCTTCCAGACATGCCACATTTCTCCCAAATATATCACATCTCCTCCAAGAAATACCAGGTTTCCAACTTCAAATAGGACCTTTTCACCCACAAATACCTCTTTTATCCCCAAAAGAGGACAGTTTCTTCCAGAAATGCCACATTTCTCCCAAATATATCACATCTTCTCCAAGAAATACCAGCTTTCCCCCTTCAAATAGGACCTTTTCACCCACAAATACCTGTTTCATCCCCAAAAGAGGACCGTTTCTTCCAGAAATGCCACATTTCTCCCAAATAGATCACATCTTCTCCAAGAAATACCAGCTTTCCCCCTTCAAATAGGACCTTTTCACCCACAAATACCTCTTTTATCCCCAAAAGAGGACAGTTTCTTCCAGAAATGCCACATTTCTCCCAAATAGATCACATCTTCTCCAAGAAATACCAGGATTCCTCCTGAAATAGGACCTTCTCACCCACAACTACCAGCCCTCTCCCCACAAATTGGATATATTCTTCCAGAAATGCCTCATTTCTCCCAAATATATCACATCTTCTCCAAGAAATACCAGGCTTCCCCCTTCAAATAGGACCTTTTCTCCATGAAATACCTCTTTTATCCCCAAAAGAGGACAGTTTCTTCCAGACATGCCACATTTCTCCCAAATATATCACATCTTCTCCAAGAAATACCAGGCTTTCCCCTTCAAATAGGACCTTTTCACCCACAAATACCTCTTTTATCCCCCAAATACGACAGTTTCTTCCAGAAATGCCACATTTCTCCCAAATAGATCACATCTTCTCCAAGAAATACCAGGCTTCCCCCTTCAAATAGGACCTTTTCACCCACAAATACCTGTTTTATGCCCAAAATACGACAGTTTCTTCCAGAAATGCCACATTTCTCCCAAATATATCACATCTTCTCCAAGAAATACCAGGTTTCCCCCTTCAAATAGGACCTTTTCAACCACTAATACCTCTTTTATCCCCAAAAGAGGACAGTTTCTTCCGGAAAGGCCACATTTCTCCCATATATATCACATCTTCTCCAAGAAATGCCAGGATTCCTCCTGAAATAGGGCCTTCTCACCCAAAACTACCAGCCTTCTCCCCCAAAATTGGACATTTTCTTCCAGAAATGCCACATTTCTCCCAAATATATCACATCTTCTCCAAGAAATACCAGGGTTCCCCCTTCAATTACTACGTTTTCACCCACAAATACCTGTTTTATCCCCCAAATAGGACAGTTTCTTCCAGAAATGCCACATTTCTCCCAAATATATCAGATCTTCTCCAAGAAATACCAGCTTTCCTTTTTCAAATAGGACATTTTCACCCACAAATACCTCTTTTATCCCCAAAAGAGGACAGTTTCTTCCAGAAATGCCACATTTCTCCCAAATATATCACATCTTCTCCAAGAAATACCAGGATTCCTCCTGAAATAGGACCTTCTCACCCACTAATACCAGGCTTGTCCCCCCAAATAGGACAGTTTCTTCCAGAAATGCCTCATTTCTCCCAAATAGATCACATCTTCTCCAAGAAATACCAGCTTACCCCCTTCAAATAGGACCTTCTCACCCACAGATACCTCTTTTATCCCCAAAAGAGGACAGTTTCTTCCAGAAATGCCACATTTCTCCCAAATATATCACATCTTCTCCAAGAAATACCAGGGTTCCCCCTTCAAATAGGACCTTTTCCACCACAAATACCTCTTTTATCCCCAAAATAGGACAGTTTCATCCTGAAATGCCACATTTCTCCCAAATATATCACATCTTCTCCAAGAAATACCAGGTTTTCCCCTTCAAATAGGACCTTTTCACCCACAAATACCTCTTTTATCCCCAAAAGAGGACAGTTTCTTCCAGAAAGGCCACATTTCTCCCAAATATATCACATCTTCTCCAAGAAATACCAGGATTCCTCTTGAAATAGGACCTTCTCACCCAAAACTACCAGCCTTCTCCCCCCAAATTGGACATTTTCTTCCAGAAAGGCCGCATTTCTCCCATATAGATCACATCTTCTCCAAGAAATACCAGGTTTCCCCCTTCAAATAGGACCTTTTCACCCACAAATACCTCTTTTATCCCCAAAATAGGACAGCTTCTTCCAGACATGCCACATTTCTCCCAAATATATCACATCTTCTCCAAGAAATACCACGTTTCCCCCTTCAAATAGGACCTTTTCACCCACAAATACCTCTTTTATCCCCAAAACAGGACAGTTTCTTGCAGAAATGCCACATTTCTCCCAAATATATCACATCTTCTCCAAGAAATACCAGGTTTCCCCCTTCAAATACAACGTTTTCACCCACAAATACCTGTTTTATCCCCAAAACAGGACAGTTTCTTCCAGAAATGCCACATTTCTCCTAAATATACCACATCTTCTCCAAGAATTACCACTTTTCCCGCTTCAAATAGGACCTTTTCACCCTCAAATACCTGTTTCATCCCCAAAAGACGACACTTTCCTCCAGACATGCCTCATTTCCCCAAATAGATCACATCTTCTCCAAGAAATACCCGCTTTCCCCCTTCAAATAGGACCTTTTCACCCACAAATACCTGTTTTATCCCCAAAATAGGACAGTTTCTTCCAGACATGCCACATTTCTCCCAAATAGATCACATCTCCTCCAAGAAATACCAGGTTTCCCCCTTCAAATAGGACCTTTTCACCCACAAATACCTCTTTTATCCCCAAAAGAGGACAGTTTCTTCCAGAAATGCCACATTTCTCCCAAATATATCACATCTTCTCCAAGAAATACCAGCTTTCCCCCTTCAAATAGGACCTTTTCACCCACAAATACCTGTTTCATCCCCAAAAGAGGACAGTTTCTTCCAGACATGCCACATTTCTCCCAAATATATCACATCTCCTCCAAGAAATACCACGTTTCCCCCTTCAAATAGGACCTTTTCACCCACAAATACCTCTTTTATCCCCAAAATAGAACAGTTTCTTCCAGAAATGCCACATTTCACCCAAATATATCATATCTTCTCCAAGAAATACCACGTTTCCCCCTTCAAATAGGACCTTTTCACCCACAAGTACCTGTTTTATCCCCAAAAGAGGACATTTTCTTCCAGACATGCCACATTTCTCCCAAATATATCACATCTTCTCCAAGAAATACCAGGTTTCCCCCTTCAAATAGGACCTTTTCACCCACACATACTTCATTTATCCCCAAAAGAGGACAGTTTCTTCCAGAAATGCCACATTTCTCCAAAATATATCACATCTCCTCCTAGAAATACCAGCTTTCCCCCTTCAAATAGGACCTTTTCACCCACAAATACCTGTTTTATCCCCAAAAGAGGACAGTTTCTTCCAGAAATGCCAGATTTCTCCCAAATAGATCACATCTTCTCCAAGAAATACCACGTTTCCCCCTTCAAATAGGACCTTTTCACCCACAAATACCTCTTTTATCCCCAAAAGAGGACAGTTTCTTCCAGAAATGCCACATTTCTCCCAAATATATCACATCTTCTCCAAGAAATCCCAGCTTTCCCCCTTCAAATAGGACCTTTTCACCCACAAATACCTCTTTTATCCCCAAAAGAGGACAGTTTCTTCCAGAAATGCCACATTTCTCCCAAATATATCACATCTTCTCCAAGAAATACCAGGATTCCTCCTGAAATAGGACCTTCTCACCCACAACTATCAGCCTTCTCCCCCCAAATTGGACATTTTCTTCCAGAAATGCCTCATTTCTCCCAAATATATCACATCTTCTCCAAGAAATACCAGGTTTCCCCCTTCAAATAGGACCTTTTCACCCACAAATACCTCTTTTATCCCCAAAAGAGGACAGTTTCTTCCAGAAATGCCACATTTCTCCCAAATAGATCACATCTTCTCCAAGAAATACCAGGGTTCCCCCTTCAAATAGGACCTTTTCACCCACAAATACCTGTTTCATCCCCAAAAGAGGACAGTTTCTTACAGAAATGCCACATTTCTCCCAAATATATCACATCTTCTCCAAGAAATACCAGCTTTCCCCCTTCAAATAGGACCTTTTCACCCACAAATACCTCTTTTATCCCCAAAATAGGACAGTTTCTTCCAGAAATGCCACATTTCTCCCAAATATATCACATCTTCTCCAAGAAATACCAGGATTCCTCCTGAAATAGGACCTTCTCACCCACTAATACCAGGCTTCTCCCCCCAAATAGGACAGTTTCTTCCAGAAATGCCTCATTTCTCCCAAATATATCACCTCTTCTCCAAGAAATACCAGGATTCCTCCTGAAATAGGACCTTCTCACCCACAACTATCAGCCTTCTCCCCCCAAATTGGACATTTTCTTCCAGAAATGCCTAATTTCTCCCAAATATATCACATCTCCTCCAAGAAATACCAGGTTTCCAACTTCAAATAGGACCTTTTCACCCACAAATACCTCTTTTATCCCCAAAAGAGGACAGTTTCTTCCAGAAATGCCACATTTCTCCCAAATATATCACATCTTCTCCAAGAAATACCAGCTTTCCCCCTTTCAAATAGGACCTTTTCACCCACAAATACCAGTTTCATCCCCAAAAGAGGACCGTTTCTTCCAGAAATGCCACATTTCTCCCAAATATATCACATCTTCTCCAAGAAATACCAGCTTTCCCCCTTCAAATAGGACCTTTTCACCCACAAATACCTCTTTTATCCCCAAAAGAGGACAGTTTCTTCCAGAAATGCCACATTTCTCCCAAATAGATCACATCTTCTCCAAGAAATACCAGGATTCCTCCTGAAATAGGACCTTCTCACCCACAACTACCAGCCCTCTCCCCACAAATTGGATATATTCTTCCAGAAATGCCTCATTTCTCCCAAATATATCACATCTTCTCCAAGAAATACCAGGCTTCCCCCTTCAAATAGGACCTTTTCTCCATGAAATACGTCTTTTATCCCCAAAAGAGGACAGTTTCTTCCAGACATGCCACATTTCTCCCAAATATATCACATATTCTCCAAGAAATACCAGGTTTTCCCCTTCAAATAGGACCTTTTCACCCACAAATACCTCTTTTATCCCGCAAAATACGACAGTTTCTTGCAGAAATGCCACATTTCTCCCAAATAGATCACATTCTTCTCCAGGAAATACCACGTTTCCCCCTGGAAATAGGACCTTTTCACCCACAAATACCTGTTTTATGCCCAAAAATACGACAGTTTCTTCCAGAAATGCCACATTTCTCCCAAATATATCACATCTTCTCCAAGAAATACCAGGTTTCCCCCTTCAAATAGGACCTTTTCACCCACAAATACCTCTTTTATCCCCAAAAGAGGACAGTTTCTTCCGGAAAGGCCACATTTCTCCCAAATATATCACATCTTCTCCAAGAAATGCCAGGATTCCTCCTGAAATAGGACCTTCTCACCCAAAACTACCAGCCTTCTCCCCCCAAATTGGACATTTTCTTCCAGAAATGCCACATTTCTCCCAAATATATCACATCTTCTCCAAGAAATACCAGGATTCCTCTTGAAATAGGACCTTCTCACCCAAAACTATCAGCCTTCTCCCCCAAAATTGGACATTTTCTTCCAGAAAGGCCACATTTCTCCCAAATATATCACATCTTCTCCAAGAAATACCAGCTTTCCCCCTTCAAATAGACCTTTTCACCCGCAAATACCTGTTTGATCCCCAAAATAGGACAGCTTCTTCCAGACATGCCACATTTCTCCCAAATATATCACATCTTCTCCAAGAAATACCAGGGTTCCCCCTTCAAATAGGACCTTTTCACCCACAAATACCTGTTTTATCCCCAAAAGAGGACAGTTTCTTCCAGAAATGCCAGATTTCTCCCAAATAGATCACATCTTCTCCAAGAAATACCACGTTTCCCCCTTCAAATAGGACCTTTTCACCCACAAATACCTCTTTTATCCCCAAAAGAGGACAGTTTCTTCCA
The DNA here is from genome assembly GCA_030408155.1 of Lophura swinhoii. Taxonomy (NCBI): domain Eukaryota; kingdom Metazoa; phylum Chordata; class Aves; order Galliformes; family Phasianidae; genus Lophura; species Lophura swinhoii. The sequence continues at coordinate 106,180 of JASCYN010000043.1, forward strand.
GAAATGCCACATTTCTCCCAAATATATCACATCTTCTCCAAGAAATACCAGCTTTCCTTTTTCAAATAGGACCTTTTCACCCACAAATACCTCTTTTATCCCCAAAATAGGACAGTTTCTTCCAGAAATGCCACATTTCTCCCAAATATATCACATCTTCTCCAAGAAATCCCAGCTTTCCCCCTTCAAATAGGACCTTCTCACCCACTAATACCAGGCTTGTCCCCCCAAATAGGACAGTTTCTTCCAGACATGCCTCATTTCTCCCAAATAGATCACATCTTCTCCAAGAAATACCAGCTTACCCCCTTCAAATAGGACCTTCTCACCCACAGATACCTCTTTTATCCCCAAAAGAGGACATTTTCTTCCAGAAATGCCACATTTCTCCCAAATATATCACATCTTCTCCAAGAAATACCAGGGTTCCCCCTTCAAATAGGACCTTTTCCACCACAAATACCTCTTTTATCCCCAAAATAGGACAGTTTCTTCCTGAAATGCCACATTTCTCCCAAATATATCACATCTTCTCCAAGAAATACCAGGTTTCTTCCTTGGATTAGGACCTTTTCTCCATGAAATACCTCTTTTATCCCCAAAAGAGGGCAGTTTCTTCCAGAAATGCCACATTTCTCCCAAATAGATCACATCTTCTCCAAGAAATACCAGGTGTTCCCCTTCAAATAGGACCTTTTCAACCACTAATACCTCTTTTATCCCCAAAAGAGGACAGTTTCTTCCGGAAAGGCCACATTTCTCCCAAATATATCAAATCTTCTCCAAGAAATGCCAGGATTCCTCCTGAAATAGGATCTTCTCACCCAAAACTACCAGCCTTCTCCCCACAAATTGGACATTTTCTTCCAGAAAGGCCACATTTCTCCCATATAGATCACATCTTCTCTAAGAAATACCAGGATTCCTCTTGAAATAGGACCTTCTCACCCAAAACTACCAGCCTTCTCCCCCCAAATTAGACATTTTCTTCCAGAAATGCCACATTTCTCCCAAATATATCACATCTTCTCCAAGAAATTCCAGCTTTCCCCCTTCAAATATGACCTTTTCACCCGCAAATACCTCTTTTATCCCCAAAAGAGGACAGTTTCTTCCAGAAATGCCACATTTCTCCCAAATATATCACATCTTCTCCAAGAAATACCAGGTTTCCCCCTTCAAATTGGACCTTTTCACCCACAAATACCTGTTTGATCCCCAAAAGAGGACAGTTTCTTCCGGACATGCCACATTTCTCCCAAATATAGCACATCTTCTCCAAGAAATACCAGGATTCCACCTGAAATAGGACCTTTTCACCCACAAATACCTCTTATATCCCCAAAAGAGGACAGTTTCTTCCAGGAATGCCACATTTCTCCCAAATATATCACATCTCCTCCTAGAAATACCAGCTTTCCCCCTTCAAATAGGACCTTTTCACCCACAAATACCTGTTTTATCCCCAAAAGAGGACAGTTTCTTCCAGAAATGCCACATTTCTCCCAAATATATCACATCTTCACCAAGAAATACCAGCTTTCCCCCTTCAAATAGGACCTTTTCACCCACAAATACCTCTTTTATCCCCAAAAGAGGACAGTTTCTTCCAGAAATGCCACATTTCTCCCAAATATATCACATCTTCTCCAAGAAATACCAGGGTTCCCCCTTCAAATAGGACCTTTTCACCCACAAATACCTCTTTTATCCCCAAAAGAGGACAGTTTCTTCCAGAAATGCCACATTTCTCCCAAATATATCACCTCTTCTCCAAGAAATACCAGGATTCCTCCTGAAATAGGACCTTCTCACCCACAACTATCAGCCTTCTCCCCCCAAATTGGACATTTTCTTCCAGAAATGCCTAATTTCTCCCAAATATATCACATCTTCTCCAAGAAATACCAGGTTTCCCCCTTCAAATAGGACCTTTTCACCCACAAATACCTCTTTTATCCCCAAAAGAGGACAGTTTCTTCCAGAAATGCCACATTTCTCCCAAATATATCACATCTTCTCCAAGAAATACCAGGGTTCCCCCTTCAAATAGGACCTTTTCACCCACAAATACCTGTTTTATCCCCAAAATAGGACAGTTTCTTACAGAAATGCCACATTTCTCCCAAATAGATCACATCTTCTCCAAGAAATACCAGCTTTCCTTTTTCAAATAGGACCTTTTCACCCACATATACCTCTTTTATCCCCAAAATAGGACAGTTTCTTCCAGAAATGCCACATTTCTCCCAAATACATCACATCTTCTCCAAGAAATACCAGGATTCCTCCTGAAATAGGACCTTCTCACCCACTAATACCAGGCTTCTCCCCCCAAATAGGACAGTTTCTTCCAGAAATGCCTCGTTTCTCCCAAATAGATCACATCTTCTCCAAGAAATACCCGCTTTCCCCCTTCAAATAGGACCTTTTCACCCACAAATACCTGTTTTATCCCCAAAAGAGGACAGTTTCTTCCAGACATGCCACATTTCTCCCAAATATATCACATCTCCTCCAAGAAATACCAGGTTTCCAACTTCAAATAGGACCTTTTCACCCACAAATACCTCTTTTATCCCCAAAAGAGGACAGTTTCTTCCAGAAATGCCACATTTCTCCCAAATATATCACATCTTCTCCAAGAAATACCAGCTTTCCCCTTTCAAATAGGACCTTTTCACCCACAAATACCTGTTTCATCCCCAAAAGAGGACCGTTTCTTCCAGAAATGCCACATTTCTCCCAAATAGATCACATCTTCTCCAAGAAATACCAGCTTTCCCCCTTCAAATAGGACCTTTTCACCCACAAATACCTCTTTTATCCCCAAAAGAGGACAGTTTCTTCCAGAAATGCCACATTTCTCCCAAATAGATCACATCTTCTCCAAGAAATACCAGGATTCCTCCTGAAATAGGACCTTCTCACCCACAACTACCAGCCCTCTCCCCACAAATTGGATATATTCTTCCAGAAATGCCTCATTTCTCCCAAATATATCACATCTTCTCCAAGAAATACCAGGCTTCCCCCTTCAAATAGGACCTTTTCTCCATGAAATACCTCTTTTATCCCCAAAAGAGGACAGTTTCTTCCAGACATGCCACATTTCTCCCAAATATATCACATCTTCTCCAAGAAATACCAGGCTTTCCCCTTCAAATAGGACCTTTTCACCCACAAATACCTCTTTTATCCCCCAAATACGACAGTTTCTTCCAGAAATGCCACATTTCTCCCAAATAGATCACATCTTCTCCAGGAAATACCACGTTTCCCCCTGGAAGTAGGACCTTTTCACCCACAAATACCTGTTTTATGCCCAAAATACGACAGTTTCTTCCAGAAATGCCACATTTCTCCCAAATATATCACATCTTCTCCAAGAAATACCAGGTTTCCCCCTTCAAATAGGACCTTTTCAACCACTAATACCTCTTTTATCCCCAAAAGAGGACAGTTTCTTCCGGAAAGGCCACATTTCTCCCAAATATATCACATCTTCTCCAAGAAATGCCAGGATTCCTCCTGAAATAGGACCTTCTCACCCAAAACTACCAGCCTTCTCCCCCAAAATTGGACATTTTCTTCCAGAAATGCCACATTTCTCCCAAATATATCACATCTTCTCCAAGAAATACCAGGGTTCCCCCTTCAAATACAACGTTTTCACCCACAAATACCTGTTTTATCCCCCAAATAGGACAGTTTCTTCCAGAAATGCCACATTTCTCCCAAATATATCACATCTTCTCCAAGAAATACCAGCTTTCCTTTTTCAAATAGGACATTTTCACCCACAAATACCTCTTTTATCCCCAAAAGAGGACAGTTTCTTCCAGAAATGCCACATTTCTCCCAAATATATCACATCTTCTCCAAGAAATACCAGGATTCCTCCTGAAATAGGACCTTCTCACCCACTAATACCAGGCTTGTCCCCCCAAATAGGACAGTTTCTTCCAGAAATGCCTCATTTCTCCCAAATAGATCACATCTTCTCCAAGAAATACCAGCTTACCCCCTTCAAATAGGACCTTCTCACCCACAGATACCTCCTTTATCCCCAAAAGAGGACATTTTCTTCCAGAAATGCCACATTTCTCCCAAATATATCACATCTTCTCCAAGAAATACCAGGGTTCCCCCTTCAAATAGGACCTTTTCACCCACAAATACCTCTTTTATCCCCAAAAGAGGACAGTTTCTTCCAGAAATGCCACATTTCTCCCAAATATATCACATCTTCTCCAAGAAATACCAGGTTTCCCCCTTCAAATAGACCTTTTCACCCGCAAATACCTGTTTTATCCCCAAAATAGGACAGCTTCTTCCAGACATGCCACATTTCTCCCAAATATATCACATCTTCTCCAAGAAATACCAGCTTTCCCCCTTCAAATAGGACCTTTTCACCCACAAATACCTCTTTTATCCCCAAAAGAGGACAGTTTCTTCCAGAAATGCCACATTTCTCCCAAATATATCACATCTTCTCCAAGAAATACCAGGGTTCCCCCTTCAAATAGGACCTTTTCCACCACAAATACCTGTTTTATCCCCCAAATAGGACAGTTTCTTCCAGAAATGCCACATTTCTCCCAAATATATCACATCTTCTCCAAGAAATACCAGCTTTCCTTTTTCAAATAGGACATTTTCACCCACAAATACCTCTTTTATCCCCAAAATAGGACAGTTTCTTCCAGAAATGCCACATTTCTCCCAAATATATCACATCTTCTCCAAGAAATACCAGGATTCCTCCTGAAATAGGACCTTCTCACCCACTAATACCAGGCTTGTCCCCCCAAATAGGACAGTTTCTTCCAGACATGCCTCATTTCTCCCAAATAGATCACATCTTCTCCAAGAAATACCAGCTTACCCCCTTCAAATAGGACCTTCTCACCCACAGATACCTCTTTTATCCCCAAAAGAGGACAGTTTCTTCCAGAAATGCCACATTTCTCCCAAATATATCACATCTTCTCCAAGAAATGCCAGGATTCCTCCTGAAATAGGACCTTCTCACCCAAAACTACCAGCCTTCTCCCCCCAAATTGGACATTTTCTTCCAGAAAGGCCACATTTCTCCCAAATATATCACATCTTCTCCAAGAAATACCAGGATTCCTCCTGAAATAGGACCTTCTCACCCAAAACTACCAGCCCTCTCCCCCCAAATTGGACATTTTCTTCCAGAAAGGCCACATTTCTCCCATATAGATCACATCTTCTCCAAGAAATACCAGGTTTCCCCCTTCAAATAGGACCTTTTCACCCACAAATACCTCTTTTATCCCCAAAATAGGACAGCTTCTTCCAGACATGCCACATTTCTCCCAAATATATCACATCTTCTCCAAGAAATACCAGGTTTCCCCCTTCAAATAGGACCTTTTCACCCACAAATACCTCTTTTATCCCCAAAATAGGACATTTTCTTCCAGAAATGCCACATTTCTCCCAAATATATCACATCTTCTCCAAGAAATACCAGGTTTCCCCCTTCAAATACAACGTTTTCACCCACAAATACCTGTTTTATCCCCAAAACAGCACAGTTTCTTCCAGAAATGCCACATTTCTCCTAAATATACCACATCTTCTCCAAGAAATACCAGGTTTCCCCCTTCAAATAGGACCTTTTCACCCACAAATACCTGTTTCATCCCCAAAAGACGACACTTTCCTCCAGAAATGCCTCATTTCTCCCAAATAGATCACATCTTCTCCAAGAAATGCCATGTTTCCCCCTTCAAATAGGACCTTTTCAACCACAAATACCTGTTTTATCCCTCAAATTGGACATAGTCTTCCAGAAATGCCAGATTTCTCCCAAATATATCACATCTTCTCCAAGAAATACCACGTTTCCCCCTTCAAATAGGACCTTTTCAACCACAAATACCTCTTTTATCCCCAAAAGAGGACAGTTTCTTCCAGAAATGCCACTTTTCTCCCAAATATATCATATCTTCTCCAAGAAATACCAGGTTTCCCCGTTCAAATAGGAAATTTTCACCCACAAATACCTCTTTTATCCCCAAAAGAGGACAGTTTCTTTCAGAAAGGCCACATTTGTCCCAAATATATCACATCTTCTCCAAGAAATACCAGGGTTCCCCCTTCAAATAGGACCTTTTCACCCACAAATACCTCTTTTATCCCCAAAATAGGACACTTTCTGCCAGAAATGCCAGATTTTTCCCAAATAGATCACATCTCCTCCAAGAAATACCAGGATTCCTCCTGAAATAGGACCTTTTCTCCCACAAATACCAGCCTTCTCCCCCCAAATAGGACATTTTCTTTCAGAAAGACCACATATCTCCCAAATATATCACATCTTCTCCAAGAAATACCAGCTTTCCCCCTTCAAAAAGGACCTTTTCACCCACAAATACCACTTTTATCCCCAAAAGAGGACAGTTTCTTCCAGACATGCCACATTTCTCCCAAACATATCACATCTTCTCCAAGATATACCAGCTTTCCCCCTTCAAATAGGACCTTTTCACCCACAAATACCTTTTTTATCCCCGAAATACGACAGTTTCATCCAGACATGCCACATTTCTCCCAAATATATCACATCTTCTCCAAGAAATACCAGGTTTCCCCCCTTCAAATAGGACCTTTTCACTCACTAATACCTCTTTTATCCCCAAAAGAGGACAGTTTCTTCCAGACATGCCACATTTCTCCCAAATAGATCACATCTCCTCCAAGAAATACCAGCTTTCCCCCTTCAAATAGGACCTTATCACCCACAAATACCTCTTTTATCCCCAAAATAGGACAGTTTCTTCCAGAAATGCCACATTTCTCCCAAATAGATCACATCTTCTCCAAGAAATACCAGGTTTCCCCCTTCAAATAGGACCTTTTCACCCACAAATTCCTGTTTTATCCCAAAACAGGACAGTTTCTTCCTGAAAGGCCAGATTTCTAACAAATATATCACATCTTCTCCAAGAAATACCAGGTTTCCCCCTTCAAATAGGACCTTTTCACCCACAAATACCTGTTTTATCCCCAAAAGAGGACAGTTTCTTCTAGAAATGCCTCATTTCTCCCAAATATATCACATCTCCAAGAAATACCAGGTTTCCTCCTGAAATAGGACCCTGTCACCCACAAATACCTGCTTTATCCCTTTGTTCCGAGCGACTTTTCGTTTTGGAGTGTTTATCCGATGCTACACTTCAGCATTCTGTGACGAATAAATAGAAGAGAAAAGCCCCACTAATAAGGCAGCTAGAAGCTCCAGAAGCCACACACGTTGTGCTTTTAGGGAGGACGTTCCAGAAAGTCGACAGTTGTGGCTTCTTTCCTGCGGAGAAAAAACCCCCTGTTTTCAGGCAATGCAGGACGCTGAATTCGCTCCTTCTCGGCATTTCAATACCGCTCCTTCGCTCTCGTGGCTCGAACGCGGCACTCGCGCTGAACCGCTCTGTAGAGACTGCAGTTGCTGTCCGGTCCATCGCGGTTCTGCCCGAGTGCCGCTTGCAGCCTTCAGCAGCGCTCTCGTTTCTCTCGGATGCCGGGAAAGAGCGACTTCAGCCGGATGCTTTTCTCCGACGAGTGAGCGGCTTCTTCTGCGCACATCGCAATGGAGCGCTTTTGACTTCTCCATGTGTCCATGCAGAATGCACTACGCTTCTCTCTCATTCTTATCCCTTCCTTCCGAGCGACATTTCGTTTTGGAGTGTTTATCCCATGCTACACTTCAGCATTCTGTGACGAATAGAGTAGAAGAGAAAAGCCCCACTAATAAGATAGCTAGAAGCTCCAGAAGCCACACACGTTGTGCTTTCAGGGAGGACGTTCCAGAAAGTCGAGTGTTGTGGCTTCTTTCCTGCGGAGAAAAAACCCCCTGTTTTCAGGCAATGCAGGACGCTGAATTCGCATCTTCTCGACATAGGAATACCGCTCCTTCGCTCTCGTGGCTCGAAAGCGGCACTCGCTCTGAGCCGCTCCGGAGAGTCTGCAGTTGCTGGCCGGTCCATCGCGATTCTGCCCGAGTGCCGCTTGCAGCCTTCAGCAGCGCTCTCGTTTCTCTCGGATGCCGGGAAAGAGCGACTTCAGCCGGATGCTTTTCTCCGACGAGTGAGCGGCTTCTTCTGCGCACATCGCAATGGAGCGCTTCTGACTTCTCCTTCTGTCCATGCAGAATGCACTACGCTTCTCTCTCATTCTTATCCCTTTTTCCGAGCGACATTTCGTTTTGGAGTGTTTATCCGATGCTACACTTCAGCATTCTGTGACGAATAGAGTAGAAGGGAAGAGCCCCACTAATAAGGCAGCTAGAAGTTCGAGGAGCGACACACGTTGTGCTTTCAGGGAGGACGTTCCAGAAAGTCGACAGTTGTGGCTTCTTTCCTGCGGAGAAAAAACCCCCTGTTTTCAGGCTATTCAGTAGTCTGCAACTGCAGACTGTCCGGTGTGGTTCAGCGCAAATGCCGCTTTCGAGCCACGAGAGAGGAGGAGCGGCATTCCTATGCCGAGAACGAGCGAATTCAGCGTCCTGCATTGCCTGAAAAAAGGGTTTTTTTTCTCCGCAGGAAACAAGCCACAACTCTCGACTTTCTGCTACGTCCTCCCTGAAAGCACAACGTGTGTGGCTTCTGGAGCTTCTAGCTGCCTTATTAGTGTGGTTTCCACTTCTACTCTATTCGTCACAGAATGCTGAAGTGTAGCATCAGATAAACTCTCCAAAACGAAATGTCTCTCGGAAAAAGGGATAAGAATGAGAGAGAAGCGTAGTGCATTCTGCATGGACAGAAGGAGAAGTCAAAAGCGCTCCATTGCGATGTGCGCAGAAGAAGCCGCTCACTCGTCGGAGCAAAGCATCCGGCTGAAGTCGCTCTTTCCCGGCATCCGAGAGAAACGAGAGCGCTGCTGAAGGCTGCAAGCGGCACTCGGGCAGAACCGCGATGGACCGGCCAGCAACTGCAGACTCTCCGGAGCGGCTCAGAGCGAGTGCCGCTTTCGAGCCACGAGAGCGAAGGAGCGGTATTGAAATGCCGAGAAGGAGCGAATTCAGCGTCCTGCATTGCCTGAAAACAGGGGCTTTTTTCTCCGCAGGAAAGAAGCCACAACTCTCGACTTTCTGGAACGTACTCCCTGAAAGCACAACGTGTGTGGCTTCTGGAGCTTCTAGCTATCTTATTAGTGGGGCTTTTCTCTTCTACTCTATTCGTCACAGAATGCTGAAGTGTAGCATCGGATAAACACTCCAAAACGAAAAGTCGCTCGGAACAAAGGGATAAAGCAGGTATTTGTGGGTGACAGGGTCCTATTTCAGGAGGAAACCTGGTATTTCTTGGAGAAGATGTGATATATTTGGGAGAAATGTGGCATTTCTGGAAGAAACTGTCCTCTTTTGGGGATAAAAGAGGTATTTGTGGGTGAAAAGGTCCTATTTGAAGAGGGAAACCTGGTATTTCTTGGAGAAGATGTGATATATTTGTTAGAAATCTGGCCTTTCCGGAAGAAACTGTACTCTTTTGGGGACAAAACATGTATTTGTGGGTGAAAAGGTCCTTTTCAAGGGGGGAACCTGGTATTTCTAGGAGAAGATGTGATATATTTGGGAGAAATGTGTCATTTCTGGAAGAAACTGTACTCTTTTGGGGATAAAAGAGGTATTTGTGGGTGAAAAAGTCCTATTTGAAGGGGGAATCGTGGTATTTCTTGGAGAAGATGTGATCTATTTGGGAGAAATATGGCATTTCTGGAAGAAAATGTCCAATTTGTGGGGAGAAGGCTGGTAGTTGTGGGTGAGAAGGTCCTATTTCAGGAGGAATCCTGGTATTTCTTGGAGAAGATGTGATATATTTGGGAGAAATGTGGCATTTCTGGAAGAAACTGTCCTATTTGGTGGGAGAACACTGGTATTAGTGGTTGAAAAGGTCCTATTTCCAGGGGAAAACCTGGTATTTCTTGGAGGAGATGTGATATATTTGGGAGAAATGTGGCATGTCTGGAATAAACTGTCCTATTTTGGGGATAAAAGAGGTATTTGTGGGAGAAAAGGTCCTATTTGAAGGGGGAAAGCTGGTATTTCTTGAAGGAGATGTGATATATTTGGGCGAAATGTGGCATGTCTGGAAGAAACTGTCCTCTTTTGGGGATAAAAGAGGTATTTGTGGGTGAAAAGGTCCTATTTGAAGGGGGAAACCTGTTATTTCTTGGAGAAGATGTGATATATTTGGGAGAAATGTGGCCTTTCTAGAAGAAACTGTCCTATTTGGGGGAGAAGCCTGCTATTAGTGCGTGAAAAGGTCCAATTTTCTGGGGAAAGCTGTTATTTCTTGAAGAAGATGTGATATATTTGGGAGAAATGTGGCATTTCTGTAAGAAACTGCCCTCTTTTGGGGAGCAAACAGTTATTTGTGGGTGAAAATTTACTATTTGAAGGGGGAAAGCTGGTATTTCTTGGAGAAGATGTGATATGTTTGGGAGAAATGTGGCATTTCTGGAAGAAACTGTCCTATTTGGGGAGAGAAGGCTGGTAGTTTTGGGTGAGAAGGTCCTATTTCAGGAGGAATCCTGGTATTTCTTGGAGAAGATATGATATGTTTGGGAGAAATGTGGCATGTCTGGAAGAAACTGTCCTATTTGGGGGAGAAGCTTGCTATTAGTGGGTGAAAAGGTCCTATATGAAGGGGGAAACGTGGTATTTCTTGGAGAAGATGTGATATATTTGGGAGAAATGTGGCCTTTCTGGAAGAAACTGTCCTCTTTTGGGGATAAAACAGGTATTTGTGGTTGAAAAGGTCCTATTTGAAGGGGGAAACGTGGTATTTCTTGGAGAAGATGTGATATATTTGGGAGAAATGTGGCATTTCTGGAAGAAACTGTCCTATTTGGGGAGAGAAGGCTGGTATTTCGTGGAGAAAAGGTCCTATTTGAAGGGGGATAGCAGGTATTTCTTGGAGAAGATGTGATATATTTGGGAGAAATGTGGCATTTCTGCAAGAAACTGTCCTATTTTGGGGATAAAAGAGGTATTTGTGGGTGAAAAGGTCCTATTTGAAGGGGGAAACCTGGTATTTCTTGGAGAAGATGTGATCTATTTGGGAGAAATGTGGCCTTTCTGGAAGAAAATGTCCAATTTGGGGGGAGAAGGCTGGTAGTTTTCTGTGAGAAGGTCCTATTTCAGGAGTAATCCTGTCATTTCTTGGAGAAGATGTGATCTATTTGGGAGAAATGTGGCCTTTCTGGAAGAAAAAGTCCAATTTGGGGGGAGAAGGCTGGTAGTTTTGGGTGAGAAGGTCCTATTTGAAGGAGGAATCCTGGCATTTCTTGGAGAAGATGTGATATATTTGGGAGAAATGTGGCATTTCTGGAAGAAACTGTCCTCTTTTGGGGATAAAAGAGGTATTAGTGGTTGAAAAGGTCCTATTTGAAGGGGGAAAGCTGGTATTTCTTGGAGAAGATGTGATCTATTTGGGAGAAATGTGGCATGTCTGGAAAAAACTGTCCTATTTTGGGGATAAACGAGGTATTTGTGGGTGAAAAGGTCCTATTTGAAGGGGGAAACGTGGTATTTCTTGGAGAAGATGTGATATGTTTGGGAGAAATGTGGCATGTCTGGAAGAAACTGTCCTATTTTGGGGATAAAAGTGATATTTGTGGGTGAAAAGTTCCTATTTTAAGGGGGAAGCGTGATATTTCTTGGAGAAGATGTGATCTATTTGGGAGAAATGTGGCATTTCTGGAAGAAAGTGTCCTGTTTTGGTGATAAAACAGGTATTTGTGGGAGAAAAGGTCCTATTTGAAGGGGGAAACCTGGTATTTCTTGAAGGAGATGTGGTATATTTGGGAGAAATGTGGCATGTCTGGAAGAAACTGTCCTCTTTTGGGGATCAAAGAGGTATTTGTGGGTGAAAAGGTCCTATTTGAAGGGGGAAAGCTGGTATTTCTAGGAGAAGATGTGATATATTTGGGAGAAATGTGGCATGTCTGGAAGAAACTGTCCTATTTGGGGGAGAAGCTTGCTATTAGTGGGTGAAAAGGTCCTATATGAAGGGGGAAACGTGGTATTTCTTGGAGAAGATGTGATATATTTGGGAGAAATGTGGCCTTTCTGGAAGAAACTGTCCTCTTTTGGGGATAAAACAGGTATTTGTGGTTGAAAAGGTCCTATTTGAAGGGGGAAACGTGGTATTTCTTGGAGAAGATGTGATATGTTTGGGAGAAATGTGGCATTTCTGGAAGAAACTGTCCTATTTGGGGGGAGAAGGCTGGTATTTGTGGTAGAAAAGGACCTATTTGAAGGGGGAAACCTGGTATTTCTTGGAGAAGATGTGATGTATTTGGGAGAAATGTGGCATGTCTGGAAGAAACTGTCCTATTTTGGGGATCAAAGAGGTATTTGTGGGTGAAAAGTTCCTATTTGAAGGGGGAAACGTGGTATTTCTTGGAGAAGATGTGATATATTTGGGACTAATCAGGCATTTCTGGCAGAAACTGTCCTATTTTGGGGATAAAATAATTTTTTGTGGGTGAAAAGTTCCTATTTGAAGGGGGAAACCTGGTATTTCTTGGAAAAGATGTGATATGTTTGGGATAAATGTGGCCTTTCTGGCAGAAACTGTCCTCTTTTGGGGATAAAAGTGGTATTTGTGGGTGATAAGGTCCTATTTGAAGGGGGAACCCTGGTATTTCTTTGAGAAGATGTGATCTATTTGGGAGAAATGTGGCATTTCTGGAAGAAACTGTCCTCTTTTGGGGATAAAAGAGGTATTTGTGGGTGAAAAGTTCCTATTTGAAGGGGGAAACCTGGTATTTCTTGGAGAAGATGTGATATATTTGGGAGAAATGTGGCATTTCTGGAAGAAACTGTCCTCTTTTGGGGATAAAAGATGTATTTGAGGGTGAAAAGGTCCTATTTGAAGGGGGAAAGCTGGTATTTCTTGGAGAAGATGTGATCTATTTGGGAGAAATGTGGCATGTCTGGAAGAAACTGTCCTCTTTTGGGGATAAAGGAGGTATTTGTGGGTGAAAAGTTCTTATTACAAGGGGGAAACCTGGTATTTCTTGGAGAAGATGTGCTATATTTGGGAGAAATGTGGCATTTCTGGAAGAAAATGTCCTATTTGAGGGATAATACAGGTATTTGTGGGAGAAAAGGTCCTATTTGAAGGGGGAAACCAGGTATTTCTTGGAGAAGATGTGCTATATTTGGGAGAAATGTGGCATGTCTGGAAGAAAATGTCATATTTTGGCGATAAAACAGGTATTTGTGGGAGAAAAGGTCCTATTTGAAGGGGGAAAGCTGGTATTTCTTGGAGAAGATGTGATATATTTGGGAGAAATGTGGCATGTCTGGAAGAAACTGTCCTCTTTTGGGGATAAAAGAGGTATTTGTGGTTGAAAAGGTCCTATTTTAAGGGGGGAAACTTGGTATTTCTTGGAGAAGATGTGATCTATTTGGGAGAAATGTGGCATTTCTTGAAGAAACAGTCCTCTTTTGGGGATAAAACAGGTATTTGTGGGTGAAAAGGTCCTATTTGAAGGGGGAACCCTGGTATTTCTTGGAGAAGATGTGATCTATTTGGGAGAAATCTGGCATTTCTGGAAGAAACTGTCCTCTTATGGGGATAGAACAGGTATTTGTGGGAGAAAAGGTCCTATTTGAAGGGGGAACCCTGTTATTTCTTGGAGAAGATGTGATCTATTTGGGAGAAATGTGGCATGTCTGGAAGAAACTGTCCTATTTTGGGGATCAAAGAGGTATTTGTGGGTGAAAAGTTCCTATTTCCAGGGGTAAACCAGTTATTTCTTAGAGAAGATGTGATATATTTGGGAGAAATCTGGCATGTCTGGACGAATCTGTCCTCTTTTGGGGATAAAACAGGTATTTGTGGGTGAAAAGGTCCTATTTGAAGGGGGAAAGCTGGTATTTCTTGGAGAAGATGTGATATATTTGGGAGAAATCTGGACTTTCTGGAAGAAACTGTCCTCTTTTGGGGATAAAAGAGGTATTTGTGGGTGAAAAGGTCCTATTTGAAGGGGGAAACGAGGTATTTCTTGGAGAAGATGTGATCTATTTGGGAGAAATGTGGCATTTCTGGAAGAAACTGTCCTCTTATGGGGATAGAACAGGTATTTGTGGGTGAAAAGGTCCTATTTGAAGGGGAAAACCTGGTTTTTCTTGGAGAAGATGTGATATATTTGGGATAAATGTGGCATGTCTGGAAGAAAATGTCCTATTTGTGGGGAGAAGGGTGGTATTTGTGGGAGAAAAGTTCCTATTTCAGGAGGAATCCTGGTATTTCTTGGAGGAGACGTGATATGTTTGGGAGAAATGTGGCATGTCAGGAAGAAACTGTCCTCTTTTGGGGATAAAACAGGTATTTGTGGGTGAAAAGGTCCTATTTGAAGGGGGAAACCTGGTATTTCT